>QXTE01000054.1:3943959-4343607 GCA_003942145.1 Platysternon megacephalum
ACACCAATGAGGTAATAGATCGCGCTAGCCACTTAGAACAAATCGCATATCTTCCCCATGAAGAGCCGAGTTCTTTATGGAAGTGGCTAAGTAACCTGTTCAATTTCTCTGGCATAGGAAACTGGTTGTTTCAGGGAGCCCTGACTATCCTGTTTGGAATCCTAATGATTTTTGTATGTTTTCAGTTAATCTCCTGTTGTATCCAGAATTGTGCAAGGCAGGTCACCCAGGTGACTGCCCCAAAACAGAGTGCTAATATGATGATTTTGAATATCGCTGATGAACAAAGAGATAAAGAACGGTTAATATGTGGAACCCAGTAATTGTTGGTCATTGCGTAGCTTGACCAAAAGGAGGGATTGTGAAAGTAGAATGAATTATATTGTAAAAATAGAATGGATTAAAGAAATGCTGTATGTTCCTTTAAGCAGGAATGAGAAATGTTGAAAAATAGTTGTCAGGAAGAGAGACATTAAGATATAGAACAATGAGTCGCACCTAAGCTAATGGTGGGACATTAGCAGAAGATTGCTAAGAGTTAATAAGGAAATAAGATGTGTGTCTGGCCCCAGGAAAACTTATCAGCTTTGCTTCCTTTGTTTTCTTGTTAAGTTCACCCCCCGTTTTTATCTGTATAAATAAGACAGTCTGAGTCTTATATGGTACTCACATTATCTGAATGTATCAGCACAGCGCTGCGCTAATAAAACAGAGTGGTCTATAACTAAAAACTGTGAGTCTTGATTCTAACTTTGACAACCCCAACAAGCTGTGGGAAAGATTGACTATGTTTGTTCCCATTTTTTTCTGATATTGAAGTAGCCTCTTCAGGAACCAGTAATTTCAGTGCAAGGTGGAGAAATTCTTGTTTCTGAACTAGCCACACATATTTTAGACTAACATTTCTGAAATGTGCAATATACAATCTGTGTCATAACATTCAATTCTAAAAATACATAGGCATATATTAATACTATTTGCTGGCTGCTTGGAGGTCTACGTGAGATGGGTTAGTAATTTCAGCCCACACACCTGTTTAAAAATCCTTCACAATGGTCATCCCTGACTGGAAGTCTCACCAGCGAGCTCAAAGATTAAATGGGCATGAAGATTGAGCATGACACCTTTTAGAGGAGAGACAAGGTGGGTAAAGTAATATCTTTTATTGGATCGACTTCTGTTGGTGACAGAGGAGTTGGCCCAATAAAAGACATTACCTCACCCACTTTGTGTCTATAATATCTGGGACTGACATGGCTACAACAACACTGCATACAGCCCTTTAAAGGAAGCATTTTCAAGTCATGGATGCAGCACAGCATGGCAAAGCTTATGCTTGCCCAGTCTGTGCAGTAAACAAATGACTTCAGGTTGCAGTTTGGGATGCTGCCCATAGCAAAACTTTGTTTTTATTTAAATATTTTAAATCAATGTATCTTCCCTCTGAACAAGCAAAAACTCTGCAAGCTGAGACCAAAGAGAGTTATATATTGTCAACTCTTTTAGAATTATGAGGACTGTGCACAATTCTCCAGCAAAGGTGCTTCATTGTCTAATGCTATCTTTAGAGTACTCCCAATTCCCAGTTCCATCCTTACATGCATGGGGCTAAGCCCTGCTTGATTTACTCACAAATTTCCACTGATTTTGTATTGGCTCGCATGAGCAATCTGGGGAAGACTTGTGCCATGAAAAGCAGTGTCCCCCCAGATAACAAGAATATATAGATATCATACAGGGTAGGCACAAGGGAGTGTAATTATGTCCACCTTTAATGTCTTTTCAGAAGGCATATTATGTACTAATAATTGCTACTTCATAGTTAAGACTGAAGCTGGCTCCTCAGTATATGCCTGATTTTAAAACCCACTTCCTAGGTTCTTCAGGTAGATACCAATTTTTTCTAAAAAAGTACATGCAGTATCTCATTTCAGGGTAGAGTTTTTCTGGGAAGTTTGGTACAACTCAGAAAATGCGAACAATTAAAGTTTAAGAGATTGATTCTTCTCTTACACCACTCTGGCAGTGTAAACGGGCCTTTTAAGTGGGTGTGAATGTAAAGTATGTTAGACCAAAGTAAAGGGGCTTCAGTGTAAATGGGAACTAGGCCCAAAATGTTTTGTTTTATCTGAAGTTTTTTTTAAAATACAATGGCGGAGAGGGGAGTCCATCTTGGTTCCTAAGTGGTTTGACATAGAAAGTCCAAATTTTGTTTTGCTGGCCTTCTTAAGAAGTGTCCTTTGAAATGTAGGGAAGAGTGGGTAGTGAGGGACTTAAAGATTAATAATATAAACAGCTTTAAAACTAGAGTGACCATATTTCCCTGTGCTGAATACGGGACATCTGGTAAAATTACTCATATTCAAGCAAGTTCAATGTCAATCAATCAGAACTATTCAGTATAAACATTCAAATTAACATCATGTTGACTGAGCCCCTGTTCAAAATAAATATTGCGTCATTGGATTCTTTTTATTTACCTTCTTATCTTTAAGGCTTTAGGGTTCACACAGGGAGGGATGATGCACACACACTCCCATACCCCCTCTCTCTCACAGGGGCAGTGACTGACTGACCCGACCCTCCTTATCCAGTAATCTCCACCCTCCATGCCTGGCTGGGCCCCTGGGATGGACCCGCCTCTCCTGGTACCTGGTTCTGTGTCTTCCTGAGGCAACATGTGTGTGTGTGGGGGGGGGGGGGAAGGGGGTGTCACACAAGGTCACATGCTCCACTCCCCAGATTTCTGCCAGGGTTCAGACCAGAACATGGCCAGCAGCAGCCTTTCAGCACTGTGCGGGAGAGAAGGGACGGGAGCTACTTCCAGCTGCAGGGGAGGAGGGGGGAGGGGAAGGGATGACCTGGCCCATGTCTTTGCAGAGCTCATCTCTTCTCCCACCTCCCACCCATCATGTGGCTGGAAGCAGCTTGTTCCTTCCTGCACGCACAGTGTCGAAAGGCAGCAAACACCTGCAGGCTGCTGCTGGCCACTGATAGAACCCAGCCGCCTCCGCTACAGCTCAGGCAGGAAGGGGTTTAGCCAAAACCCGGTCAGAGAGGTGGCTCAGCAGGGGAGGGTGCCTAGGGGACGGAGCAGCCCCGTGCTCCCTGGGGGCAGGACCCATGGCAGGCAGGGCGGGTGAAGAGGGTGCTAAGCCCCTGCCCCAGGGGCTTCTGTGGAGAATGCAGGGTTGGGGCATGAACAGGCTGGAAATCGCTTCCCCTCTGCCACTCCAGAGCTTAGCTGAGAGGCAGAGAGGCTTCCCTGTGCCAGCGCTGTGCGGGGCTTTGGCACATGCAGGGCTTCACTCCTCCCGGCCAGTGTCCCAGGCCAGAGGGTTTTGGGCTTTCCCGGGGTGCTGGCCCAGCCAGAGACAGTGGGGGAAGGAAGGAGGCTGCCAGCCAGGCTGCTGGTGAGTTGAGCGCTCTGACCAGGGGCTTTTTCTCTGCACAGCACTGGGAACAGGATGCGCCCCGCTGAGGGGGACATGGGAGAGCAGCTGGGCTGGGGGGGTGATGGGGCAAAGCAGGGAGAGGATAGCGAGAGGGGGAGTACGTAAAGGGCTGATGGGTGGGCAACAGAGGTGACACATAACCACCTGCCGCCTGGCACCAGCCCACATTCACTAGCCACCGCAGCTCACAGCGCACAGCCAGTGCCCTGCTGGCCAAGAGCCGGCATGCAGTGGGGGCTGTGCTGACGGACCAGCAGGGGGAGCGACCAGCCCCACACACTGCATCTTCGCCTTGCCACAAGTCTTGCCCACCCCACCCCCCATCATCAGCCACTGGACCCCACCACTCACCGCTGGTGGGCGGGTGGCTGGCGAACAAGGATCCAGCCAGCAGCACGCCCCACCAGTACAGATGAGGGGAAGACAGAAAATAGGGGTCAATTTTGCCTGTTTTTAAGAAAAAGTCGGGACACCTGCAGGAGGGCTTAAATATGGGATTGTCACTTTAAAAATGGGACCTCTGGTCACCCTGTTTAAAACATAATAAATAATAACAGGGATTAAGTAGCTCCTCATTACAAAAGGATATGAGGAGAAAGCAGGGGTGGGGGAAGAAAGTTACCATGTGCTCCCTCCCTTTTCAGGCCATGAAACAAGGAGGAGCCAGGAAACTGACCATCTTGTTCTTCCGTTCTGTCACATTACAGTGGTAGCACTGAACTGTGGGTCTCCCAAGTGCAGTGAAGGGAAAAAGGGCAGCAAGATTCAGAAATCCACTACAATAGAGATTACATGTGATTTTAACTTGTTCTTGTAGGAAGCATGTTTGTTTAAGTTACAAAAAATAGAGTTTCATAAGAAATGAATGCTCTTTTATAAATCCCTTCATTAACGGCAAGGCAGCTTCTAACAGCAACCTTACTAGCTGTCAAGACAAGAACAAGCTCCTGAGCTAAAATTCCAGACTGGGGCAAGATTCTGAGGTATCCAAAACTTCTAAACAGGAGTGAGCGTCTCAGCTATTCTGTATTCCAGGCTAAGATGAGCTCCTGCGCTATTCCGCGTTTCTACACTAGACTTCTCGCCTTAAGAAAAAAAGCAGACTTTCAACTATACTCAACTCTGAAACTGGAGAGAGTGCTTTAGGCTTTATGATCTATGAGCCTCAACCCTTGGTAGGTTCTAGCCAATCAGTGCTCTCCACTTGACCCAAAATGGAGTCTCACAGCTAGCATCAAACAGTGCAGCTTCTTTCAGCTCCAAGAAAACTCCATGATCACATTACCCCAAGGTAAAATTAAATAAATCACTATTATTTCAGGCTGAAGGTAATCAGAAAGAAGAAAGGAGAAATTAGCTTTGCAGTTAGGTTCTCCCTTTTGATCTCTCCCAGGACTCAGTACAGGTCTGTCTCATCTTACGCTGGGGTTACATTCCGCGGTCAGCGTGTAAAGCGAAAACCGCGTATAGTCAAAATTACATTGAGTGTAATGGCGGGCAGAATCGCCTGCACTACAGAAACAGTATTTAAATTGTTATTTTTCTCTTTTTTTTTTTGGTTTTGTTTTGTTTTTGCCGACCACATAAAGCTGAAATCGCACATGTTAAATGCACCTAAGATGCGACAGACCTGTAGTAAGGAATTTTAATACTTATAGTTAGGGTGACCAGATGTTCCGTTTTTATAGGGACAGTCCCATTTTTGGGGACTTTTTCTTATATAGGCGCCTATTACTCCCCACCCCCATCCCAATTTTTCACAGTTGCTATCTGGTCACCCTACCTATAGTCCCTACTCTACCCTTTCACAAACTCACTCTCCTAGGTCACTGTACTGTTTGGGATGAACTGTTCCATCTTACACTTGAAAGAGACTTTTTAAGTTACCCAGAGCAAAACTATACTGATTACTTAACACTTCTCTGTTGTCCTTAGCACTTTTCTTAAATAAACATTTATATTTCTCTTGTCTAAGCAAACCATGAAGTCCATGTTTAGTAAATGTTAGGGGGATGCTTTTTCTAAGCATTTTCAAGTAATTTCATGAATGCTTTAGTGAATATCCCTTATTTTTACATCTAAACAGTTGTTAAGCTTTTGTTTATGAACAGATGGGTATGGTTGGTAAGAGGGGTAGGATGTCAGCAGAACTGAAATGAGGTGTTGGGTGTGGTCTCAGGGACCTCTGGAATGACCTCTGGAATGAGGAAGGAAGGGTGGGTAAATTTTTGCTAATTCTAGGGGGTCCTGTTTAGGCTGGCTATGTGTTGGGTTGCAAGTAAGTGATGAAGGGTTAGAGGGCATTGAGAACAGACTGGGTTCCATAACTTGTCATTTCCAGATGTGGCACACAGGTCTGTGCTTTTAACAACTCGAGAACATGTAGTATTGCTTTGGGTGTTTAGCTGAATCACACTTAGCTCTTTTTATTAAAGCTTTTTGTCTGTGAATATTTTAAAGATCAGTGGTGGTGAGTGTTTCGTTTTGTTTTGTTTTTCCAAGCTGCTTCAAGCATTTCTCAGACTCTCGGCCGTATACTGATGCTTCAAAAGTACTAATCTCATGGAAGCAATGTCCTCTTTATCATCATTTAGAGTGTATTAAGTGATATCTACATTGTCTTATTGCTTTTCATAGATTCCAGGGCCACAAGGGTCCACTGTGATCATCTAGTCTGACCTCCTGTATAACACAGGCCATAGAACTCTCATACAATAATTCCTTTTGAACTAGAGCATTTAAAAAAATAAATCTGTGATGGAGCAGATAGCTCACCCCTCCTCCCCCACCAGTGGCAGGAAGAGGGCTAATGAGAGGCTGTGAAACCAGCTGTCCCCTCCCCACTACACCTCCAGCAAATGTCAGGCATGGAGAGAGGGGAGTTAAAAGGAGGAGACCTAGCTCAGTTCAGGGGTGCCCAGGAAGGAGACTAACGCTCTACTTCGCCTGATGTGAGAGAAGCCTGGTTGCAGCCCAGAGACTGAGCTACTTTGCTTACTGGCTGAGAGGGGACGACCAGGAGATAGCTGGAAGCAGAGATTGTTTGGAAGCAAACCCTGAATAGAAAGACTGGGTCCCACCAAAGGTTCATTGGACGACTAGGAGAAATCAATATTTTTTTATTTACAAGTATCACATAGGCAACTGAGGCATTTGTGTGGATTTCTTTACTTCATTATCATATTCTGTAAGCACAAAAAGTATAGGAAATCTAGTATTTTAGTAACCTACTGAGTTCATGGAAGTATTAAGTGGATGAATACTTTTTAATAATGTTTAAAGAAACTCTCAGCCCAATCCATACTGGGGCACTTGTGCCAGCAAGGGTATGTCTACACTACAATTTAAAACCCATGACTGGACCATGCCAGCTGAGTTGGGCTCACGAGGTTCGGGCGAAGGGGCTTTTTAATTGCAGTGTAAGCGTTTGGGTTTGATTGCAGCCTGAGCTCTGGGACGCTCCCACCTCACAGGGTCCTAGACCTCGGGTTCCAGCTATAGCCTGAACGTTTGCACCACAGATAAAGATCTCCTTAGCCCTAGCCTCGCAAGCCTGAGTCAGCTGGCATGGGCCAGCCGTGAGTTTTTTTGCAGTGTAGACATAGACTTAAGGTCTAATTTTATCAGATGTTCTTGAACTTCTAATCTGAACACATCTTTCACGTTGACTGGAAAGTTAATGAACCTTCAAAGCAAATGAGTTTCTATCACTAAGTAAATGAGGCAGAGGAACAGAATGATATTACAAGGTATCGAAGGGCAGCTGGTCTTATTACTCCAGTAGCTTTTTTCAGCCCCTTCATTCTTTTTAATAGTTTTTGCTGAATTATCTTGCTTAAGGACTTCTGGGCAATAAATACTCAAAGATTAAACTAATATATTTTAATCTACTTATCTGATATGGGGCCACATACTAAGACTTAATATCTTTTATATTTTCTTTAAAATAAATGCCAACAGGTAAACAGAACATGTTAAACATACTCTAATTATTGAGGTAACTCTGTACCCCAAATCCTTAGGTTGCCAGTAGCATGCCTGATGTAACAGGTCTCAGAGGCAAGCACTGTAGGTGCTTCAGCAGTAGCCCTGGTGGATCCCAATAACCATTCCATGCCCAACTGCTGCTGCTCCCCCATAAGTCCCACGCAGACCTGCACCCAGGTAAGATGTCCAGCAGTCACAGCCTGTTCCAGATGCAGCTCTGTCCGCAGTTCCTGGGGCTTCTTTCCAGTTCCCTGCTGCCATGCAGCTCCCACACTCACAAACAGAGCCTGGCCACTTTACAGTTCAGCACCTTACCCCTGACCTGGTACAGGGAAGGGGAAATGCAATGGACAGGGGAATGATCGGAAATGTAGTCCTTACTTAGCCAAGAGGAAGGAGATGTGCAATGAGGAGCATAGATGCTGACTCCATGGGTGCTAGAGCCCTGGAGCACCAAAGGAAAAAAATTAATTAATGGGTGCTTAGCACCCATTCTCAGCCAAGCTCCCCCTCTTCCCCACCTGCCTGTGTCTCCCACCCGCCCGTGTCTTACACCCACTCCAATCAACTCCTCCCCCTCCCTCCCTGCGCCTCCTGCATGCCAGGGAACAGCTGTTCCAAGGATGCAGGAGGCACTGGGAGGGACGGGGAGGAGCAGGGACAGGGTGTGCTCAGGGGACGGGGGTGGGACGAGGCAGGGCGGGGTGGGGGCTTGGAGGAAGGGATGGAGTGGGGGTAGGCCTGGGATGGAGAGGGGGGATCGAGCATCCCCTGGGTAGAGAGGAAGTCAACGCCTATGATGGGGTGGGTGCTGATGAGAGTTGTAGTCCCCTGCTTTGCAGATCCATCACAACACATTTGGAAATCACGCATGTAGCTTAGGGCTGGTTGAAAAATTGTAGTTGAAATTCTTTTTTAATAGAATATTGGATTTTGACAAAAATAATTTTTCACCAAAAGTGTCTTCTTTCCATGGAAATATCTTGATTTATCATTAAAAAACTGAACTCCAGAAAACCAAAATATTTGTATGAAAACTGAAATACTTTGACTAGGAAACACCGCCACGGTTCCTCATGGTAGTTGTCCTTCACTTACCTGATGCCCATGATGAACTGCAGCCATTGGACTCCCAGGATGCACTGCCTCCCCTCAACATGGTGCATCATAGGAGATGTAGCCCAACCTGGAAGCTTGGCGTGTTGAGCAAAATGGGTGCATAAGGCATCTGAACCAAAACTCCTGAGGCAACACATTGGCATTTCTCAATCAAAATGTTTCAGTTTTTGACTGTTCATGAAGTCAACATGTTCCTGGGAGGGGTGGGGAGGATGGAAATTCTGAGCAGCTCTAAGGAGAAAAAATATTTTAAAGTGCTGATCATTAAGACACTTAATTTAGTATTACTAAAGAATATTGGACAGTTCCTTAGCTGTGTGCTGAGTTTATACTCTGTGTTACTTAGCGGAAGAGGGGGAGGAATAGATGACTGACCAGGGTCGGTAGCCAAACTTACTTGTCCTCTAAGCTGCATATGACAATCTTCAGAAGTTCAACAGCCAGGGCATACCTGCTGGGGCTTGGGGCTTCAGACCCGTGGGGTTGGCCTGTCAGGGCTTGGGGCTTCAGACCCATGCCTGCTGAAGCTCTGAGCCCCGGCAGGCACACCCTGGGGGGCTGAAGCCCAGAGACCTCCTTCTTGCTGGGCAGAAGCCAGAGGTGACATGGGGGGGGGAGGGGGAATGTGACCATGTGCCCCACCAGATTTTTGCCAGGGTTTGTTGGCCCTGCTTGGTCACATGGTGCCACTGGACCCCCTCCCTGCACAGCAGCTGCTGGAGTCTGCAAGCTAGGAGCTGTGGCCGTGGGGAGAGGCAGCAGTAAACAGCTGGGAGCTGCAGAGAGAGCCACTGCTTTTGCTGCTGCCTCTCCACACAGAGCTAACACCTGGGAGCTGCAGGGAGGGGCTGCTGAGGGTAAGATGGGGTGTGTGCCTGGTGGGGCGTGACTCAAGCTGTTGGGAGGGGGGACGGGGACCTTTAAATTGTGCCCTCCACTCTCAGCAGGCACCAGTTGTCTCTGGCAGAAGCTCCTTGCCCCACCACCCCGCCGCAGGGCAGAAGCCCCAAGCTCCCCCTCCCCCGAGCCTTGTATGTGGAGAATGGTTGGGGGCGTGGGGGGGCTCTGCGAGCCGCACTTTAACTGTAAAAAGCCATGGTTTTGCCACCCCTGGATGACTCTGACTTTTCCGCCTCCTCCTCAATCCTGCACTGGCCTGAGGCCTAAATAGCAGCTGGCATATTTTAGAGTATCCTATAGGAAGTATTGCCAAATCAGCTAAAAATCAGGCAGAGAGCTGTGCACTCCACGCTGCTCCCTCCTGCACCTGGCATTCCTCTTACTGCCATTTCCCCCACATCCAATATGGAGAGAGCACTGGAGTGGGTGGCGTAGAGCCAGCTAGTCATTGCTGATTCTGCGCCACTCAAGGATTCACCTCAGTCTGAGGTTGCCAACTTTCTAGTCGCACAAAACCAAACACCCTAGCCCCACCCCTTCCCTGAGGCCCTGCCCCTGCCTCACCCTTTCCCCAAGGCCCCGCCCCCCATTCACTACATTCCCCCTCCCTCGGTGTCTCACTCTCCCCCACCCTCACTCACTTTCACTGGGCTGGGGCAGGGGGTTGGGGTGCGGGAGGGGGTGAGGGCTCTGGGGTGCAGGAGGGGGCTTTGGGTTTGCGGGGGCTCAGGCCTAGGGGTTGGGCTGGGGATGCTGGGAATGAGGGGTTCAGGGTGTGGAAGGGGGCTCTGGGCTGGGGCAAGGGGTTGGGGTGTGGACTTACCTCAGACAGGTCCCAGTCAGCGGCGCAGCATGGGGGCTAAGGCAGGCTAGCCCCTACCTCTCCTGGCAGGCACCGTGCTGCGCACGCCCTGGAAGCAGCCAGCAGGTCCAGGTCCTAGGCTGTGGTGGGGGCCAGGAGGCTCCATGCACCACTCTTGCCCACAGGCTCTGCCCCACTCCCATTGGCCAGCCAGGCCAGATAGGGGCTAGCCTGCCTTAGCGCCGCAGCACCGCTGACCAGACTTTTAACAGCCTGGTCAGTGGTCGAAAACCGGACACCTGGTTACCCTAACTCTGTCAGCAGGAATCCTTAAAGTGTCCCTGTGGATAACCAGGCCTAAGAATCTGGTTCTACATGTCATTGGTGTATAGAGTAAACTTGTACAAATATTATACATGTAAAGGGGAGGGAAAAGGAACAATAAATGAGTCAGAGAGTGAAGGAGTGAGACAGAGAATGACGTATGCAGCTGGTAATGGCAGAGTCCTCTTCAATGAGCGTGTGGAGCTATGCAGATTCACCCTAGCCGAGGATCTGGGCCACAGTTTTTTCCTATAGATTTTATGTGCGTTGAAAGCTTTAATGGCTATATTGAATATCAAGTTGTATAATACATTGGTGCCCTCCTGCTGTCCTGCTTTCTTGCTGCCCACCTGCTGGCTGCCTGATATTGACTTGCTTGTCAAGTGGTTTAGAATGTACATACTAAATGTAAAAGGAGGAAGAGGAAAAGAGAGTAGAGAAGGAAGAGTGACAGGAACACCCCCTCCTGTTATTATGCCAACCTCAGTGAAAGCTTCTGGTTACCATGGCCTGCACATGATAAGAATATTTTGTATAAGCTTAAAGGACAGATAAATATTCAGGGCAAGTTAATTAGTCCACCCTCTTTCTATATCAATTCTCTGGAATAGCTCTTGCTGAAGCTGTTTCTCCACAAGTAGCCTCATGATGATCCCACTGCCAAGACTGAGCCATTGTGTGTGTATTTAGTTGCTGGAAAGTACCAAGTAAAATTCCAGTTCACAAAAACAAGTAGGTGTCAAGTCTCCAGGTAAATATCAAATGATATCATAATTGAAACATTTTATTGTTGTATTTGGGGTTCTTTCCCCAGCTAAATAGTTCAGTGGTGTAACAGGGAATTGTTTAAATTAATTTTAAATGGCAAGAGTCTCACTAAGGCTATGCCTACAGTACAGACCTTACAGTGGCACAGTTGTCCCACTGCAGCTGCACCGCTGTAAGGTCTCCCATGTAGCAGATCTGTAGAGAGCTCTCCCATCGGCATAATTAAACCACCCCTAATGAACAGTGGTCCACACCAGTACTTTTGTTGGTTAAACTTATGCCGGTCAGGGGGTATTTTTTCACACCCCTGACTGACAAAAGTTTTACCAACAAAAGTGCTAGTGTAGACATAGCCTACATATATTCATTGTCATGTATGAAGACATCATTACTCATCATGCTGACAAGACTGAGCCATGCAGGGGAATCTCCATAAACTGAAGTAACATTAAAAAAAAGTGGTATTTTCTCTGGTATGTAGCAGAAGAGACTAAATCATATCTGCATGTAGTAATCTTAATGATGTATGGATTCCTGGTTGATGATTCAAAGAAGATGACCCAACGTTCCAAATTCTTCAGGAGAGCTGGCCATTTTTTAATGAGACATTATTAAGGGCACAAGAGCAAACTATCCCAATGCATAGGAAAGATAGGAAGTATGGTAAGAGACCACCCTGGCTTACCCAGGAGATATTCAGTCACCTGAAACTCAAAAAAGAGATGAAAGATTAATATAAAAAAAACAACCCACATGCATGTAGGGACAAAATTAGAAAGGCCAAGCCATACAATGTATCAGAGGGGTAGCCGTGTTAGTCTGTATCCACAAAAACAACAAGGAGTCCGGTGGCACCTTAAAGACTAACAGATTTATTTGGGCATAAGCTTTCGTGGGTAAAAAAAGCACTTCTTCAGATGCATGGAGTGAAAATTACAGCAACAGGCATAAATATATATTGGCACATGAAGAGAAGGGAGTTACCTTACAAGTGGAGAACCAATGTTGAAGGCCAATTTAGTCAGGGTGGATGTGGTCCACTCCCAATAATTGAGGAGGAGGTGTCAATACCAAGAGAGGGAAAATTGCTTTTGTAGTGAAGCAGCCACTTCCAGTCCCTATTCAAGCCCAAATTGATGGTGTTAAATTTGCAAATGAATTGTAGCTCAGCAGTTTCTCTTTGAAGTCTGTTTTTGAAGTTATTTTGTTGAAGAATGGCTACTTTTAAATCTGTTATTGAGTGTCCAGGGAGATTGAAGTGTTCTACTATCTTTTGTATGTTAACGTTCCTGATGTCTGATTTGTGTCGTAGAGACGTAATAGGATAAATGGATGTCCTCAAGTTGGCACGGCCTGATGAAATACGTCCTCAAATATTTATAGAACTGTCTGAAGAGATCTTTGAGACATTAGCAGTTATCTTTCAGCATTTGTGGAGGACGGGAGACATCCCAGAGGACTGGAAAAGGGCAATATAGTACCTATCTGTGACAGCCTGTACCCTTATGTTCATCCTTTGTTCATAACTTGTTTTTAAGAACAGGTTAGACAAACACCTATCAGGGACAGTCTAGATAATACTTAGTCCTGCCTCAGTGCAGGGCACTGGACTAGATGACGTATTGCGGTCCCTTCCAGTCCTACATTTCTATAATTCTATAAAGTGAAGTCAGCCTTTCAGACTTATTAAGAAAGTGCTGTCCTGTGAGATTTTATCATCTACGCAGACACCAGAAATTACTGAATCTTTGAGTGCTTCAAAGCTTGTGAGGTCCTTCAAGCAATTTGAGATTTCCTGTGTTCCCTCCTACACAGGGGCCTGAACTAGAACACTGGCTGCGCATCCCTTGATATTTTGGGATGGTTCAGGTCTGGATTCAGATCTGCACATCAGCTGATATTTTCAAAGCTGCCAACTGGGAACTGGGCATTCGAATCACTTACCACATTGGTGTCCATGAACCTGCCTCTTTGGTCAACCAGGCCCTGCATAACGATGGAATTAGTACCCTTTCCAGTTTATGTACTCATACATTCTTTGCAGAGGGCAAACTGTGGGCACGAGTCCCCCTGATAGCTCCTGGGCAGTTTGGGAAGCCCATTCCCTCACAGCTGGTAATTATTTCAGGAACACTGCTAATGCCCACCACCTTTGGATAAGCCACAGTCCTGATTGCCTCACCAACCACCACTACCACCCCCCCCAGAGTTGACTTGCCAACTGGTTAGCCATGGACCTATAGCAGTCTGGGGTAACTAGCTTCCAGATGGCTACAGTGACCCGCTTTTGGACAGGGATGGTCTCCCTCATACATGTGTCTTGATGCTGGTGTCCAGAAGTGCTGGTCTACATAGGGGGGAATTGTGGTTTTGGCAACCGACATGAGCGACATCAGCTGGGTTGCAGATACCATGTCTGTACACCCTTCAAAAGGTGCCTTCAATAGGACAAATAGTGCCACTGAAATGTCCACCAGCATCTCTCAGATGCTGTGCCTGATTCCCAAAATAGGAGTGAAAATGTGAGCAGGAGAAGGTCTTCCACCAGTGCTGGATCCATGTTGCTAGCTTTGGTTGCACGGAGCACACATGACCCAGAAATGGCTCAGCTGGATGTGTTGGTGGTCAAGTGCTGCGGGATGGACAGATGAGTTCTCCCACAACACACCATGAAACAAGCCCTAGAGCAGCTACAGCTCACAAGGGCACTTAGAACTCTGGGATACATCCCCCCAAAAAACCACAGGGTCTGACTCATGTCAGCATAGCTCAGTATGGATGTGCTGGCATGGGTATGAGGCTTGCATAGCAATGCAGTGTGGGCATTGAAGTCTGAGCTTGGCAACGAGTCTGCAGGTATGGGTCACACAGGTCCTGCTTTAATATGCAGAGTAGATATACCCTTAGGCAGCTTTGCAAATCTCCACCTTTGTTTCTCTGGCCTGTCATTCTACAGAGAAGTCTGCAGGAGAATATCAGATGCAAAACCCCTCACCTGTTGGGGGAATTCAGCTCCAAATTCATCGCTTGGGCCCAATGCTAATTTAAATGGCAAAATAGTGTATTTCTAATGGAACAGCCTTACAGGGAACATAAATGTATCGTTTGTTAAATAAATCATGCATAGGGGGCCCCTCGGGGTGATTTCACAGTGGGAGTAAGTACAGTCATAATAAAAGACTCAAGTGACTGCTTTAGGAATATGGAAGCTCAGAATCTGTAGTCTGCTGTGCTCAAGAATGAGAATCTTTGGTTTTAAAAGAGCAACTATAAAACACTTTAGTTTTTAAAAATTATGCTCTTTAAAATCAAAGTCAGTCACAGAGCAAGGGCTCAATTTTCTAGTGCTAGAGGGGGAAGAGTAACAGGGCATTTGAAAAACTGTACATGTGCACACAAATACGCCTTTTTGTGCATGCATATAGGTGTTTACAGACACAAAGCCAGGTATAAAGCACTTTTTAGTTCGCTCAACACTCCTCTCAAAACTCAGCCCTACAAGTTCAAACATAAAAAGTATTTGTTTCTAGGTTTAAAGGGAAAAAATAATTTGTTCCTTCTATACATTTTTGAAATTCAGGCTTCTAGTTGGAATGCCTGCACTAAACTCCTTCTGATTTCTGGGCCACTATTGTTTTGTTGACTTAACTCAGTGGAATCCAGTACCATTTGTAACCCTTCTTGCCTAGATGTGAGATGCTAATTTAAAGGCTTGCGGAATAGAGAGTTATTTATATTTAAATTAAAAGAAACAACAAAACAAAATGGAACCAAAAGTCAAATCTCTATTAGAGAGCACAGTGTATGTTGCCTCTTTAATGTGCTGCAACAATCTACCTCACAAAATGGCAGGTGCTTTTGAAACAGCAGTATCCTAAACATTTAAACTATAGTATGCAGAAAACAAAATCATTGTAGTTCACTTGCTACCAGTGCATGCCCCACAAGAGGATAACTATTAAAAGTTACTGTAGCTGTTGCTTTATCTCAAGTGATGGAGATTCCACTTTTATATGAGGGTTGGTGGTTCAAAGCTGTAGCACCACTTCTGTGCCAGGAAAGAGAACTAATGTGCCAGTTAATTCACTTCACTTTAAAAACAAACACACATTAAATATATTCTTCCCTAACATATATTTAATATGACCAGTTTTTCTCTACTTTCTCTCTTTTTGAATTTGAACACCCATCCCCCAAATTGTTTTAACTGAATCACTTTTAAAGGGATTCACTTTTCACTCAAGAAGAGAAACCAACTGGTATTTTTGCTCTGGATTAAATCTAGTTCAGTGTTTGATCTGTAATGAAGCAACCCACAGTGCATCAGAGGAAAGTTTGAAACTCCCATATTACACCTCTTCTTCTCTGTTTTGGGGTTGGGAAAGGAATATCTCTTGAAATAATCATGAACATTGTTAGCAGCAAATGAGTTCCAAATAGCTTGTTGTGGAAAGGCTCCAAGCAAAGAAAAGGTGAAATATACCATGTTGGTTGAAATATGAAGTCCTGTCTCAACATGCTAATGGAGTCTTTGACACCTGCTTCTACCCACAACAAAAGGAGATTGTGCCTGTAAACATTAAACCTGGAAGGGGTGCTGTACACATGGTGAAAGGATTCTCACTTGATTCATTGAATCTGTCTCGATGTCGCAACAGACTGTTCGCTTCAGGGAACAGATGGAGAGAATTTGGGCACCACAGACTCTGAAAGCTAAAGGTTGGTATTAGCAGACAATGATTATTTAAGGTTACCAATATTTAAATTATTTGAAATTGAGTCCTATAGCAGAGCTTTACACATCACAGCTGGGTCAGAGACAGCAGAAATTCTCCTCTTTGTCTTCATGTTTCTTTTTATAAAAAACATTATTTTGGTTGTGGATGTGGCTGTTAGTGGAGGAACAACAGCTGACCGAATATCCTGAAGATGAGAGAATTTTCATCCTTGGATAAGGAAAAGGAAATAGGGTCGATAGATCAACAAGATCATTTAGGGGTGCAAGTCCTTATCCATCTTGTACCATAGCTATCGGACAAGGCAGGGTCTGTGGAATACAGTAAGCCCTCAGATTTAGGAAATATCGGGATACTGTGCCCCATTGTTAGTTATGTGTTGTACAGTCTATGCATAAAAGATTATGTTTAGAATGCAATGTTGAATACTTAAAAAAAACAAAAACCTCCCTGACACACAGATGGAGTATACCTACAATTACACACAGATGGAGTATACCTACAATTACATTTCTTCATGGGCCGGGGGGTCAGGGCCCTTTTGTCATGCTGTGTATTCCTTGGGGGGCAAAGATAGGAGCAGTCAATGAAATCCTCTGAGTACAGGGACTACAATTCTGTTTTGCCTTTCTCAAGCTATGCAATAGGGGAAGTGGATTTCTTCTGCCTTCTCCACCCTCCTGCTCCTCATTGTACTCCCGTGTAAGAGTCAGACAGAAGTTGGTCCTGAATATACATGTGATCAGGTAATTAAAGACCATATTATAATTTACATGCACATGGGGAAGAGAGAAAATTGCATATGCGGTGTTACAACTTCTTAATATAGCTAGAGAACTCTGGTTTGTAATGGCAACCTTAACTTAGCACCCAGCATAGCTGCAGCCACAAGTTGTCAATATTCTTTGACTTTTTTCCACCATTTTGCAGGGGGCTATTATTGCTCAGTCTAGACATAGACAATCTGTTGCCTGCGGATTGGCTACATATGCCAGGGCTGCAAACTTCTTTCTGCTTTGCTTGGCAAAAGATTTGGAGGAGGGTGGTAGAAATGAATCAGGCAAAGAGTTTATTTCATGTTTTTGGTGCTCATTTGATTTTGCAACTTTCCCAGCCTTTTGTGCAGCTTTCTGATGTATTACCATTGCCATTTTGAAAACTTTATCTTATGGCACTCAGGTATAATGTTCATGCAAAGAAGCAAGCACAAATATAGTTTATCTTTTATATTTCTAGATTTCTAAAGATTTCACCACCATAAACACCAGAATGTGTGAAATATGTCTGATAAAACTATGTGGATAGAAGTTTACCATGCTCTTGTAAAGCTACGGGGGGTGGGCAACATTTTCAAAAGCCTCTTAGTTACTTGGGAGCCTAAGTTCTATTAGGTGCTTTTGGAAAAGTTTGTCCAGGGAAGACTGCCCTTAGAATCATAGAATCATAGAATATCAGGGTTGGAAGGGACCTCAGGAGGTCATCTAGTCCAACCCCCTGCTCAAAGCAGGACCTAATCCCAACTAAATCATCACAGCCAGGGCTTTGTCAAGCCTGACCTTAAAAACCTCTAAGGAAGGAGATTCCACCACCTCCCTAGGTAACCCATTCCAGTGCTTCACCACCCTCCTAGTGAAAAAGTTTTTCCTAATATCCAATCTAAACCTCCCCCACTGCAACTTGAGACCATTACTCCTTGTTCTGTCATCTGGTACCACTGTGAACAGTCTAGATCCATCCTCTTTGGAACCCCCTTTCAGGTAGTTGAAAGCAGCTATCAAATCCCCCCTCATTCTTCTCTTCTGCAGACTAAACAATCCCAGTTCCCTCAGCCTCTCCTCATAACTCATGTGCTCCAGCCCCCTAATCATTTTTGTTGCCCTCCGCTGGACTCTTTCCAATTTTTCCACATCCTTCTTGTAGTGTGGGGCCCAAAACTGGACACAGTACTCCAGGTGAGGCCTCACCAATGTCGAATAGAGGGGAACGATCACGTCCCTCGATCTGCTGGCAATGCCCCTACTTATACAGCCCAAAATGCCGTTAGCCTTCTTGGCAACAAGGGCACACTGTTGACTCATATCCAGCTTCTCGTCCACCGTAACCCCTAGGTCCTTTTCTGCAGAACTGCTGCCTAGCCACTCGGTCCCTAGTCTGTAACAGTGCATGGGATTCTTCCGTCCTAAGTGCAGGACTCTGCACTTGTCCTTGTTGAACCTCATCAGGTTTCTTTTGGCCCAATCCTCTAATTTGTCTAGGTCCCTCTGTATCCTATCCCTACCCTCCAGCGTATCTACCACTCCTCCCAGTTTAGTGTCATCTGCAAATTTGCTGAGAGTGCAGTCCACGCCATCCTCCAGATCATTAATGAAGATATTGAACAAAACCGGCCCCAGGACCGACCCTTGGGGCACTCCGCTTGAAACCGGCTGCCAACTAGACATGGAGCCGTTGATCACTACCCGTTGAGCCCGACGATCTAGCCAGCTTTCTATCCACCTTATAGTCCATTCATCCAGCCCATACTTCTTTAACTTGCCGGCAAGAATACTGTGGGAGACCGTATCAAAAGCTTTGCTAAAGTCAAGGAATAACACATCCACTGCTTTCCCCTCATCCACAGACCCAGTTATCTCCTCATAGAAGGCAATTAGGTTAGTCAGGCATGACTTGCCCTTGGTGAATCCATGCTGACTGTTCCTGATCACTTTCCTCTCCTCTAAGTGCTTCAGAATTGATTCCTTGAGGACCTGCTCCATGATTTTTCCAGGGACTGAGGTGAGGCTGACTGGCCTGTAGTTCCCCGGATCCTCCTTCTTCCCTTTTTTAAAGATGGGCACTACATTAGCCTTTTTCCAGTCATCCGGGACCTCCCCCGATCGCCATGAGTTTTCAAAGATAATGGCCAATGGCTCTGCAATCACATCCGCCAACTCCTTTAGCACCCTCGGATGCAGCGCATCCGGCCCCATGGACTTGTGCTCGTCCAGTTTTTCTAAATAGTCCCGAACCACTTCTTTCTCCACAGAGGGCTGGTCACCTTCTCCCCATACTGTGCTGCCCAGTGCAGCAGTCTGGGAGCTGACCTTGTTCGTGAAGACAGAGGCAAAAAAAGCATTGAGTACATTAGCTTTTTCCACATCCTCGGTCACTAGGTTGCCTCCCTCATTCAGTAAGGGGCCCACACTTTCCTTGACTTTCTTCTTGTTGCTAACATACCTGAAGAAACCCTTCTTGTTACTCTTAACATCTCTTGCTAGCTGCAACTCCAAGTGTGATTTGGCCTTCCTGATTTCACTCCTGCATGCCTGAGCAATATTTTTATACTCCTCCCTGGTCATTTGTCCAATCTTCCACTTCTTGTAAGCTTCTTTTTTGCGTTTAAGATCAGCAAGGATTTCACTGTTTAGCCAAGCTGGTCGCCTGCCATATTTACTATTCTTTCTACACATCGGGATGGTTTGTTCCTGCAACCTCAATAAGGATTCTTTAAAATACAGCCAGCTCTCTTGGACTCCTTTCCCCCTCATGTTATTCTCCCAGGGGATCCTGCCCATCAGTTCCCTGAGGGAGTCAAAGTCTGCTTTTCTGAAGTCCTTATGTGTTAATTCAGTGGTTACTATTTATGTTGGTACTTACCACAGTGTTGTACCACAGATACCATGGTCTATTCCTATGAAATAACTTCAATACCCAAGTAGTGAGGTTAACTCTAAAGGCCATCACTCTAGGAGCTAATAAAGGATAATGAACACACTCAGTCCTTCATGCTTGAACTGATCAAAATGAGTACACATGCACCTGCAAAGGGATCTATATTGGTACACACGCATCTATATTTTGAATGACAAACAAATCTGTAAAAAATCAAAAGTCAAGAGAATTCATGGCCATTGTAACAGAGCAGGATATGTCTGGGTCAAACAGTGAACTCCATTTTGTGCTATGTGCTGAACTCACATCTAATCTTGCCCAAGGCAAAGTTATTATGGTGCATTCCAGTCAGCTATGCTTGCCCAGGAAAGTTGTTTGACACCTCACTGATGACATCTCAGAGTTCCTCCTTCAATATAACAATCTAGGGCCATTGACTGTGATTGTTCCATTGGGATAGGCTGGTAGTTGAGGGAAAATGGACTCTCTATGCAAGAACCCGGAAAGGAGGAAGGGACAAGCATGCCAGTGGTGCAGATGGCAAAAAGCGACAGATGGTATTTAAGAAGGAGTGCTTGGGCAGGGGGGAGGGTGCAGCATTCATTGCCACATGCAAAGAGATCAGTCTGGAGAGTGAGAGAGAAGTCAGGAGGGACTCCGCCTAGCCTGAGCTAGGAACATGACTAGACTCTGCCCAGACCCACTTGACTTGTAAGCATGTAGCACCCATCATTTGGATCTACTCATAACAGATTGGTGATCATACAGCAGGTTCTAGGCCAGGTTGTAACAATTAAAAACAGAGACGTTCTTTTCTGCCTAAGTTTCTAGACCAGGCTCTTCAAAGTATCTGACTTCCTTTTAGGTGAATCAATTATTCACTACAAATAGTTCTAATAATTAACTTGTGAAACCCACAGCTGAAGGATATTATTGATGCAAACCATGTAGCTTAATGAGATCTACGTGAAAAGGATTTATATGAATATGTAATATCTGCAGTTATCCAATTAAGATTAAAAATTAAGCCTATCAATATTCATACTTATTGGCAAAAAGTGATCACCAACTGGGTGAAGAAATGTAAAGCAAGTTTTAATCCTTCATATAATGCATCATTGGCTACTGTAATTGATAAAAGACAAAATATTGGATTAAATGGGCCATAATCTGATCCTGAGAGGAAATTCCTGTTTTCCTCCTCTTGAATAAAAAGTGAATCCTTTTAAAAGTGATTGCAAAAGCACAAAGGGACAGAAAGATTTAAGAAGGAGTAAATAAAATAGAACAGTGCAGCCAACTCACATAGTTTCCATTTCATATTCTCACAGTCTAACATTCTGTTCTCTCCAAGTAGGAAATAACAATATAATGTACAGCCCTGTCACTCCTGCTATTAATATCTTGGAATGCATCCAGAAGCACATGGGTACAGAGGAATATGCTGTTCCTCGTCATTACATAAATGTTTAGCTGTTTTTCTTTACAAGATTGAATCTAGATCTCTTTTGTATGCCACATGCAAAGGTCTTAATTTTCCTTCTGCCCAGGGTCATGACCAATCACATTGCAGTTTTAAAGCAGAGTTATAGTGAAGCAGAGTACTGTATGTTCCAAAACAATGCATGAGCTATTTTTAGCACACTAGTCTTTAAAAAAAAAACACGGAAAAAGGAAAAGAAAAAAACAGAAAACCAAACTGGAATATGTTGAAAACAAGTCTTCTTTCTGTAAACGGAAGGTGCATGTTTAATTACCCTAGCAAATGGCTAGCAGTTTAAGATTCTGGTTTTAAATCCCCTAGATTCCCTGGTACCACCGGCTCATAACAAAACAGGGTAAAGCTTCTAAAGTACATAAATGGAGTGCTACACAGGTCTTTTGGTCCTCTTCAGGGGGCACCCCACCGCCCTGCTGCACCTTGCCCTAGTGCTGCCCCTATAAAGAGATCTTAGTGTATGTCTACACTACCGGCCAGATCGACGGGCAGTGATCGATCCAGCGGGGGTCAATTTATCGTGTCTAGTATAGATGCGATAAATCAACCACCGATCACTCTAGCGTCGCCTCCGGTACTCCACCTCAATGAGAAGCGCAAGGGGAATCGACGGGAGAGTGTTTCATGTCGACATACCGCAGTGAAGACAACGCAGTAAGTAGATCTAAGTACATCGACTTCAGCTACATTATTCACGTAGTTGAAGTTGTGTAACTTAGCTCAATCTCCCCCCATAGTGTAGATCAGCCCTTAGTCACAACAGCCTAGAGTGTCTCAGTAGGGGGCGTTCATGAAGGAGTACAATCCCAGCTCATTAGTTGCACCTGAGCCCAGCAAAGTTCAGCACCTTAAAGACGCGTGGATTACTCCCTTGTAGAAGGGAGAAAGGGACTTTACTGAACAAAAGCCAGGCTGTGTGTGAACATGGGTGCTGGAACTAGGGGTGCTGGGTGTCTTCAAGTGGTTTCCATTATATACAGGGTTTATAGTTTGGTCCAATGGCTCTCAGCACCCCCACTATATAAATTGTTCCAGCAGCCCTGGTTGTGAAACTCCAGGTAAATATCAGAGCTGCCCTATTTGTTGTTGTGGATTGTTAAGGGTTTTTCCTCTCTGGTTGAAACTGGATGTGGCTTTAGAGGTTATGGGAATGCAAAGTGAAAGAGAAAGTGTCCCTGAGGCAAGGTGCTGCCTGTTGTCATCTCTCAGGGAACAGGCAACTTGTTGTGAGGGCTCTGGCAGCATTAAAAACAATGGTTGGGTTTTATTATAATGTGGTTTTGGTTCATTCATTTGGATAGCCCCAGAGGTACAATATCTCTGTTTACCGGCCATATGGCTTTATGGAAAGGATGCAGCCAAGGCCTTTTTCCAAGCTTGTATTATTCTGGTTACACCAGGACACCTGGAAGCCCAGCAAAGATCTGCGTGTTCAAACTTGAGCCTCCTCTGAGCTCTCTAGCTACTCAGCTCCACAGCTGCCGAATCCTGTGCCACTCCATTCATGACATGTTTTGCAAATGATTTAGTGAACTAATTTGCATATGACCAGAAACTTCAGCTCATGGTCAGCACATCCTGGCCCAATCATTGGTGGTCTAGGCATCTGCCCAAAGTTAGTTAGCTTTGGCTGTGGAAGAGGGGAGAATGTTTTGGCGTCCTAGGGATGAGTGGGGGTGCTGGGTGTCTGTAGTTGTCTGGGACAAGTAGATGGGTGCTGAACTAGATCTGTGTGATGGGCCTGCCAAATGCAATGGTCTCATATAAGATAAATGATATTTGACAGCCCTGCAGACTATGCCACTGTCCCATGTACTGAATGATTCACAGTGTGGCAAGTTTGGCCAAACCTCTGTTCTTTATGAAAAGTGTCAGAGGATCTTTCATGGCCACGCTGAGCCAAACCCTGACCTACCACAATTCTTAAACAAACAAAATCCTTTACAACTCCCCATTCCAGACGTGAATTATAGCATTTATATTATAGGATTTTTAACATTGTTCAAATGCTATAATAGCTATCTAAATGGGAAAAAGTAAACCTTTTTATTACTAACATAAATGATCACAAGAATATCACAAGGCAACGGAAGTGCCTTGGGCCAAATTAATACTTAACTCCACTGACTTCAATAGACTTAAGCTGGGGTGAATTGGAGACTCTCCAGAGAGAGGCCCAGGTGAAAGCCTTTGACTAAAATAAAAGTCTGTGTGTGTTATTACATTGCTGCTGACTGAGTTTGTTTGGGAGCGTATGAGCTGGGGAGGTCACAGATATCTGAATGCCCAAGGGAGAAGACTTGTACCCAGCAGTTAAAGACTGTTATTGGAAAAGTGACGAATGGCTTAAGGGCATTTCCCTTCTAAGTGTTTGCCACAAGAAGAATTGGATGGGATTGTGTTTTTCTTTCATCAAATCTTTGGTCTTCAAATGCCAATATTTGTACAGAAGTGTTATTAGTTATTAATTAATGATAAATTATGGGTTAGATTGTGGCTGGTCCTTTCTACCTGCGATAAAGTAGTGGAGATGGATACAATCAATCTTCTCCACCATGTGCCAATGATAACATGGTCAGCTACAAGGGCAATCTTTATGTTTTTCAGAGTGCAAAGACTGCTCAGAAATATGGACAGGGTAGAGCTGGGGGTAGAGCTGTATGAATAACTGATTTGCTGGTAGTTCCAAAAAGTTTTAAAACAAAATTGCTTCAGGTTGAACCGAAACCCAAATTTTTCAGAATTTTTGGCAAATCGACGTGTGAAAAAAAAAAATATTT
This sequence comes from Platysternon megacephalum, assembly GCA_003942145.1. Lineage (NCBI taxonomy): Eukaryota > Metazoa > Chordata > Testudines > Platysternidae > Platysternon > Platysternon megacephalum. The sequence goes on from QXTE01000054.1 coordinate 3,967,980, forward strand.
TTTTAGTTGAATTAAATGTTTTGCTTTCTGGCATTTTTAACCTTTTTTAATAAAAGGAAAGGAAATGAATGGCTAGATTCTTAAAACCAAGGAGGAGGTGGTGGTGACCCCCCCGAATTCCTAATAGCCAAATGATTAGGGCACTAAGATGGGATGTGGGAGACCGAGGTTTGACTCTCTGTTCTGGAGGGGCACTGAAATCTGAGTGTCTGCCCTCCCAGGTAAGTGTCCTAACTGCTAGGCTGTAAAATCATTCTCCCTCTGGCTATTCAAGTATTTTATACAAGTGTCAACAGGAGAGATCCATGTAACGTGGCGGCAGCAGAACTATAAAATGTTCTCCCCCACCCTACAAGAAATAGCAATTTACTTGAATGGACTCATTTCTCTGGCTGGCCATCTTGTGTTCCATAAGCAAGATTAAAATCAGTTACTCTGACCACCACATTTCGTTCTTTATGAAGTTAGTGGGTCACACTGTACCTGGCCAGAACCAGCTGTGCAGGAACTGGGTCAGCATCCACATCCAGCCAGGTCTTACACAGGCCACATCAGCGTGACAGGCCAGGAAAGAATTTGTGCAGGCTGCCGATGGTAACAGCTAGACCGGCACAAAAATTTACAATTACATTTAAAAACAGTAATTTTCACATTTTTATTTTCATTTAGTGAAATTGTTCCCGTTTCATGGAAAACCTGCTTAGATCAATAAGGTCACAAACAAAAACGGAAAGGGGAGGGAACCAGAACACTCTCCCTCCCCGTCTCTACGCCAGGCAAACTGCCCCTCACACACTACAAACCACCAAAAAACAACTAAGAACTCTCACAACTAAACAACAAAAGAAACGGAGTGTGCACTCTCCCAGTCTGTCCTACTGGACAAAACAACAGAAGTTGGTTCAATAAAAGATATTACCTCACCCACCTTGTCTCTGTCATATCCTGGGACCAACATGCTACAACAACATTGCAAGCAACTACTGAACAAAAACATTAAAGCCTCACAACACTCTCTATACACCCACCCACCCTGAACTCGCACTCCTGAAAACACTTTGAGAACACAGCCTCTAAGGGGGGAAGGAGAAGGGAGGGAGAGGAGTAAAGCACAAAATACTTATGCTTAACCCAACATACAGCTCTCTGTCACAAACACCTTCAACTAGCTGTCGGCCTTAGAAACAGCTGTTGTTGCCACTGAAAGCACATAGGTGAAATTGACATCTAAAGGTGTACTCAGAGCTAATTAACAGCAGCAGGTGAAGATCATAAATGTATGTGGTTGAAAACATGGCAGGCAATCTTGCTGGCAAGAAGACAAGAAACACTTGCCTTCACTGCTGTTGTTAGGAATCTGTACTGGGCTGGTTTAATGACTTAGGCTGAAAGAGAATGGCAGGTAAGCAATTATCCAGTGCAGTAAGCCAGAACCCTGGGAGGAGCTAGGGGAGAAAAACTGAGTTAGAAGGAGAGGAGTTCTATCAAGGAAATACACGTTTGTAATAGTGTGATATTGGATGCCTAGAAAATCACTGGGATTCACAGTGCCTGAGTTAGGTGCCTATGCACCTATACAATGCATGGGGAGAGATAGGTGCTTCAGAATGGGATTCACCAAAGCCAGCACACTAGGCAGCTCCCCCACTTTACTAGCTGGTGAGGGGTCTTCATTATATAACAAGAGAACCATTGGGCCAGAGGGCGAGCATGCACAAACATGAGAATGACTCTGTAGCCTGCTGCGTAGAGTACTCAGGTGGGAGGTGAGAGACCCCAGGCTCCAGTCCCCCTGCTCCAAGGACTTTTAAAAATTATTTTCCCACAGTGGAACAGCTAGGTTTGCCAACTTTCTAATCGCACAAAACCAAACACCCCTGCCCTGCTCCCTGCCCTGAGGCTCTGCCCCTTCTCTGAGGCCCCGCACCTGCTCGCTCCCTCCCCCGCCCTCCATCGCTCACTCTCCCCCACCCTCACTCACTTTCACTGCGCTGGGGCAGGGGGTTGGGGTGCAGGAGGGGGGTGAGGGCTCCATCTGGGGGTGCAGGCTGTGAGGTGGGGCCAGAGATGAGGGGGTTGGGGTGTGTGAGTTGGCTCCGGGCTGGGGCAGGGGGTTGGGGTGCAGGGAGGCTCTGGGCTGGGGGGTGGGCTCTGGGTGGGGCCAGAAATGAGGGGTTCAGGGTGCAGGAGAGGGCTCTGGGCTGGGGCCCAGGGGTTCGGAGTGTGGAAGCGGGTGCGGGCTCCGTCTGGGGGTGTGGACTCAGGTGGGGCTGGGGATGAGGGGTTTGGGGTGCAGGAGAGAGCTCTGGGGCAGAGTGTTGGGAGGGTGCAGGCTCCAGGAGGGAGTTTGGATGCGGGAGGGGACTCCGGGTTGGGGCAGGTGGTTGGGCTGCAGGAGAAGGTTCAAGATGCAGGGTCCCGGCAGCGCTTACCATGGCTCCTGGGAAGTGGCCACCAGGTCCCTGAAGCCCCTAGAAGCATGGGCGGCCAGGGAGGCTCCACCCGCTGCCCCCACCCCGATGGCCAGCTCCACAGCTCCCATTGGCTGGGAACCACGACCAATGGGAGCTGCGGGGGCAGCCAGGGAGGCTCCACACACTACCCTTGCGCCTGCAGGTGCCGCCTCTGCAGCTCCCATTGGTTGTGGTTCCCAGCCAATGGGAGCTGCGCGAGGAGCCTCCATGGCTACCCATGCATCTAGGGACTTCAGGGACCTGGCTGCGCCGCCGACTGGACTTTTAACGGCCCGGTCGGCGGTGCCGACCGGAGCTGCCAAGGTCCCTTTTTGACTGGGCATTCCGGTCAAAAACCAGACACCTGGCAACCCTAGGAACAGCTTGAACAGGAGGGACTGAGGGAGCCCCCATATCAGAACATCCCATAATCCAGTGGTTAGAACACTCACCTGAGTTGTGGCACATCCCTGGTCAAATTCCTTTTCCCCCTTAGGTAGTGTGGGGACTTGAATTGGTGGTCTCCCACATCCCAGCTGAAAACCCTAGCCACTGGACTAAAAGTTATGAGGAAAGTGCTCCTCCTCCATCTGTTTTGTGTAAGCTCATCTGTAGGGTCCTGATCCAACAGGCAAGCTCCGAGCATGCTTAACCGGCTTGGGCCCTGCAGACAAGTTAGACCGAGGAATTCCCATCTTTTCATGGTTCATGCATCTCTCTGAGGCTTAGGTGTGTGGATACCTGATGTGGGACTGTAGTGTGTGTGCACAGAGGCAAACACATAGGCAAAAATGTAGGCACCTACAGGTTTAGCGGCAGCTGAGCAGGAGCTTTGTGAATCCCAGTGGGGCCTGATTCTGGGATTTTGGTGCCTAAAATGGCAGTTTTGTACCTAAATCCTTTTGTGACTCGAGCCCAAAGAGTTCAGCTGCCTGAAGAGTCTAGATTGTGCTGAAGCAGCTCATTATTGTGCTCATTACTCTTTTCTAAAAAGGAAGGCTTTTAGACACAGGGTGTTTAGCTAGCAAGACTGTCAACATCAAGGATTGGTTTCCTGAGCATGGACATATCTGCTTCCTTTATGGAAGTGGGCCCTGTTTCCTCTGGCAATGAGACACTGACATTCTAACAGCAGAGTCAATACTCAATATAACAACTGGCTACATACTGACCACTGGTCCTACACCAGCTTTATTTTCCTGTTTGACGTTATGCATATCTTCACGCTTCCAGAGGGCATAACCTTTTTTATTGTGTTTGTACTGTTATTAGGCAGCATCCAGTTGCCTTATGGGGACAGGGGATGTTTCCTTTTGTAAAGGAAAATATTATTATTTGTATCTATGGCAGATTTTGTGCTATAAGGCTGAATTTAGAATTGATTAGTATAATTCTTGGATTAGTGTAATGTTAGTCTAACAGACTTTACATACAGAAAAAATGTGCATTTCTGTTATGCTAGAATCCTTTGAAAATGTTAGTAAAATAGTAGAGAAAGATGACTCATACCTAATTTATTTGGGCTTTTAAAATGCTGTTGATGAGCAATCGGAGGTGATTAATAAATGAATGAATGATCATGGGATAAGCAGCAAAGTCTCATAAAGGATTAAAAACTGCTTAGTTTATAAGGGTAAAAAAATGGTGTGAAAAACGTTCCCCATTTTTTCTCCAACCAGCTTTACTAGTTAAGCAATAAGAAGCAAGTAGCTGTAATGACTAGTTGCTGCTAAGTGAATAGTGATTAATCCTGAGGAATGATGTTGGAACCGGTGCTATTTAATGTTCCACAGGAGGGAGTGGTCAGTGAATTTAAGGCCCAAATCCTTGGTAGGTGTAAATTGGCAAATCAATGGAGCTACAGTAATTTACATCAGCTGTGGATTTGGCCCCATATTTGGTGTTGATGCTATGGTTGGGTCAGTAAGGGTCATGAAAGAGGGTGAGACTCTCCAGACAGACTTAAACCCATTAAAGGACTGGACAGTACAACAACACATTAAATTCAATTTGGATTAAGTATATAAAAGTACACTAGTGAAAATAATCTAATTTTTTCATATGATTTTATTGTTATACAAATTCAGAGCAATCGACATAGGACCAAATTATGGCTGCCCTTTTGCATGTGTGAGGTAATGTTACCTTTAGGGTTTTTTTCACCAGCAAGGGAAAAGATGACCTCTGCAACATTTGTTTAGTATGCAACAATCACAAACTGTGCTGTCCCTTTTATATAAGTGCTACAAGCTGCTTCAGGGGAAGAGGGACAATAACATACAGGCAAGAAATCAGAGGAAAATCTAAACACAGATTTAGTGTGTGGTTTTTAAAGTTGAATTTCATTGAAACGTGTTTGTATCTGCACAAAATCTGAATCTCAGGAAACTTCCTAGCCCTCTATCCAGTGAGTAAATAGTAAAGGTATTTTATCTTCATGCATTTCTTTATACTGCTCCACAGAGTAGTGTTATGTTTGACAAGACCAATATATATTTTAAACAAGAAAATATCTGTATAGGAACTTAATGGTGGTAGTTTTAAAAGTGCCACTGAAGTCAAATCTAAAGCTCATATTGCAGTGGTTCTCAGACTTTTGTACCAGTGACCCCTTTCACATACCAAGCCTCTGAGTGTGACCCCCCTTATAAATAGGGTGACCAGATGTCCCGATTTTATAGGGACAGTCCCGATTTTTGAGTCTTTTTCTTATATGGGCTCCTATTACCCGCCACCCCGTCCCGATTTTTCACACTTGCTGTCTGGTCACCCTACTTATAAATGAAAAACACTTTTTAATATATTTAACATCATTATAAATGCTGGAGGCAAAGCAGGGTTTGGGGTGGAGGCTGACAGCTCGCGACCCCCCATGTAATAATCTTGTGACCCCCTGAGCGGTCCCGACCCCCAGTTTGAGAACCCCTGTCCTATTGACATTAATGGGTGTGACTACGCCAACACTCAGTGCTGTTGAAAATAACACCCCAAATTTCTAATTCTGGTGGATGAAATTAACTCAAATGGTATTCATTCATGTACAAACACTCCCAACTTCTTAATAAGAGTTAGGGCTTCTCTATACACAGGGACACTCAGCAAAATTAATCCAAATTAAGTGAAGATGTGAATTTAAAGTGGATTAGTTAAACTGCATTAAACCCCGGTGTGTCTAATTTTATTCAGAATTAATTCAGATTAAAATTTAATTCAGATTAATTTTCCTGAGTATTCCTGCGTAGGCAAGCCCTTACTAGCTCAATAAATTTCCTTGATACATCATGCTTAACTGCATGGCTAACAATAATGACAATAATAATAACAACAATAATAACATTTCTCAAATGCATCCTTTTGGGGAGTCTGATCCAAAGCCCATTAAAGTCAGTGAAAAGAATCCTATTAACTTCAATGGATTTTGAGTGTAATACAGGCATTTTTCCCCCCAGGGTAAAGTGAATAATATACATTGTGGATTTTATGGTCTTTACAACATTCTGGGAGGTCTAGGTATAATAAACTGAGTAAATATACCATAATAAACAAATTTTGTATGGTCTGTCATTTGATTACTGTCCTTCAGTAAAAAGAGACAAAGTGGGTGAGTAATATCTTTTATTGACCAAGTTTTGCTGTTGAGACAAGTCTTTGAGCTACACAGAGCTGTTCAGTATATGCATTTTCATATGGCATTACTAGAGTTAGCAAAATCATATTGGACGAATCTATCAGATGAATTTCACCATATTTTTAATAAATTATTTGATTAATTGTTTTCATTATTCATCCAACACTTAATGCTACTGATGTTACCAAAAACCCAGACTTCTATTTTCTCATGATTACCGAGTGCGACTTAAGCAGCAATTGCTTGAACTGCACAAAACAAAATGAATGTTTTGGTATCACGGTTACAATAGATAATGTACTTTGTTAACATAATAGGTATTTTATCATAGCATTTTCCTCAGTCCTCGTGATTGCTAACCACAAAGGCCATACTAGCAGCTGATAAATCCTTCTTAGTAGATTTGATTATCTGAGTCTTTTTCTTAAGAATAATTCTTTGAGTTTGATTTCTTTCTACTTTAACCATGTTAGCAAAAGGTTATGGAAAGGCATGCACCCAGCAAATCCATTTGACTTTCCACTATACATTTTTGGGATGGGATTTGTGGGTTTGCTTTGCACAAACACAAGCACATAATGTGCTTGACTGTCTAAAAGAAGGAAAAATTCCTCAGGTTTCCTATTTACCAAACCTCATATTCACCAAGTGCAATTTCCACAGCTTTAACTATGCATCCTAGTGGAGTGCACTGGAGCGGAAGAGGGAGAAAGTGCTTTTACTCCCAAGAATTAATTGTCATGAATACGAACTTTAAACAATTCCTAAGGAAAGTGGTGCCTGGGCAGGAATCAGATTTAATTTGCTTGACAGTCATCTTATGACAAATTAAAGGAGATGTATGTTTTTGGCATTTAAAAATAGTTAAGCATGCCTCTTTTTGCAGGTGATTATTTTTCTCTTTGCACAAAGCACTTTGATGGTTCATGTAAAGGAAAACGTTCACTGGTAGACTCCCTAAATGAAGAAAATACAATTCCTGTTGCGAAAGTGTACTCTTTTGAGACGTCAATACATTATCCCTAAGATACCTTTCTAATTCTTTCTCCTTCACTTCATTAAACGATCCTATTCAAAGAAACTCCATCTATACATCAATACCAGAAAATAAGTGCATTTTCTCTCTAAAAAATTTAAAAGGTATCTTATTCCATACATAACCAAGTGGCTGCCAGAGTAATACATATGGATATCAATAAACAGGTTTACACAAATTGTAATTAAAAATAATCAAAACCATGTTCGCAAATAGACAAAAATATGCACAGTTTAAAATGTGACTCCAAAGAAAATGGCACCCAAAAAAACAGCACCTGCAATTTAGCAATTGAGACACACCTACAGAATTTCAGATGTTCTATATAAATGTATTCTATAGATTAAACAGCTTAGATGAGGTCAGAGCTCTCAAATACACCAAATTTTATGGGACATTCTGCATTTCAGTTGTATTGGGGGATGCAAGGGAATGTCGGCCTAACTAGCCACACTGGTGATCTAGGGCAGTGGTTCTCAGGGGTATTCAGAGATCTTCCAGGGGGTACATCAACTCATCTAGATGTTTGCCTAGTTTGACCACAGGCTACATAAAAAGCATGAGCAGAGTCAGTACAAACTAAAATTTCATATAGACAGTGACTTGTTTATACTGCTCTATATACTACACACTGAAGTATAAGTATAATATTTATATTCCAATTGATTTATAATTATATGGTAAAATGAGAAAATAAGCAATATTTCAGTAATAGTGTGGCTGTGACACTTTTGTATTTGTATGTCTGATTTTGTAAACAAATAGTTTTTAAGTGAGGTGAAACTTGGGAGCAGACATGCCAAACCCTTGGGGGATAAAATGCAGAAATTGGGCTTGTTTTTGGCTTAATTGGCTTGTGAGTCGCTGTTGGCTAGTTTTTGGCTTGTATCTTGTTGCTTGTTTGGCTTGTATCTTGTTGCTTGTTGCTTCTTTTTTTTGATCGGCTCCCAGCAAGCAGGGGCAAGGAGCAAAGGAGGGGAGAGAGTTGGGGTGCACAGCGGGCCCACCACAGTCCCAGACTGCATACCAGTGGGGATCTAGTCACATAGAGTGTTGGGGTTCCTAGGGATTTGCTTGTTTTGGCCTTGTTTTGAAATGGGATTAGTTTGATTTTTGGCTTATTGTGAAAGTCGGGGTGCTTATTTACCACATTAAAGTTTGCAACTCTGCTTGGGGGGTACGCAAGACATATCAGACTCTTGTAAGGGGTACAGTAGTCTGGAAAAGTTGAGAGACACTGATCTAGGGTGCACCAGAAACTTGCAGAATAGCAAGACTGCTCAACTCTTCTGAGGACTACACTAAAGCAAGTTGTTAATAAAGATTTGAGGGCCCACCAAATGTCCATAGCTGGGAAATTTGTTTGATATCCTGGGTCCTGTGCTGTTGCTGTGCTGTGAGAAGAGGCGGAGATGGCAAAGCTCCACTCCAGAGTGATGGAAAATGGAGTCGCCATTGGGATGAACCAAGTATGGGAAGGGAGAGGGAGGAATGGTATTGTATCATCTGTCCTCATGGTGCCTAGGAGTGGGGGAGTGGCTCTGCTCTTCGTGTTGGAAAAGGAGAGAGTGAGGTTCTGCTTTCTGGGTTATCACTTCAAAGCTCTCAAAGGAAGGACGTGTAGCTGCTGAGTTGGGGCTTGGCAGTAGAGAGGGGGCCTGTACAATGGGGACGGCTGTGTTCCAATCTGTGTTGAATGCTGCTTGTTGATGAATCCGCCAATAGAGGGTAACAGGACATTTGTTAAAAGGAAGAGTGATTTTTGTTGTTTGGTTGGGGGGGGGCGTTATTTGTCTTTAAACTCCATGAAAGAATTGAGCCTTTACATACCTTATGTCCTAAAAGTTCCCACTGTGATCCTAATTCCATCTATACCTCAATTGGCTACCTTGAAACCTGATGTTAAGAGATGGAGTTTCAATATTAACAATTTGTTCATTCTGAGAAATTCCTTTGGCAGAGGGTTGTTTATTTCATTATGGGACTCAAGCCAGCTTGATTAAAATATTAAATGAAAGCAAGATAATAATCTGCAACTCTTTACCCCTTACAACCTATTTTGGGGAATGGATACTTTTGTGGTGGTGTAACTTCTTTCTCATTTCAGTGCGGCCGGAATTTATATGCTTGTGTCCCATGACCGTTAATGGGAGGTGTTTTGTTATGGTTTTTAAATGAATGCAGTGTAAGGGTATAGCAACTTGAATAAAAAAACCAAATCCCATAACACATTCTAATATAAAAATATTACAGTTATGAAATTGATAAAGCAAATAGCAGGGGAGAGAGAATTTAACGGGGAGAAAAGATAAGGTATAAGTGGAGATAGGTAAGGATATACAGTACCAAACTCAGAGGTGAGTCAGAGGCCTTGTCTTTACTGGGAAAGTCGAGTCTTTAGCTCAACCTGCTAACTTGTGTGAAAACTACAAACTGCCTGAGCTTCACTAGGAATTTACCTGATTAACTAATTTGATTCAAGAACATATCTTTTTACCGAGTGAAGACACAGCCTAAGGCAAGGGTGGGCAAACTTTTTGGCCCAAGGGCCACATCTGGGTATAGAAATTGCATGGCGGGCCATGAATGCTCACAAAATTGGGGTTGGGGTGTGGGAGAGGGTGGGCTCTGGGGTGGGCCAGAAATGAAGAGTTCAGGGTACTGGAGGTGCCTCTGGGCTGGGACGGGGGTGGTGGGGTGAGGGCTCTGGCTGGGGGTGGGGCTGGGGATGAGGGTTTTGGGGTGTAGGAGGGTGCTCCAGGCTGGGACCGAGGGGTTTGGAGGGCAGGAGGGGGATCAGGGCCAATGGGTTCCCGGCCAATGGGAGTTGCGGGGGCGGCGCTTGGGGCAGGACAGCATGCGTAGCGGAGCCCCCTGGTTACCCCTATGCATAGGAGCCGGAGGGGGGACATGATGCTGCTTCTGGGAGCCGTGCGGAGCGGCCCCAGCCTAAAGGAACCAGAAGATTGTTTCATGGCCTGATCCAGCACACACTGAGATCAAAGGAAGGATTCCAATTGACTTCAATCAGCAGTGGATCAGACGCTGAATTCATGCAACTATACCCTTCTTCTGGCCTCCTTGGAGGCTGCATCCACACTATCAAATTGAATGTCCATTTCAATGTACTGCAGCAGTGTAAGTGCTAGTGTAATTAGCATCAGGTGCAGAGCAGGTTTTCATGACAACTATAAAAACATCCAAGTCTTCTCTACAGTAACGCTATACTGGTGTGTCTGGCAATATTGATGCATTGGTACTGAAGAACTGGTATTAACATGTGCTAGGATAGATGCAGCCAATGTGTACATTACAACAACTTAACTTCCTCCAGAATCCCATTGACCTACATAGCCTCACTATGTAGACTGACTACACCCCTTATTTACACCCACATCATCTCTGCCTTTCACCGTATATTACTGCATAAAGTCACTAGGTACTGTATGCTAGATATTTAAACTGAACAATTCTCCAAAGGTTTTTAACTTTCTTCAGTTTCTAAGCAGTAACCGTCATACTGGAGCAGAAAGAAAAAAGCCATTTGAGACTCTATTCAAAGTAAAAAGTCTGTCCTCCTTCTGTAGGAGGTGGCAATATAGCCGCTAAGGCCTTCATTAACATATTTTTATACACAAAGTCCTGTTTTATAGGTTAATATAGGCAAAAGATTAACCTATTAACACATCCCTATGCTTAAAACGTTCAAACCAACAGATTAGATTAAATGTATATGGGGGTATTGGCTCTAATGAGTAGTTGGAATATACTCTGAGAATAAGAAAAAGACATATAATTACCTAACAAGAGGGAAGATCAAGAGATAACACATTACCACAATTTGTATAACTATTATAATCTGGCACATTCTGATTTAGAATGTGACGGGACAGACCCTGGCAAGCCCTTGTATGGGTGCAGAAAGGACATGTTTATAAGAAGCATCTCTCCCATATGCCCACCACACACAGCCCCCTTAACACCCTTTCATGGAGCTGGGCAGAATTCTGATGGGGAGTGTAACTCCTGCTCACTTCTGGAACTCCCATGGAAGTGTGTGGTGTTTGAAAGAGGGGGCACTGGCCAGCAGAGCTGGCTAAGCAAAAAGGGAAATACATGCTTCACTCCTCCTAGGAGTCTCCATAGAGCAGGGGTCTCAAACTCAATTTACCTTAGGGCCAGTGCCAGTCCTCAAATCCTCCCTGTGGGCCAATAATGTCACTGAAGATGGTGTTCAGAAAAGAAAACGTTGATAGTGTATTTTTTATTTTGAATTTCTTAGAAATAATAAAACTGTCGTACAATTTTATACAGTTCTTCACCTGCCAGAGAGTTTTTAGTGCTTGCCAGACACCTGGCAATGCTTCAGTTCTGTCAGTTTGTTGATGTTTGGCCTCAGTGACTGAGCAGTTGAAACTTTCAGGATTGCAGCAAGGTGTGTGCATCAGATTGTGGTGTTCGGTATTTTGACTTGTTTTTTCATTGTGGATAAAAGTGACGCTGCCTCCATGACTGACTCTGCCTGGCAACTAATGACACTGCCTCCATGGCTGACTCTGCCCAGCGACTAGTGATGGAATCTCTGTTCTTTTCCCCTAGCCAATGGGAGCTGTGGGGGGCGGCGCTTGCAGCAGACAGAGCAGGCAGCGTGGCTGCATGGGTCTCTCCTCTGCGGGTCACAGGGGGGAGGTTCTCAGGCTGCAGATAGGGTGACCAGACAGCAAGTGTGAAAAATCAGGACAGCTGGTGGGGGGTAATAGGAGCCTATATAAGAAAAAGACCCAAACATCGGGACTGTCCCTATAAAATCAGGACATCTGGTCACCCTAGCTGCAGAGCCCATGGGCCAGGACTTTGAGACCCGTGCCATAGAGAATTCTAGTTCAGTTTTGGGAGCTCCAACTGCTACATGCCCCTCTCAGCACTTTTGTAGATGCCCACTATATCTTGTCCTCTATTTTCTCAGGTTAGTGATATTATTTTCTCCTAAACTTAATTTTCTTCTATAGGTTCTCCTCCATTTTATTATTATTTGCATTCCATCGGCATCTGGAGGCCCCAGCTGAGACCAGGGCCTCATTGTGCTATCTGGCTCACTGTGTTAAATAACATCTCTTGTTTCTTGACATTTACACCCTTCAGATAGTTGTATATCATTATCATGTCCCTTCTGGATTGCTGCTTAGTCAAGATATACATGTTGAATATTTTAACTCAAGCCTGCCCCTCCATCTCTAACCATATTTATTGCTCTTCTCCGAAGACCATCAGATATGTTAATATTTCACTGGCACTCCCATGCACGATTGTTCACAACATTCCATGTATGGTCATTCCAGAGCCAGAGAGAGGGACAATATTCTCTCCCTGTCTTGTGACACGATTATTGATTTTTTGCTGCTATATTATCCTGCAAACTTGCATCTAATTTGCTGGGTGCTGTCACACCTATGCTGAGGGACCCAAACATAACGTGGTTGTTTAGCGATATAGTTAGAAAATGAAGGCACACTGTACCGTAGACAGGATTTTTGAACTAAGTCTCTCTGACACGTTCGTTTTTACAGTGTAGATTTCAGGTGATTTCCCCTCACGTGCATTTTCTCATTTTCTCAAGTAGAGTTTCAGTTCTTGGGGGTTTTGCCCATGTTTCCTCTATTATTTACCTACCCTCACCGATGTTTGCCAAGTTAGTATCATTAGCAAATTTCATTAACACGGCATTTACTCCCTCTTCTAGATCCTTAGTGATCCACAGATTCATGTGATGCCCTCTGTCCAGTTCAGCTTTCTGCCATTTATCACAACCCTTTTTGTTACAGTCCATCAGCCACTTTTCAATGCATGTCACAGTGTGCGCATCTAAACCATGGAGCACTGTAGCAAACACTAGAACTCAAAACAGTAAACATCCACCATGTTGCCTTCAGCCATTAATTTTGTAGTGCTGTTAAAAAGGAATTTGTATTTGTCTCCAGAAACGGGGTGGTTCCCTGAGTCTTTGAGGTGCTGGGAAGCAGAAGACCTCCTCATATGTCCTGTCTCCAAGGGGCCTCTTGGAGTGAATGATCAGAAGGGCTGGGGCTTCGGTAACTGGAAAAGGATGTGAGAGGAAATGAGTAACTAGAGAAGCTTGTTGGAAGGAGAGGGGATTTGTGTGATGGAAGGAGTTTGGCTGACCAGAGAGGAAGGATAATCTAGTGGTTAGGACAGGGTTGAATCCAGGTCTCTCTTTGTGAACTCCTGAGTACCTGACCCTCTGGATTTTGTTTACAGAATCCATGTAAATTGAAACCATTATGTTTTGAATAGCGTTAAATAAAAGCTAAATGAATAAAGTATTTTAGAACACTGTATAATGATGTATCAATAGCATGTTTTAGGCAAAAAGAAAAAAGCATTTCCCAAGTTTATCTTCTGTGTCTGAAGAAGAACAATCAACATGTTTTAATAAAGTCTTCTTCCCCCCCCCCCCCCCCAAATAATAATAAGCTAATTAAGCTGTGGTGTAAATTCACCAGGAATGAATATGGGCCAATAGATTTATTTTGTAAGATTAAAAACAAGAACTGTGTACAAGGTATGGGGAGGGAACTGCCAAGAGATCTGAAGGAATTTTTCACGAATATCCAGTTGACCTTGTGATGTTTTCATCTCCAGAAGATATAAAGTTTCCTTGTTAAATATACTCTATAGTAATAAACTACCTTTCTGAATCCAAACTAGATCCATAGTCTGAGATTCTCGATTGTAGATAAACCAAACCATGTAGGCAATTCTTACTCATTGGGCTACATAACAAAATATATCTGTTAACATCCCACAAGTGTGCTATATTTAGTAGAGCTGGAATTTGTATTTTAGTTCCTCCACAGAAATGTAAAGCTACAGAGAACAGAAAACTCATATATTTAATAGTCTTGCTTTGTTCAGCTACTAATACATTGTTTTACATGGCCTCGGGTTCTCAATGTAGTTAGTATTTCTCCCTGGTTGAACATTCATTGTTAAGGTACAGAGACAGAGAACAAGCACTGACGCTACTGCTGTTCAAAGAGCATATTGGAACATAAACCGTTGGGGGTGGTTTTGCTCCTACAGAACATGACACACAGGGACCTCTGCTTGATGAAAATTTTAAAATGTTTCTGCTAGTACAAATTCAACTTGCATCTGTAACCAACGGTCAAGTGTTTCTGAGCTCTGAAACGTGTGTGTGTGTGTGTGTGTGTGTGTGTGTCCATTCCAGACAGAGCTGCTGGCCCAATGGGAGTAATTCTTTGAACAGGCATCATGTACTTTGTCTTTTGAGCCTCTTTTTTTTTTAAATGGCTAGACTCCACTTTATGTATAGTGTATAATACACCGCCAAATTACAATGCCTTTTTATCTCCAGGTCACTGGCCACAGAGCCCACATTTTATAGATTCATAGACTTTAAGGGCAGAATCATGATCATCTAGCTTAAGGTGGTTTGTAGTACAGGGAGTGTCAGAACTGGCCTAATAAATCCAAGCACAAATAGGGTCAGTCATTGGTAGGCTGAGCATTGTGGGTCAGTGACTCATGAAGGGCGAACCACTGGAGGAGAGATTTGGCCAAATCTAAAGAAGTACACACTGCTGCTCACAGGGGTGTTATAATGCACATGAAGGGCACAGGGTTCATGTGCCTGGAAGGATTCTGTGCACTTCCCATGCTGGAAAGGATTCATTTTGTTCTGCCCTCTAACTTCTGACATCTTGAGTTTGGCCACACTGCCATTTACCACCTGAAGTGCCAGTGACAAAACTTCTGGAAGTCACTACTCTGCTCCCATTCCCAGCTAGCCTCTTAGGGTATGTCTACACGGCAATAAATGACCCACAGCACTGAGTCTCCGAGCCGGAGTTCAATTGACTGGGGCTTGCGGGGCTTGGGCTGCGGGGCTAGAAATAGCAGTGTAGATATACCCACTCGGGCTGGAGACTGGGATCTGAAACCCAGTGAAGGGATAGAGTTTCAGAGCCAAGGATCCTGCCCGAGTGGGAACGTCTACACTGCTACTTTTAGCCCTGCACTGTGAGCCTGAGTCAACTGACCCAGTCTCTGAGACTAAGTGCACGGTTCTTGTCAGTGTAGACGTACCCTCAGTGTTCTCACTAGTCATGCAGTTTTCCCTGACTGAAAAATACTCTTCTATCACATTGGTATTCCTTCTGTTAAAAATAATTTCTCTGCCCTTCTCAAAGGAGAGTAGCATTACAAATTTATTTAGACAAGCTTTTCCTAGCCCTTAAAACATTGTTACAAACTAATGAAATTTCACCATCCAGTAATGCCAGACCCAGTATAACTTTAAGACATTTTAAAGCCTCATTAAGGATGTAGGAACCCATTGTTAAGAAGTACATTTATAATAATTGAGGACAACATTCCATGGTAGTTTAAACTAACAGGATACCCCTGGGCACCTTGATCCCAGGGTAAAATTTGGTCTTAAGAAAAGATAACTGATAATGTTTCTGATAAATTTACACTTTTTTTTTCTGCTGAGATAATATCTGTGAGTAGATCACAATTTCATCAAAAGTATTCCTTATTAAACAATAATATTTTGGTTGATCATGAATGGTCTTCTGTGTTTATGCTACGTCTGATATTCAGAACTCCAGCTGTGTTGATTAGTTGTGACTGGTCAGACAAATCACATGATACTGTTCTGTTCTTGGACTGAGCACGAACAAATATACTCACGTGAATTAGTTGCTACGAATACTTAGATGCCTAATCACAACAGATGTTTGTGGAAAGTGAACACAAAAGAGGAACAAGCACAGCTGATGTGAATTCATTTATAGAAAACTCAGCAAATAGTCATGTACATTTTTTGCTGTATTTTTCTCTAAACACACTCACATGCACAAAAGTAAATGTATAATGTTAAACACGTACATATGCCAGGAATTCAGTTTATTAATTTTACTCTTGAAAAAGTACTTCAAAGAAGTCTTTTTGTTTGTGTTGTTTTATGGTTGTTGTTTTTTAACATAAATGTTGATTATACATACATACCAAGTTTTGAGACCCTGTAAGATCCTAAAGCTCGAAGCAGTTTTCATGATACGGGCTGCTTCTGTCTTCACTGCTGGAAGTTGCTCAGGAAGAGAGCAGTCTTTCCAGAAATCCTGCACTATAAAAAAAGATGGGATTATTTTCTAATCACATCCGACTCTTGAAGTCTTTCCATTTTAGCGCTGATAAGAAGTGCTGGCTTTCCAATATAGACAAGCCACTGCTACATCCATAAAAATTTCAAACATTTTTTTCTGAAGAAGCTGAGATTTTCTTTATTATTATTATGAAGACTAGTTTGTCCCTGTGCCAAGGCATCTGTAAAAGTTCTGCTGGTACAGAAAAAAGATACTTTGCAGGATCTGACCAAAGATGAAAACATTCTCAAAAGGTGGTGGAGCTGTTGTTATAAACTTAATGCAACAATTGCTATAGGAGTATAAAATTGATGATTAGCAAAAGATACCAGTGTCTTTCGGGAATGCCCAGGGAATGCTCTTCTTATGCCCAGGGTCCTGCAAAATCTCCGAAAAGAGCTGCTGGTTCCAAGCACAGAGTGGAATTTACCTCTGCGGTGGAGGGCTGGCAGAAGGCACTATGCACCACTTAAAACACACAGGGCGCGAGGAGCCCTGGGGTATGTCTACACAACAACAACAAAACCCCATGGCAGTGAGTCTCAGAGCCCAGTCAATTGACTCAAGCTCATGGAGCTGGGGCTGCGGGGTTAAAAATAGCAGTGTAGATATTTGGGCTCAGGCCGGAACCCAGGCTCTGAAACTCAGCGAAGGGGGAGGGACCCAGAGCCTGGGCTCCGGTCTATGCTGATATTTGTAGCCCCACAGCACCAGCCCCACGACCTCAAGTCAGTTGACTGGGGCCCTGAGACTTGCAGCTGTGGTTCTTTTTTTTTTTTCTCTGTAAACGTACCCTAAGCCATCAAAAGGGAGTCTCAGCACCTTTTGTGAACCCTGCAGTTTGGGGAAGATGTTTCTATGCTGACTCCAAACAGGCTGGGGGTAGGGTCACAGGACCTGTGATTAAACTGATTAGCCAGAGGTTATGATAAGAAAGTTGCAGAAAAGAGATTGGGTTTGGCTGCTGCACAGTATAGCAAGTGGGAGGGAGCAATGAGCCTTGCCCCCCAGCACCAGCCAGCCTAGTACCCCCCTGGAGGATAGCAACTGATCCCTCTGCGGCTATGCCAACGCTGACACACATACTCGGGTACTTACCTGTGTATATGCTTGCAAGGGTACCCCATACCCATGCTAAGTGTCCACATAATCTGTGCTGGACCTGAGTACAAGCTGTATACATGTGAATATCCATGTTCCCACTGACACCTCTTGGCACATACGTTTGTTGTTAGTATTTCAGGGGCGGTATGTCAGGGTTCTGTGCATCACAGGAGACACTCTAGGAATCACCTTGCAGTGTGTTGTTGGTATTGTCCCCTGCCTTCACACATTTGCAAATGGCAGTTCCTGTTTATCCTTTGTTTTCTGCCTCTCTTGGTGGAAGATGTGGTGCAAGTCACCAACAATGTGTTTCTGTTCCTGCTCCTTCTTGAGGGACATGTGTGTGTGTGTTGCACTATGCAGCCAGCTAGAATCTTGGGGGAATGGACTCAAACCTTTCTCACAAGCGGAAGACAGGTGACCGTGATGGTGACTGATCCACTGTTGCTGCATGACATAGATCCGCAGGCAACTACAGGTGATGCGACTATATGTCCATGGGTAGACCACCACTTCTGGACCAGAAAAACCAGCACAGCGTCGTTGAAACAAATCATACTGGAAACTTGGGATGACGACCTTTGGCTGTGGGTGTTCCTGGAACTCTGTGAGGACCAGGCCCCAACCCTACAGCCGAACAGTCGGTTCCAGAGACCCATACCTCTGCCAAAGCAGGTGGCTCTTGTCCTCTGGAAGCTGACAATGCTGGACTGCTACCAGTTTGTCACAAACCACTGCGGGGTGGGAAATCTCACTGTCGGGGATGTGGCGGTGCAGGTTTGTGAAGTTATCCACACTCTCGTCATCACCAACGTTCTGGAAATGATAGCTGGGTTCCAGAGAATGGGGTTCCGAACTGCATAGGGGCCATCGATGGCACCCGCATCCCCATACTTTGCACACCAAAAGGCATGAGTATGTCCATCAAAAAAGATGACTACGCCCTCATTCTTCAAAGCCTAGTGGATCACAAAGGCAGGTTCACAAATACTAACGTCAGACACACAGGAAAGGTCCATGAAGTCTGGCTGCTGAGGAGATCTGAACTGTATTTGATGTGGGAGGAAGTGAATGTATTCCCCAGAAACTACATTGTTCTGTACAGTGTACCCCTGCCCTACATTAACCTGGGGGACCCCATGTATGTGCTCCTACCCTGGCTAATGGAATTCTACCACCAATATCAACAACCCAGGAAAATGGGAATTAAATTTCACACTAAGCAGCTGCAAGATAGTAGTGGGGGTAGGGGAAAGCTGGTGAGCTATGAAGGTAAACCAAGTACATTTTAGCTGCCATTGAACCTTAAGTACCAGACGGAGTTTCTGCTGCATCAGAAATTTGCCAGCATATACTTACAGGGGTGGACTGGGAGGCAATAGACTATATTCTAAGCTAGCAGATGGCTGCTGCAAATGCTCTTCCATCCCCAAGCCAGCCCCAAAGCATCAGGAAATCCAGCCCCTTCGGCCAGCAAAGAGCAGAGAAGGAACAAAAAAAGAAAAAAATTATACAGCAACTGTACCCTTTTCCACAAACTTTCCAATCAAGACCTCAAGCCACTCGCCTCTCCACTGCAAAGGGACACCACGTTGTGTCTGTGCAACCAATGGAGCAGATCCCCCCATCCTTTTTCTCCTGGCTAGTGTGGCATGGCTCTGAGTGGAGAAACCTGGGACACCAGGGCCTGGGAATGCTTGAAAACATTTGTACGGTGACAGAGGACCTCTGTGATGTTCCTCAGAGAAGCAAAGGTTCCCTTTCTCCTTCCCATAGGTAATAGGCCCTGATACTAAACCCTCTCCTCCCCGCCCCACACGTCTGCATGGCTCCAATTGGTAAAGGAGGGATTACTTTAGTGAAAATGTGTGATCTTGGAGGGAGCAGAAAACAGCTGTAACTTGGGAGAATTTAAAATGAGGATTATAGAATTCAAGAGCTCTATAAGTCTGTGAGATGTGAATTCCCCTGAAGCAAGACATTTTGGGAGGAAAAATTAGCCATCTCCTTCCTGAGCTGCATGGGAACTGAGAAGCTTCTGACTTCAGAGGGGAGCAGAGTAAAAGCAAATAATCTGTTTCAGAGAAGGGACGAGGGAGTCTCTTGGATTTGTACTTTGCAAGTTTTAGCACCTAATAGTTTAAGTGAAGAGGCTGCTTTTATATCATTCTTTACTTGTAGGTATAGGATTGGGGCATATACTTGCTTACTTATGTCTATCCCATATACTGTTTACATGGTACTGCTAAATTGAAAAGTATGAAATGCTAATACTTAGTATTATGACACTCTTGATTCTTTTCTAAGGACAGAGTGGAGAAGTGATGTAAGAACTGGCAAAAACAAGCTGTAGATTCTGTTAAAGCTTGCCAAATCTGAGCAATGCTAGTTATCTGTTTTATGGATAATTGGTCCTTCAAATGTCTTTGTGACCTGAAAAATAATTGGAAACTAGATAAGAACAGGTGTGTAACGTCTTTAATTAATAAGGTGGAATCTATACCATTTTCTGTCTGTTGTAAACAAGTAGAGTAAAAAAACCAATAGTTGTAATCAATTTGGAAGAGAGTGAAGATGTAAGCTACAAGCCTGTCACCCAGCCAGGGTAAAATGTTAACCTCTTCTGTACTATGCTGATTTCTGTCTGTTTGATAACTCAGCTCAATTGAGGAGTCCGGTGGCACCTTAAAGACTAAGGTTTTGGGCATAAGCTTTTGTGGGTAAAAAATCTCACTTCTTCAGATGCATGAGGGTTTTTACCCACGAAAGCTTATGCCTGAATAAATCTGTTAGTCTTTAAGGTGCCACCAGACTCCTTGTTGTTTTTGTGGATACAGACTAACAAGACTATCCCCTGATACTCAGCTCAATCGGTTTATCTGATACCTTATGAATAAAAGAACTGAACCCCTTGGTATCAACAAAACAAACGAGCCAGCCTGTCCCTGGACATTACAGGAGGCAGGAGTGGGGCAGGAAGGAGCCTTCCTGACTACCTCTTGCCCTCTGTGCAAGTGTACAAGTAGGCTTTGGCAGAATTCAATTTTTATATTCTTACAATTTCAACAAAATATATCAATGTTTATTTTAAGCCTTTTTTAAAAAAAGTATCTATTTTTAAATTTTCACAGTTGTAGGAAATTAAGGGGAGGGCCAGACTATAGGGAATCAAACAATAATTATTTAATGACAGTAGCTATTGAGATTTTAAAAGTTAAAGCTTTATGCCTGTTAAAACACAAACTGTGAACATTAAAAGTTAACATATACAAAGTAAATATCCTTGAATCAAACTAAAATTCTCAAGCAGCATTTTTCTTTTTTCTATCTGTAAATTTGGATTATTATTGATGGAAATAGTTTTTTATTGGTTTGGGTGTATGGTGAAATTGACATTTATTGCCATTTACCAATAAAAGTCTAATCCAGGGGTCGGCAACCTTTCAGAAGTGCTGTGCCGAGTCTTCATTTAGTCACTCTAATTTAAGGTTTCGCGGGCCAGTAATACATTTTAACGTTTTTAGAAGGGCTCTTTTTATAAGTCTATAATATATAACTAAACTATTGTTGTATGTAAAGTAAATAAGGTTTTTAAAATGTTTAAGAAGCTTCATTTAAAATTAAATTAAAATGCAGAGCCCCCTGGACCGGTGGCCAGGACCCAGGCAGTGTGAGTGCCACTGAAAATGAGCTCGCGTGCCGCCTTCGGCACCCGTGCCATAGTTTGCCTACCCCTGGTCTAATCCTTACAAGCCTATGTATAAGACACAGTCACAGGGACTTCTCTCTCCTGTGGTAAAATCTTACAATCTAGCCCATAATCTGGATACATACTAAGAGCTAAATTTTGCCACCCTTACTCACTTTGAATAGTATTTTACACTACAAATAGTGTGCTATTCAACTCTATTGACTTCCTGGGTGTTGAATCAAGCCCCAAAAAGATCTGACAGTAGTGAATCTATCCTCAGAGGGATTTAAGAACAAGTTTAAATGTATATGTTTGGCTTTGCAAATTTACGTTACAGATTCCCCATGAGTGAATGTTCTGAAAAATAGACAAAATTGGGTTGTCACATTTAAATACTGGATTACATTGCTTTCTCTCTCTTTTGTTTTGACATATTGAAATGTAGTTGTGTTCTGTAAAAATACCATCTGCTCTGATTTGGAATATATTGAGTTATCTACCTTTTGTCTTATAACATCACTCTGCATTTTTAATATTTATCTATATAAATATATGTTGGGAACTTCACCATGACAAACTCCAGCTTGGATATAATTCAAAATAATAGATAAAAATCAGTAATAGAGTTATTGCTACGTGACTGAAATAATTAGTTAGCCATTATATATATTTATATATATTTTGCTTGGGGATTTAATAATAAACATTAAAATAATTATATCCCACTGTTTTATCTTTTATTTTCCCCATTATGTTTAGACACAGACGAATTTCAATATTTTTCACAATGAATCTTAGTTGTAGTTTGCTTTTTGTGAGATATGAACAGGATATTCTAAACTGATGTGGATGATGTATGTTAGCAGCTGGAATGACCTAAATTTGAATAGAAAAAATACCTTCTGATTATATGCAATTGATGTAGGGGATCCTGATGACTACAGGGGCTAATCCATAGGAATAAGTAGGATCATGAGAATTATAGCTGTGCATGAAGGGCCGATGTCCCTTAGGTTTGAAAATCCCAGCTCTGTATAGATTGATATTTGTGCATTGGTATCACTAAGTGATAATATATGGCACTGCACCTTTAAAAGAAATGAGGGGTAAAGGGAGTCAGCTGTGAAAAAAGGGGCAGGGGTAGGGGAGGAGGAGCTGTATATGTGGCTAGGAGAAGGAATGTGACTGTGACAACCAATTGTTCGAATGTGTTGGGCCCAGAGATATAATCTGAGCGAATAGAGTTAAAATGTATTTACAAGTAAAAGGATATTAGTTTATTTGTATTGTTTCTTTGGAGTAGTTTAATCTGACTAGACATTTAGTAAAATTACATAGTTATCGTCCTGCATTAAGTCAGGTCCAAGGGATGAAAAGGGAGGAAAGAAAGAAGGTGTAACGTGCTTTATGCTCCTGCTGCTGAAATAAACCTTTGATCTTTTCACTGCAATAAGTTACTCCTCTTAGTAGTTTATAAGGTATATGATTTTTTGTCTTTTGCCATGGTGTCTTTTGTATCTTTTGTTTTTTTAAAGGCGCTGCCATGCTATTCTTAAATCTTCTGCCTTCAAATGCTGTTGAGCTTTCTTTTTCTTCTCTCTGGTTATACTGCTGGAATTAATATTTTTTTATGCCTTCAGAAGTTTTGCCAGCAGAGTCTACACACAGCTCATGTTAAATTGACTCCTAGGTGATTTTCAGGTTAGGTCTGGATGAGTATTGGAACCTCAGCACAGGAACTGGGAGTCCACAAATTGGGTTGGGAATGTCTTGAGAATTTTTTTTAATGAAATTGTACTTATATGACTATGGTCTGAAGAACCAAGCCCATTAAGTTATTCTGCAGCATGTTAGCAAAACTGGAAAAATCATTTGACACATTTATTTGATAATTATATTCAGCAAAGGATCATTGTCTATTAGTCTTACCGATTGTACTACACCATCTGTGCTTGTAAAAGCAATAAATAATAATGAATTGCATATGCCATCTGTACTCAGATCTTTAATAATAATTAGGTAATAATAATCCCCAAGAAATCACTTGTTAACTGTGATAATTGATTAAAAGTAATAATTTTTGTAATAAACCATAATCAATGGTTTATAATAGCAATAATCTTTTTTTAAATGATAGCAGACACAGCATGTCTGAGCAGCTGTTCTGGAAAATTAGTAATTTTGCTGAGTTAATGACAGATTTTCTACCAATCAAAACCCAAGACATGATCTGCTAGGCTTCTACCAGTGTTGATAATATTTTCCAGTAAGGAGAGTACTGTAAATATCCATCAATTTAGTTCCTATTAATAATAAATTACCTTAACAAAAGTTCTTGTTAGATTTAAAAGTCAGAGATGGTTAGTGGTATAAGTAAAAAGTAGGACTGTTTGCAATGGACTGTAGTGCAGCAAGGGACCTTTCCCACAAACCCTGGCTTGCTCAAGCATTCTTTATGCACACAAGTCCACAGATTTGTATGTGAATTGAACCTACAGTCTTAGTCCTGTAAACACATAGGCCCCAGTTCAGCAAAGCACTTACTCATGTGCTTAACTTTAAGCTTGTGCCTGAGTCTCGTTGACTTAAAATTAAGTATGTTTTTAACTGCGCTGATGACTTAGTGCCTTACAGTCATGCTTAACTCTTCAAATGCAAGACAGTGTTACATTTGTACAATAAACTAAGAAAAGAGGGAAGGCAGGGGTGAAAGGGGCAAATAAAATTCTATTTGTATAATTGAATCAGGTGCATAGCTGTTACAAATTCTTTGGAAATACATATAGTTCTTTATGTATCCACAAAATCTATCTCATAGAAGTATTGCTGGGCCAAATTTTTCATACATAATGGGGTTTTGGCACAAAAAAAGGGGGGGGGGGCGGAGCAGATTTGGTAACACCAAAGCATTTTGTGCATTTGTGTTGACTTTGCTGAATTGTTTGTTTCAGAAAAAAACATTGAGAAAATCAAAACATTTTTGTTTTATTTTTTTTAAACAAAAACATTTCAATTTCTCGGTTTAAAATGACTTTTCAAAATGTTCTTTACTTTTTTTTTAAAGATTCATATATATTTTAAAATGATCAAAATCTAAACAAAACATTCTGATTTTTGTCAAAATGAAGATTGCATTCAAAACATTTTCAGCTCTTTGAAATTTCCAGTGAACTGAAAAATCCATTATTTGCCCAGCTCTATGTAGGAAAAACAGAGTCACCAAACATCCACTAGATGGGAATGACCTTCATTTCCTACTATATATTGTCTGGATTCAAACTGTTGGCTATGGGTAAAAGGCATCCAGAATCCTTCATTCCCATAACCTGTGCTAATGTAAGAGGGAGTCATGTATTTTTAAAAAATCTAATACACCGAGAGGAGGGAGAGTAGAGCAAGTTGAAATTTTGGGAGATTTTTTTTTGGGGGGGGGGTCTTTTCTTAAAGGTAATTTTTCATTAAAATTTTTCAGTCTGTCTTTTTTCAGTTTTTGCAGAAAAATTAAAATTAGTCCATTCTGAATACTTCAGAATTAAACCAACATTGTTTTTTTTCCCCATAAAAATAGGTTTTCATTTTTGACCAGCTCTGTAAAGATGAGTTTTGTGAATGCCGGTTGCAGCTCTTGTATCACAAACTGTCCGCCATTGGTGGACTCCGCAGAAAGGCCACGGACAGGACGACCACAAGGTTTAATTACTCCTGTTATTCTTAGAGGAAGACCCTCAGATCAGGGTTGAGGTGTGCTAGCAGAGTAATGTGAGGGGGAAGTTTGACTTGCTGCTGCCTTATATGGGATTGGAGGACTTCATTGACCAAGACTCTCATTCCAATGCTTTCACCAGTACTAAATTCTCACACCGGTTTTTATTTCATTGAATTTTAAGATGCAATATAAATTATTTCCAAATATGCAAATTAGCCACATAAAATTTACATAAAAGTGTAATGTGATAGCAGCTAAGTGTCTTTAATTTGTTCCCCAAAGGATCCTTGATATTTTTGTGTGCATTTTGTGTTGATTTCAGGTTGAATTTTCAACCCAAACCACACAAACGCATACACATGGATTGGGGGCTTCAGTCTAAGAATTTAAAAATCAGAAGACCTGACCTGTGTGTGTGTGTGTATATACACCTCTTAACTCTTGTGTGTATTTTGATGTAACCCATTAATTTTGAATTCATTGGGCTGGCAATATTGTTTTGTTCATGCCAATAATTATCTAATACAACAGGTTCACCAAAGCAATATGAACCCTAAAACAGAGTGATTTCAATTCCTGTCCTTTTTAGTTCAGGTAAAACATTTCACTCAACTGTACCTAAATAACCCAGTGTTATAAATAGGATCCTGCTATAATGCTCATTCAATATTTGAACCCACTAATATTTAAGAATGCTTTTATCTTTTTTTTGGGGGGGGGGAAGGCAGGCGTGAAAGGGGCAAATAAAATATTATATTTATAAAGATTGCTCTTTCCCAAGATGACACACTTTATTTTTGATAAAATTATAAGAATATTGTTTCTGGATTAAAGTACCAATCTCCCAAATAAAATATAAGATTCACTTCTTTATAAAAGCTTTGGTAACAGCCCTAAAGACTGGCCTGGTATCATTACCCGGAAGAGAAGTAAGAAATATTCTAACAACAACTAAATATATATAACATAACAAAAGGAAGAGATAAGAATACTGTTATATGGACTGTATGTTGCTTTACATAATTTTGTCTAGATACTACAGTGATTTAGTGCATAGGAAAGAGCTAGATACAAGTGTTGCTTTGGAGAAAGTTTTCACAAGTCGGGAGAAATTAAGGCACTTGACATCAGACTCCTTTATAGCTTTTATATCACCATGTGTAAAACACTCAGATTCCAAGTTGTATATTTGCTGTTCGTATCTACAAAGTAATGCCTTATCTGTTCTGTTGTAAATTAAACCAAACTATGGGCATTTTCATGTACTGTAAAACTCTGTGTCTCAGCAAACTGCCAAGAGAATGAATGATTCCCTCTCTTTTAATAGCAGGATCCAGAATATTTATCAGTATATCTGACAAGATTAGAAGAGGCTGAAAATAATATACTCAGGTTTAATATAGAATCCCTAATATTCAACAATAATATTGGAAGGTTAGTGGAAGAGAATTGTGCTAAGTAACTTTGTTGTAGATTTACAATTCTGGTAGCAAATGTACAGTACTTAATATTTAATCAGACATGACGGTACCAATTCTAATCAGTTTCAGAATATTCTTAAATTGTGTTCATCTCTGTGCTGTTGGAGTACCTGCATAATTAAACACTTAGACACATACTCAGCTCTTGAATTCAAACGCTGTATCTTAATGAAGAGAAAAAGAGGTTATATTTGACCCTAAATATTCACAAAGAAACATCAGCCATCTTGAACATTCTGTGACACTAAATATAGCTATTAGGTACTCTACTGTGTTAGATTGGCAAAGAAAGAACCAGACTCCCTTCCTTCCCCTGAACCCAAAGGAAAATGTATCCCTGGCATGCTATATACAGTGAAGACACTGCAAAGGTTTTTTTTAAGATAAAGCTCTGTTTCTATGCCTCTATTATTTAGGTACATTTAGGTACATTGTAATGTAATTGAAATGTCCGGGTGAAATTTTTCAGTCAAACCTTTTTTTTTTTACAAAAAATGCTGATAGACTGAAATATTCTCCGAATTGATATCCATTTTAGCCAATTGTCTCAGTCGAAAAGGGGGGGGGGGAATTAAGAAATGTTAAAGTGGTTCATTTTGACATTAAAAAAACATGATTTTTCAGGCTAGATTTAAAAGTAGACTTGGGCACCATTCACAAAACCAAGGTGGAGAAGGAGGTAATGGTAAAGAATTATTCATTGGAGCAGGGACTGGTACCCAGGTGTTCTCTCTCCACCCCTGACCCCAGCTGAGTGCCTGAACCTCCAGGCTATAGAGCAGGGGTGGCCAAACTGTGGCTCGCAAGCCACATGCGGCTCTTTTACAGTTAAACTGCAGCTCACTGAGCTCCCCCATGGCCCCCCATTCTCCACCTACCAGATTCGGGGTGGGGGGCAGCTCAGGGCTTCTTCCCTGCAGCGGGGTGGGGGGTTGCTAGGGGCTTCTGTGGCTGAAGCCCTGAGCCCCGGCACCCTGCAGGGCAGAATCCCCGAGCTCCCGTCCCCAGTCTGGTAGGCAGAGAATGGGTTGGGGGGCATCAGGAACTCTGGAAAATACGTCAAGAGAATTTAAGCCCTGGTGACCCCGATAGTGTGAGAGTGAGACGGATAGAAAGGGAAGCTCGCACATGCGCACTATATATTAGGAAATTGCGTTGTTTGGTATTCAGACGTTGGGCTGTGCAGACCTTGTGTGCTCGCAATCTCCATGCATTTTGCAGAATATAGGTTGTGTTTACTGTTGTGGCAAGGCACCTTCTCGGTCTCACCAGCCTCAGCTGTTTTTAGCCTTGGCGAGACAGGCTTGGGGTAAAACAGTCCCTCTTGGCTGCACAGGGGCAGTCCGCCCCTTCTTTCAGCCAGTCTTTTAGGCTTGTTTTTCTCCCTTATGCAGCCTGGTGAGACTTGCTGTTCCTCGCCTACTGGCAGCTTGACTTCCCCCCTCTCTCCCCAATGCGGGAGGGTTTAAAAAGGTCTCAGGTAGCCCTTAATTGGAATCAGCTGATCCTAATTGACCTCAGGTAACTCTCTCTCAGTGAAGTGAGAGAGTGGGAGTACAGAGATGAGGTGAAAAAGGAACAGAGGGAATGTGGCCATGAAAGCCTTGAAAACAAGGCAAGTGTGGACAGAGAAGGATGAGGAGGACCAATAGAGACCTTCTCCATAGATGTGAGTCCAGGGAGAGGAGTCAGTCGAGGATATGAAGGACAGGTGTCTGTTGTCATCCTAGTGCAGGTAAGATTGTGAAATTATTCACCCAATTAAGAAGAGGGAGGTAGAGAAGAGCATGGAGCTGAGTAGCTTATTTGGTAGGGTCATTTTTCTTCTTCTTTAGTAAGTGGTCAAAGATGGTTTTAAAAGTGAGTTAGTTATGCAGAATAATGAATGAAAAATATTAAGTTAAAATTGTAGTGTTAACAAGTCTTAGGGAACAAATTCTTAACATGTATAAAATGTCCTAACTCCACTGAAGTCAATGGAGCTATTGCAATTTACATCAGCTGAGGATCTGGCCCTAGATCTTTCCAAATGTTTACAAAAGTGGCATTGGACAACTGGTTTTTTTTTTAAAGTTAAGGCAGTAAACAACTGATAAAGTAGACGAGAAAACGTATATCTTTCCCTTGAATGCTCAATTGCGTTTTGCAAGAAATGCAGTTCTTGCTCAGTGATTCAGATAAATGGCTCAATGAATGAATCTCAAAACCGACATACTTGGGAGGAAATTTGTGTGGGATAGTGAACATGCAGGGGTACTGGAAACAGAGGCGCTGACTTCCCCAGTTCCCAGGAGCTGCTCAACCCCTACTCCACCCCTTCGCCCAAGCCCCCACCCCTGCTCTGCTTCTTAGTTCACCCGCTCCTCCCCTTCCCCCGAGTGTCTCCTGAACAGCTGACCACAATGGGCGGGAGGTGCTGGGAGGGAGGGAGAGGAGCTGATCTGCAGGGCTGCTGGTGGGTGCTGAGCACCCACTATTTTTTTCCCATGGGTGCTCCAGCCCCAGAGCACCCATGGAGTCGATGCCTATGGCTGGAAATATGGCAACACTTATAAAATGTAAAAATCTTGCGGGTAAAACCAAATATCACGTAGAAAATTAACAGCTAGTAGAAGGTTGGTTTTAATTAAAACCGACATTAAGAATAATGAAACTTTTTCAACATATCGACTAAATGCCTAAATCCTAGTCAGATTACATTTTGTTTCTCCTCAGTATTGCAGATTTGGTGTAATGTTGTGGAAACTTCTCTCCAAATAATGAAGTCACTCTTTAATTTAACATCAAACTACATAACCAGTATAAAATTGTTTGATCCCTAAATACTAAAATAAAACTCACCCTACAGCCCATAAGGTTAATACATAGGGTAGTTCAGCTCCTTAGAGACTAATTACACAGAGAAAGCAACAAATTTACTCTTTATGTCTGATTCTAGGACTGGCTATATCCAATTATTCACGTCAACCGCAAAAATTGATATTTATGTAGCATCCTTCTTAGCAATGGTGTTTCCGCCTTCTTTTTCTCCCCTACAAATAAAGTGTAATCAGTTCACTAATATCCAACAGGATATTAATGTTCAACAAATCAAGACTTTTAAAATAATACTTCACAAGGTACACTTTGTACAAAACATATCATAATCATATCACCCTGGCAAATATGGGGGTTCCAGGGTACTACTTTGAGGTAGAGAGTGTCACAATGGGGTCTTGCAGGTTGTTTTCCTTAGGAGGAGAAATTGATGTTAGAGTCAGGTATTCCTTTGATGCAATTCTGCTTATTTAAAAGAATGTATAAAGTCCTGTTCCTTTGAACATGATAGGACTCAAACAGCAGGACACAGTTTCTTTACTCCGAGTTCCAAGCCTCTTTCAGCCAACAATCTGCCCAAAAAGCGCTCTACAGGCTTTTTCTCTGAGCCATCTTCTTAGTCCTGTCCTGGCGGTCTTCTAGCTTTCTGCTGCTTCTATGGGTGCTTCTGAGGTGTTTCTGCTCTTTCACTTGTGCACTCACGCGCATGCACACATACACACACACAGCTGCAATCCAATGAATCCCCAGCCCTTGCATTTGTTCTCAGACCCCCAAGAAATTCTTTGGACCGCATGGCCTAGCACTGCCCAGGCTTGCGTGTGGTCTTATTTCCTTTGCTTCAGCTATCAAAAGATCATTTAATTGTTCCTTCATTTGTCTTGAAAGGAAAGCACCTATCACACCCCACAACTTCAGTGAGGTTCTTTGATTGTCCAAGCCGCAGCATAACAGTATGAACTTAATGCAGAGGACAATTAACATTAACTGTAGCTGGGAAATTATTACAGTGTGAGCAAGTAGTTTATATGCAGGGACAGAGAAAAGGATGAATTTAGGATTTGACAAAGGCATATATGTTCAGACAATGTTGCTGCTATGGCATATTTCTTCCCTCTTGTTTTCCCTAGTCAGCGGCGGCTCCAGGCACCAGCGCTTCAAGTGTGTGCCTGGGGTGGCAAGCCGCGGGGGGCACCCTGCCAGTCCCTGCGACGGCGGCAGTCAGGCAGCCTTTGGTGGCTTGCCTGCGGGAGGTCCGCCGGTCCCGTGGATTCAGCAGCAATTCGGCAGCGGGTACACTGAAGCCGTGGGACCGGTGGACCTCCCGCAGGTATGCCGCCGAATCCGCGGAACCGGGGACCTCCTGCAGGCACGCCGCCGAAGGCAGCCTGCCTGCTGTGCTTGGGGCAGCAAAAAAGCTAGAGCCGCCCCTGTCCCTAGTCCCAAAAATACCTTGCTGACAGGAATATTTGCCTTGCTCTATGAACTGGGCAAAAGATCATATTATGATAATGTCTATACTAGGAAAAAAAGCATCATGTTAGAAAACATGTTAACTAGCATTTGAACTACACATGCTGTTGAAAATCACTTAGCAACTAGGATAGACAAGGAAAAGTTGTGTTTAAAAATGTGTTAGCTGGGCCTGGCTTAGGACAAGTTCATCCTAAAGGTAAAATGATATTTAACATTGTGCTATTTAAAAATCGTTAGTTAACTTTTTCAAACACATGCTTTTTCCCAATATACCCAAGGCTTATGTGGCAGAAAATCAGAACCACCATGTCATCTATTGACCTAGACTTTAGGGAATTACCATTCATGGTTACATGTAAATATTTTCCAATATATATGCAGAGTATGGAGAGCTTACATGGTAGCATTATATCAATTAAAAACAGTTTTTACATTACTATTGTTGTCATGGAGATCTCTTCAATTCTCGATTCAACTCATTAACTTAGCAGGATTGGCAACACAGGCCAAATTCATCTTTGCTATGGCTTTTACCAAAAGTGTATCAGTTTCTGAGAGAACATGTAGTAGTAGCCCCAATGGTTTGTTCTGTTAATTTAAATGGCTGACCTTACTAAACCCAATCCCTCATTGGTCTGGTTCCAGAGCTATGCAAAAACTACAGATGGGGTAAGCAATGCTTGAAAACTGCCTGGAAAACACCTACAGAATCTGGATTCTCTCAAGAGACTTTTGGCCAGTTAACTTCTGGAGGGCTATGTCCACATTCACCACTTACAACTGTTTTATACAGGTGTTCAATGAGCTCCATAATGTTCAGTTTGAGGGCCAAATAGAGAGCTTCCTAACACTGAATTCTACAGCACAGCTTGCTTCTGCTCATTCTTGTTCCTTGTGTTCCAATTTTTGCAAAAGCATGTATTTCCCTATCCTCTGTGAACGATAGCAGTAATGAAATCCTATGCAAAATTCAAACAAGATTGATTACAGAGCTCATCAGTTTTGGGACATTTGGACCAAGTTTAGAATCAAATCTATGCCAGTTCCTACCTTTCATAATCTATTGACTTCTTAACCGTGTGATGCTCAGTTACCTATTAATCTTATTGGCCTTCACATTTTTGCTATGGCTGACAGGATTAGCTCTGAAAAGCTCTTACATTTTACCAGTGATCTAACACAACTGCATGAGTACAAAACACCACCTACTAATGTTTAGCTGAAGTTAACAAACCTTCTTTGTAGTTCATGTACAGGATTTCAGGAGCAGAGTGAATCCCTTCTGCAAAGATAACATGCTTGCCCCATGCTCGGATACTCTGAAAAAACAAGCCAGTCCTCTCAAAGCCATTTTTAACCTTTTAAATTTGAGGTAATTTGGAACGTTGGTGAGGAAAATCCTGGAGGAAACTATTAGATTAGCTAGGCATTCTCAGCTCCCTCCCCACATGAATTTTCAACAACAGACTGTTTGAACAACTGGTGCTAGTGTAGCTGTTCAGTGGCGTTCTCCAGAGACTGTCATGCAAACAGGCAGATGGAGGTGTTTTTCAACCACTATGTCTAGTTGTCTATCCAAAAGCATTGGATAATTTTACAGACTGTATATTATCTTTGTGACATTTAAACTTTTTGGAGAAAAGAGTTGATTCTAACTTCTCATGAACAGAGAATGCAATTTAAGAAACTATTGTTTGGTTATGATTGCAATAAATACGTGCGATACTGTATCTAGCTTGTTTTAATAAGCTGGAGAAGTATCTTCTGCTAGGGAACTGGGGCTTTCATTTTCCTGGGATATTTTTTTTTTAAATAGTGATCTCTGTCTCTGTCTCTGTCACCTGACATGTAACTTGATATCTTTGACAGTCATAACAGAAATCATCAGTCTAACAATAAAAGGGATCATCCACCATGACTAGAGCAATTTGATCACGCCACCGTAGCAAAGGTTCATCTTAGTTATTGTTACTGTTGCCCTTTACATTTATTGCCAACAGCATGTTCTTCAACTTTAACCTTAATATACAAGGTGGTGTGTGCGTGCGTGTGTGTGAACAGTGATTTGGGGGTTCCTGTGGCAGGCTGTTCTCTCTAACTAAGCCATTTTTCTGCAGAGCTTGGATCCACAACCTTGTGGAGCTTCCACGGCTGAGAATGCTGAGGCTATTTGGGGTTTAATGTGAAGCACCGTATCATATGTCGGCTGGGTCAACAGTTCAGATGGGTTTTCGGTGATATATGTGAACTAAATTTGTAGTCACTGTCAGCTAGTCCTAGTGGAGAGAGAGAGGCATGTTACAAAAACACTAACTCCTCCGGCAGGGTTGAAATTTGTGATTACTCTGTGAAAGCTCTGTGATAAAATTAAGATTAATGCCATTCAACTTGAATTTCAAAGATTCAGGCTGCATGACAATAATAATAGCACAGAGGAAGTATTTTTTTTTTCAAAAATCAAAACAACTGCCAACAAAACCAAAGCCAAACAAAGCTGGTGATTTGTCACTCACAGATAATTGACAGGGAAAATAGTGATGCACCAAAATGTAAAAAAAAGTTTTAAAATATTTTTAAAATGGCAAAACTGCGTTCTCTTTAAAGTTTCCATTTATTTCTTTAAAGGTTTACTCTTTACATAAGAAATCAAAGTTCTGCCTGTGGTACAATGGCCCTTTCTGTATGAATAAAAATATGTCACAGCAAGCTTACCTCTGCTGCACAGACAAAACAGGTGGTTGCCTTGGGCAGAAAAATATTTGGTTGCGCTGTGGTGTGAATGACTTGTAACTTGACAGACATATATTCTGCAGCTTGCCTAGGGCAAGTTTCAATCCCAGCACTAGGCCTGGGTAGCAGGTAGCATTTACACAATTACATTTACACCTCTTACCTTAACTGGGGATTTTGTTTTCCTACAGATTTTTGTGTTTCTAATGCAGGTTTTAATTGTCAGACTGTGTTTGCAGTGTTGCCAGTGAGACACTTTATAGAAGATGTCTGTGCCAGCCTCTTCATAAAGGTGACACCAAATGTCACTCCATGACTGAGACAGTGCAGAGTAAGGGGTAGCAGGCACTCATCACCAACCTCATCCCCCTATGGAGAGTGTGTACATCCTCACTACAATATGCTAAGCCTCTGAGCTGAGTCCACTCCTGCACCTGGTTCTCACAGCTGCCAACACAATATGTTCAGGCTGCCACACCAGTTCAAATTGTCCTGTGTGTGAAATAGATCGTACTGAAATAATTGTAAACTCTCTGGATACAGCTTGATATTCCTGGTAAGGTGGAATGCTCTCCTTCCCTGACATGCACTGTTAATCAATCAGAATCAATGATATAGTGAAGTGCAGATTATTCAGGAATCAGAACCAGACTTTCTGCCTCGTCCGGCTTTTTGCTGGGCTCAGCAGAGAGTGGGAGCTGTCAGGGAGCCAGTTATGGATCCCTTACTTTCTCTTGGGTGCTGGTTAAAGCAACCATAGAGTTGCTCAAAGCTGCATCAGCTGGCTCTGATCCCTATGGTATCATATGGGAACACTGCTCTGGCCACTCCCCATCCCTACCCTTACATGCACCTATGCCAGGGGGTGCAGGGAAGGAGGCATAAGAACCAGCTCTAGTAGCTTTATACCCACTGGGAACTCCCCAGGCCAGTGGAGCATTCCTAATAGGAGACTTGAAGAAGGTTTCCATTCCCTTTGCTACACCTGAGTGACACAAAGGAAGAGAATCTGACCCTCAAAATGAATGTCGAGCAGTATCTGTGCACGCTCACAGCCCCTGAAAAAGCCTAAGCCTTCAAATAAATAAGTAAATTACATAAATAAACCTTGTAAAGTATTTACACATGCACAAGAATAATGTAATGTCTATGAGAAGTCGAATCCACCAGTGGACGACGAGCCATCAAAGGAATAATGGACGTTCATGTTTCAGTGAATAAAGCCAGTTCATTACTTATCTCATTTCAGATCTCAGAGTTTTAGTGATATGTTTTTACTTTTATCTAGCAATCAGATACGGCAGTGAAGGGGCCGCATAAGTACTTAGATTGATTTATAGAAAAACAGTGCTTTCTAATTAACAAATTGTGTTGCAGTATCTAGTGATTATACAGGTATTCTATTAAGTGTGCACTCATCCTCAAGAAACTCTTTCTCTATAAAAGGCAAGCATGCATTTTGATATCAGAATAAACCCTTATTAATTACTATTTATTTATTTACAGTTTAATTGTTTTTAAATACACACATTTTTTTACTACTGTTTGATTTTAAAAACCAGAATTCATAATTATGGTTTCTACAATAACTCATCCCTCTTGTCCATATGAATTATTTAGCATTCCCATAGAAGTGGCCTGAGCAACACCTCAGTCCTTGGAGGTACTTCTCCACACAGACATTGGTCTTGATATTTTGACACTTCCTATAGACACCAGAAACCAGTAGATGTAATATAGAAATGACATGTAGAGAACCAGAAATGCAAAAAAAAAGTTGTATAAAATACCTTCAATTATTCAAATATCTAATTATTGAAATAAATGCATAGAGTTACAAAGATCAAGGCATACAAATGTAAAAGGTGAATATATCTCTATCTTCCGTGTCTTCAGCTTTGAACTTTGTTGTAATTTTAAAAAGTTAAGAGCGAGCAAAATTATAGACAGGTAAGTTGGTTTGAATGATTTTTGTCACCTTGGAAGACATTCCTCTCTGGCTTAATTTAAAAAAAACAAATATATTTCATAATATTTTGTCTGGCTTCTTAGGCGTCTCTTTGAAAACAGAAAGAATTCCAATAGGCCAAAAGCATTTTTAGAGGGGTCTCAATTGATAGCACTATGAAGTCTTTTAGAAAAAACTTTTTTTGAGTTACCCAACCCCCACATTTCCTAACCAATAAGAAAACATCATATTTTCACACAGAGGTATCTGAAATCAGCTCAAATTATTTTTGCCAATTTTCCTTCAAATAAATAAATGTTGTGCCGAGAATAAGCATGAAAACTTTCAGTCCAAGTAGACATTCTTTCAGAATGTTATAGCTTCCCAGAAAATAGAGGTTTATAATGGAAGTGGCTTGTCGAGTGTAATGATAGTCTTGGTATTGTGGTGTTAAAACATGGAAAGCAAAAAAATCACTATTTAATAAAGTTTTAAATGCAACAACTAATGACTAAGAATGTCACATCACTAATAAAATTCTGCAAATGAAAACCATCTGTCCATTATCCCTTCAATGAATCTAGCTTAATGTGTCATTTTGTAAAATGTTCTGTCAAGCTACATCAGTCACATCTTGTTACACTACTCCCATAACATGACAGATACAGCACAGAATTGTGTCTGGACCAGGCTCAGTCTTTCCACATTTTTTAAATGGTCAACTTTTCTGTTCATTTTCAATTCATTCTAAATTCGGGGCCTGATCTTACAACCCTTCTGCACATATGCAAATTTTAAGGTCTTTACGAAATGTCTCTCTAATGATGGAGTAGACAACGTGGGGGAGGTAATATCTTTTTATTGGACCAACTGCTGTTGGTGAGAGAGGGAGACGCTTGGAAGCTTATGCAGAGTGAAGAAGACCAACACGGTTATGATGACACTGTATACACCATCATGAATCGAGCAAACTCCTCTTGGCTTCCCAAAGGGTTTGTTTGAGTGAGGACTGATTAAACATTGAGTAAAGACTTCAAGATTTAGTCCACTACCTTCTGTGGGACTAATAAGAACTAATCACCTTAAGAAGAGTAGCAGATTTGGGACACTAGGGCCCAAACCTGCAAACACAACCATGCATAGTCCCCGTGACTTCAGTAGCTCCACTTGCTTAGTAAGTGCTCCCTTTTCTTCTAGTTCCAAATGCTGAGGTTCTAGTCTTAGAATCCAATTTATAAAAAGCAATACATTTGTAAGGAATTTTAAGAAACTGTACAGAGTTGCCTTTTCATAATGAAATTGCAACTCATTAAACTCCATTACCAAACATATAAGTTGCCATTCTATCTACACACCTGCACTGTCTTGAAATGCAAACAGGTAACATAAAGCCCAGAGAAAATATCTCTTAGCATTAACATCCCAAGCAAAAAAGTGTTCTTATTGCAATGCTTAGGTCAGGGATTGGCACGCAGCTTGCCAGGTCGGTTTGTTTACCGGCCGCGTCCACAGGTTTGGCCGATCGCAGCTCCCACTGGCAAAGATTCGCTGTTCCAGGCCAATGGGGGCTGCAGGAAGTGGCGTGGGCCGAGGGATGTGCTGACCGCCATTTTGCCGTGCCAAAGGTTGCCGATCCCTGGCTTAGGTGGATACTTTAACCTCAAATAAGTCAAGACATTATCTGTTGGGTGCTTTCTTGCTTGCATCAAAATATGTGGTAGGTGAAGCTGTTTAGGCAAAATAAGAACCAGTACAAACCTATGAATATGCATTACAGTTAGGAGTGAGTGGGTCAGTTTGATAATGCATTCAAACCTTTGGCCATCTCTTCAAATTACTTGAATAGGATTGCTTGGCTAACTTCTCCCAGGACTTTGGTTAGCAGGACTGTAGATTGCTGTTATTGCTCTTCTCTAGGCCTTCCCTAGATGCAGTGCCCCATACTATGCAGCACTCCCAGATCCTCAACTGTCACTTGAGGACCAGAAGCAAATCTTTCTTTTTTCAAGCTGAAAAAGAGAACCTTATCCAGATGGGCTCCATTCAAAAAATAGTCAGCCCTTGCAGGGTCTCGCTGGGTCACATTTATAGAGGCAGCTGTGAAAGATAATGCAAGAGAACAAGCATCAACACAATAAATGCAATCTGTTTTCTCCTCTGTAATATGAGGATGCCAGTACGTACCTACACATACCTGGCAATACTTCAAATCCTGTGTGATTTTGGATTTTACGTATGGTATATCGCTGATATCACTGTACGGATGGGGACGCTAATTGTCAGCTATCTGGAAGGCACTGTGGCCTAGTGGATTGGCCATGATTTTGGTACTCTAGGGAACCTGGCTGATTTGTGCTCACTGTGGCACCATTGGCCTTCGGAGGGGGTGGGGGGTGAAGGGAGGAGGGAAGTGAGAGCATGTCAGGAGCCAGTGCCAGCCACAGGCTTTATGTAGCTTAGAGCAGCTGCTGATGTGTTCCAAGTTGTGCCTCTGGCATATGGTCCTAAATGGAGTCAACACCAATGGAAGATTGTGTTGCAGACTTCTGTTCCACCCCATCCCTCCTTGCTCTTGACATATCCCCTCCTCCTGACATAGCCCATTCACAGGGTGTGGGGGTGAGGTGCAGGATCTGGCTGGTGGGTATTTGTACCAGCTAGGAGTTCCTTCTGACAGGAACTCTCTGCTGGGTATTTGTGACAGCAGAGAATTTGACCCCTAAGTTCCTGGCTCCCACCCCTGTATCCAGGTGGCCTCTAGAGCAGGGGGAGGCAAACTTTTTGGCCTGAGGGCTGCATCGGGTTTTGGAAATTGTATGGAGGGCCAGTTAGGGGAGGGGGACATGGCCCGGCCTCCCCCCCATCCACCCCCTTCCGGGACTCCTGCCCCATCCAACCCCCTCTGTTCCCTGATGGCCCCCCGGGAACCCCTGCCCCATCCCCTCCCCCCGCTCCCTGTCCCCTGACCGTCCCCAGAACCCCCGCCCCGACTGCCCCCCAGGGACCCCTACCCCATCCAACCACCCCTTCTCCCTGTCCCCTGACTGCCTCCGGAAACCCTGCCCCTGACTGCCCCCTGCTGCCCCATCCAACCCCTGCTCTCATTCCTGACTGATCCCCGGGACCCCTGCCCGCATTCAACCCCCCTGTTCCCCGTCCTCTGACTGCCCTGACCCCGATCCTCACCCCTGCCCCCTGCCCGCCCCCCCGAACTCCCCTGCCCTCTATCCAACCCCCCCGCTCCCTGGCCCCTTACCGCGCTGCCTGGAGCACCGGTGGCTGGCGGCACTACATCCGCGCCGCCCGGCTGGAGCCAGCCATGCCGTCGCTACCACGCAGCACAGAGCACCGGGTCAGGCCGGGCTCTGCAGCTGCGCTTCCCCAGAAGCTCACAGCCCTGCCGCCCAGAGCATTACACCGGCGGTGGAGCGAGCTGAGACTGCAGGGGAGGGG
Organism: Platysternon megacephalum; assembly: GCA_003942145.1. Taxonomy (NCBI): domain Eukaryota; kingdom Metazoa; phylum Chordata; order Testudines; family Platysternidae; genus Platysternon; species Platysternon megacephalum. The sequence continues at coordinate 4,006,694 of QXTE01000054.1, forward strand.
GAACAGCTGGGGAGGGGCCGGGAGCTAGCCTCCCATGCCAGGAGCTCAGGGGCCAGACAGGAGGGTCCTGCGGGCCAGATGTGGCCTGCAGGCCATAGTTTGCCCACCTCTGCTCTAGAGAGTCACCACTGTTGCCTCATAAAATGTCCTTAGTCTTTAAAAGTTCTTGTAATGGAAATATTTTGTAAAATGCTGCTCTTCCACAAATTCCACCAGCTCAACACCTGGCATATTTTGGCTCCATTTTCTCACGAGTATTTCACCCAGATCTGATAATGGCACAGTTTGGGGATTGAAACATTTCCTTTCAATACTACCCAACTATAGCAGATTATAGGAAGGAAGATTTAATTGTTTTAGAATCAATGATTACATACTGTACGGTCTGTCACTTATTTGACGAAAGGACTTCGATTCCTGGAAAATAGCACCATAATCCAGACTTGAAGGTACTTCTGTTCAGCTTTTTATTTTTCTTCCTTTTTATCTATTTGGATATTTTGTTAACGTGTTTTATTTACGTTTGAAGGATTTAAGTTAATTAAGTTTGCTGTTGCTTGTTTTGAGGGTTTAAAGTTATACTAGTTCATTTAGTAATAATGAATAACACAAATAATACTATACAGCCATCGATCGATGGAAGTGTAACTTCTTTACTCTTTTTACTGTCCTTTGTATCTCTAATATTATAAAAATCAGAGTGTTATTACCTTATCAATTATTCATTACCTCAAAGATAAAGTCAACACGGTTAAGGGCTAGGGAGTGCTGTGCATTTAAAGGATTCAATCAGGACAGTGCAACAAAGTAAAGAATATTACTTTAGGCATTGGTTTTTCCAGAAGACATCAACAAAGCACATGCAGCCTCTTTGCATAGTGTCTTTTGACTATCTGGCTGTCAAAACCACTTGCTAGGCATGTCTTTTTATTAATGAAGAACACATAGGATATATTTTTGTAATGGAGCATGACACTGATCTGTGCTGAGATTGTGATATTCTTTAATTTTACCTACACATCTGCTGACTCCTATGCACCTGCTTGACAAGAAGACATTGGCTGTTGCACACAATAAGAATAAATATAAAATTCATGTAACTTTAAGGCCAGAGGGACCATTATGATCATCTAGTCTGACCTTCTGCATTACACAGGCCAAAAAAATATCACCCATAATTTCCGTATCAAGCTCATAACTCCTGATTGAGTCACAGCATGTTTTTAGAAAGAGACACATTCCTGATGTAAAGACTTTAAGTGATGGAGAATCCACCAGGTAAGTTGTTCCAATGGTTGATTATTTTGCTGTTAAAAAAATGAAGTGGCCTTTAAAAGGATAGCATCTTTGCAGGCCAGATGAGGGATGGGTGTTCTAAGTATTGAAGTGATGTAGAAGAAGGCACAGTGAGGGTTGTAGGAGAAGCAGATGAAAGGGTGCATCGAGGAGGGCATCTTTGGCAGAGCAGAGTTGGTGGTTGTGGTGATGTGCAAAGAGACTCTGTGTAGGCCAAGATCCTCAACTGGCATAAATCATCCATTGGATATGGAACTCACTTATGCCAGTGTAAATCAGGAATAATTCCACATACATCAGGGGAGTTACTATGGTGAAAATTGATGTAACTAAGATCAGAATGAGGCCCTGTATTCAGCAGCACCAGTGGATCTCAGTTTTCAATGTATCTGCATTCCCTCCCTGCCCTAACAAGGAGAGAAAGATACAAGACAGACTTATTGGCTGTCTTGCTAACTTTACATTAAATAGTCTCATCACCTTCTACCAACCAACAGCTGTGGCCCCACTTCTCTTCATTCTTGATGATGATGAGGTTGATAGAGCTCCACTATTTGACTTGTTCTGGTTGTGTCTATGTGGCTAACGGATCACATTCTGATGGCACTGTGCTATGCATACAGATGACTCCATAGGGCAGTTGTACTCAGAGGCTGATCTTACACCTCCCCAATATATGTAGTACAGATATCTTGCTCCATGTTCTGGGACTGGAATACATGCAAAATGTCACCAGGAGAGGGAATTTTCTTCTGTTTGAGCATTCCCCCTTGTATCTTTCTACCTCTCCGAGTCGTTATTGCTCATGTTGATTGATCACTCGGGTACATTTATTTGTTTGAAAGCCAGCACGTACAGGTCGCCCAGATAAGAGCTCCTAGTATGACTGCAGTTGTTTGCACACAAATATATGTGTTCATGCATGAATATCCATATTCAAACAAATAAGCGCTCCTCTCCAGTCATGTGAATAAAAACTGGTTGGATGAATATTTGTAGAAAAGTAAAAAGAAAAAGCAGAAGCACGGTTGTATTAAATCACAAATTGGATTTCACATGTATGTTAGGAAGTATGTTTTCCCAGTTCCACTTGAGATGCTGATAATAAAATCATTGCAGACTTGTAGACATCAATGGTAGAAAAGATCACCCAAGTTTTCTGCCTTATATCCTACAGATCTACCTACCACATTATTCCCACTATCTCTTTATTTAGATGCCTCCCATCACCATAGTAGCCGATACATTAATAGTTGTGAAATGATCTATTCACTTAATGTGTTTTAGAATAGAAGTATTATTAGTCCTATTTTTTTAGATGAGAAACTGAGACGTTAAATGACTTTCCTAAGCATACCTCAGAAGTCTGTGGCAGAGCAGGGAATTACCCCCCTGTCTCCTTAGTGCCATACCAGAGCCATAACCACTAGAATCTCCTCTCGCTCCACTCATTTCTTATTTAACCTGATTGCACTTCTTCATTGATAGTGTGTCAACCATCTCTTTTCTGCCAAGGAAAGCAAAATAAAGTGTATTTTCAGAAAAATAATATGTCTATTGTTTGCATGCATGTCTGGGACACTTCATTAATATACCACAGGGATATATAGACATGCTGATACATTAAAAATATTAGTAAGAGGAGTGTGCAGAAACAGGTAACCGTACATGCCCATTTTGAATGCAAATAAATGCATTTTTATCAAAGTCACTGCTTTCATGAGTAAGGGCTTGACTTCATGTATACTGCTACAGTGCTGCAGCTGTGCCACTGAAGCACTTTCGTGAAAACACTACTATGTTGACGAGAGAACGTCTCCTGTTGGTGCAGTTAATCCACCTCCCCAAGAGGCAATAGCTGTGTCATTAGGGGAAGTTCTTCTGCCGACACAGCGCTGTCTGCAACGGGGGTTAGGTTGCTAGAAGTGTGTTGCTCAGTGTTGTGGATTTTTCAGACCTCTGAGTGATGTAGTTATACCGCTATAGGGCTGTAGTGTAGACTTGAACTAAGTGTTGGCATAGGCAGGCCCGTAACTTGTACACTCTATGGGAACAGATAGTAAGCTTTTGGGTAAGTTGGAATGTAGCTTTTGTAAACCCACTGTCTATCTCCTTTCCTTTCCCCCATCTCATTCATTCGTCCCTGTGATTTGAAAAGCAATATTGTACATTTGAAAATGGAAAAAGCTGCACCCACAACTTGTCCACACAGTTGTATATTAAGGGCTCTAAGCTGCCCCCATCAAAATCAGTAGAACAACTCCCATTGACTTAGGTGAGAGCAGGTTAGAAGCTGTAAGTAAGTATGCTTCCCTACCAAATAGTATATATTCACACGAGAGCCAAGTTAAACTTGCTGTGCCATTCAAAACTTTGCATTTCATGATTTTGTGTGTGTAAAAATCTCAGACATAATATTATATTAACAAACGATTTTTGCATGTAATTTCTCGTTAACTTATGGAAACAGAGTCTCTTCTTGTAAATAAATATGTCATTGTGTCCCTGCTTCTTCTGTTTTAATGGAAGAACCAAGTGGCTCAGTGAGCTTCCTTGCTCCATAACCCTGTGTCCTTACAACCTCTGAGAAATGTATGGAATTAACCGATTGGCTTCTGCACCATACTTACTCCCAAAAGTCTTTCCTCACATGAGGCCCATATAGGAGTGTGAGTTTGAAGGATCAGGCAAATGTATTTCACAAACAGGAGGCATTTACTATTAAAGCATTAGTGTTTTGTCTTAGCTTATTGGCAACTACAAACCTAGAGGATTACAACAAAACTTCTAAAATTGGAGTTTGGGTTTGGTTGGATTTTATTTTGCAGTTCAATGCTTAAGAATGTTATAAATGCAAAAATGTAAAATAAATACACAGAAAACTCAAACTCCTCAGCTCTTATCTTCTCTTTCGACTGATTGATTTGTTTTAACATGATGGACTCAATAATAAATAGATCATCTGTATGTTCTTCTATAAATTCAGCTCCATGGGCTGCATCGGGCAGATGTTTTCTACTGCACAATGTTGATGGGAATATTGAAAATAAAATGTTAAATTAAGAGCAAAAATACTGTATTTTGTAATGTATTTCATTAATAGTAATTAGAGTTTTTTAAAGATCCCATATAATACCTGAATCCTTTTTTTCAATAGATGGAAGTGACAGACTTCTGTACATAGTGACAGACAGCTGCAACATGCTTCTAATGAGGGAGGCTAGTATATTAAATAACTTCCTGATAGATATTTTTAACCTCTTTGGTTCAAACTGCCACAATAAAGCAATGATCTGAATCTTTGAAATAATATCCTAAAGTGAAAAGGCATAATTTGGGGGTGGGAGGGTGGGAATCAAGTACTGCTTTTACAGATAATATTAGGAGAGGTCACCTCAACTATTCTTTACTTGTCTGAAATAGTCTGTTTAGAATCCATTATGGAAAATGCATGACCTGTGAACTAAACACAACATTCAGTAAAAAGAGCGGGATCTGTATTAATGTAAATTAGCAAGCAGGAATATTTCCTTGCACAGAGGTCAGCTTGAAACACTGTAATCTAATTACTCTTCAGTTTCAGATATGTTCATAGACATTTGCTCCTGTAACAGGGAAGACTGTTTCTTTTGGCAACATTTACTATGTGGAAGCCTATAGTATTTTCAGGCTGATAATAGGACTAATATGCTGGCACTCTGACAAAGGGCACAGGAGGGCATGCTATTAGATAAGTGTTTCTGCTACATTACCCAGACAATGTTGCCCTTCACGGAATGTTCCAGCCATTGTGCAGCTTTGATATCACACAGCTATAGAATGTTAATGCCAACATAATTATATATTTTGGCTTCCGTTTTGGCAGGAGACTGTACTTAAGCAGAATTTAGTACCATCTTAAGTGTTCCTACAGCTGGATAATTAAAGGGCATTTCAGTTTTCAGAACAGGAAATTAATGATATGAAGATCACTGGCTATTTAAGGACAGTTATTCTGGGCATGTAGGGAGTCCTAACAATTAGGTGAATTTCCAGGCACGCACACACAGCTTGGTAAGAAAAAGATATAAATCTGGTGCAATTTAGCCAAATTTCCTTCTTTTAGGTTGATCCATGTGCCATATAGGCTTGCTTTTATTATTCTCCAGCAAACAGTACTTTACTGATGTGAAGTTAAGGTTGCAGACACATCTCTGTGTTTTGAATGTGTATTACCTTTTAGAATGAAAAGGTTAGAATTAAAAACAATACATGGTAGAACTTTAAGTAATTCAGAGTTAGAGTTGCACTTCCACAAGACATATCATCTCACTCACACAACAATCACAGCCCTAACCTTACTCCAGTAGATTTGTGACATTTTTACAGTGTGGTTTAAGAGTGTGTGTGCAATACCTGACATCTTTAAATGAGATTTATTGGGCTCAGAGGGTGAAATTGACTTCATTTATGGACCAACTATCTAACTGTGGCTCATGGACACTGTCTTGGAAGATTATTAAACCTTTTTTAGTTTGTAAAGTCTACAGCATACAACTATGAATGTCTGTAGTTTAATATGTACTGAGTAAAGGATTGTCACCGTGATCTATTTCTATCTTGACATAACTTAGCCATGAACTTGTATATCCAAACCTAGGATGAAATCCTGTCCCATTGAAATCAATGGTAAAACTTCCACTCCTTGTTTCAAAATGCTTTAATAACGTAAGACCCCTTAAAATATTGATTGATATAATAATGCAGGAATCGGCAACCTTTGGCATGCAGCCTGTCAGGAAAATCCACTGGCGGGTCGGGACGGTTTGTTTACCTGCAGCGTCCTCAGGTTTGGCCAATCGCAGCTCCCACTGGCCACGGTTCGCCATTCCAGGCCAATGGGGGATGTGGGAAATGGCGCAGGCCAAGGGATGTGCTGGCCGCCGCTTCCCGCAGCCCCCATTGGCCTGGGACAGCGAACCGCAGCCAGTGGGAGCTGCGATCGGCCAAACCTGAGGACGCTGCAGATAAACAAACCGTCCCGGCCCGCCAGCGGATTTCCCTGATGGGCTGCGTGCCAAAGGTTGCCGATCCCTGTAATAATGCATTAGAATTTCTAATTTCTGAAAGAGTAGCAGAGCACATACCTACTTTGAAACTGAAATGTATTTCCTCTGGGTGAACAGTGACAAAGGTATGTAAGGCTAATGTTTTATATGAAAGTAAGGAATCCACAGCCACCTGCAAGTAAAGTTGGTAGGGAATTTTCCAACAAAGTGCTTATTTTGTTGAAAATTAAACTTTGTGTGTGTGTGTGTGTCCTGCATAGCCAGTAACCTGGAATGTAGGAGATCTGGTTTAAGTCTCTAAGGTGGTTTGCCTTCATCCCAGGAGAGTGTCTTAGCCAGCAGGCTTTTGGCCACCCCTTGCTTGCAGGTTGTATTCAGTCACCCACCTAAACTTTTAAGCAGAGAATTTAAAAAAAAGAAATTTGAACCAAATTTGGGGCCTTACCATGTAGTGTATTAATGTTTCTTTTGTTTTATTTTTTAAAAGGGAAATGTATTAATAGGCAAAGTAGAACAATGTGATGGGGGAATAATTAAGGCTTGGCAGGAGATCTCTGAGGTGGGGCTCATAAGGAGGAGCTTAAGTACCCTGCCACCTACTGGAATCCACAGCCTTGAGTTAGGTGCCCAGATTCCCTACACAATGCATGGGATTCACAAAAGCCAGCACACTGAGTGAGAAGCTGTCTAAGTTTGTTACACGCTTTTGTGTAGTAACAGGATAGGTGGGTTCATAACAGTTCAAATTTAGTTATTTAGCAGACCCCACCCCTTTAGACAGGATCTTCACCCCTCCAGCATCTATCATCTGGGGTCGCTTAAAATAAATAGGGATATAATGATAAGGATGCAAAACAGGTAAGTGGTTTGGTGAAGGGTTAGATACAATAGTGGGAGAGGGAAGCAATGTATATAAAACAGAACAAAACTGAATATATATCAGCTCGGAGGTTTATATCCCAAGGCGGGCTTGAAGCCCAGATCCCACAAACCCCTTACAATAACTATGGGCCTATAACAAATAAGACAATATTACTGCTCTGGAGAACAGGAACCCTGATGGTACGATGTTTAATGGCTTGCTTCTCCTTCTCGGCTTTCAGATCCAGACCTTCAACTGTGAAGCTTGATGGAGTGAGCCTCACAGGGGAACACAGATGCTCTGGATCAATGGACCTGGAACCAGGTAAGACCTAAGCAATTAAGGTCTTCTGTATCTCAGGCCTGGATGGTGTCTTCACTCTCGGAGACCACACAAACCAGGAGAACACGGTAGGGCAGACAGCACTAAGGGGAGGGTGACGCCCCCTTAAATAGACTCACTATCACTCGGCGGATTAGTTTATGGTCAGGGGGTACTTTCCCGCCTTTCGGGTTGCTAGGTAGGTTAAGCCTGTGCCACAACCAATCAGGAAAATTACACCAAAGAAAGGGTGCCAAACTAACTGGGGAAGAAGGACACAAATATGGAGGACAAACAATAAGGTGATAGAACCAATATGGTGAAAATGCTTCCAACAAGTTAGCCAGTAACAAATGGCAAACAGAGGATTGTGGCCTAAGCCATGCCCCTCAAAGGGAGCTAAGCGCCTAAGTCCAAGCTAGAGGGAGTTAAGTATCTCCACTCGGGATTCACAATCATGAACCCTCTCCTGGAGGTAGGTGACTAAGCCAGTTCAGTCTTTTGCAAGAAAAATGGTTGTGGTGGGGGGGCCATCCTCTTATAACTTTTAGCCCAGTGGTTGTGGCGCTTACCCAGACAGAATGTAGGAGACCTAGGTTCAGTTTCCTTCTCTGCTTGATGTGGAGCAAGAATTTGAACTTGGCTCTTGTACCTCGCAGGAGGGTGCCCTGACAAATGGTTCATGGGGTATTCTGGGGCAGGGTGTTCCAATCTCTCTTGCTGAAGCTGTTCCAAGGCAGATAAATAATTAAATATTCATTGGAACAGGGGGATTGGAAACTGGGTTACCTCCCTCCCAGGTGAGTGCACTAACCACTGGGATTTACAGACATTCTCATTCTCTCCCTTCCTCTCCCCACCCCCCATTTTCTGTGGGTTTATCCATGCTCTGAGTATGCCTACTGGATCTGACCACAAGGGCAAGACAGGCAGGGAAACACCTAGTTTATGAACCCTGCTGTGAGTTAGGCACCAAGCTGCTGGGCAGTCAGGACTAAGGTGGCAGTGTGTATGCCCAGACACCAAAATGTAGGTGCCTTGGGGACTTAATTGGTGGAAACTTAGGGCTTGTCTTCACTACCAGGGAGATCGATGCTGCTGCAATCGATGCAGCGGGTGTCAATTTAGCGGGTCTAGTGAAGACTCTGGTACTCCAGCTCTCCAAGAAGAGTAAGGGAAGTCGACCAGAGGGTGTCTCCCGTCAACACATTGCAGTCAAGACACCGGGGTAAGTCGACCTAAGCTACGTCGACTCCAGCTATGTTATTCATGTAGCTAGTGTANTTCCAACAAGTTAGCCAGTAACAAATGGCAAACAGAGGATTGTGGCCTAAGCCATGCCCCTCAAAGGGAGCTAAGCGCCTAAGTCCAAGCTAGAGGGAGTTAAGTATCTCCACTCGGGATTCACAATCATGAACCCTCTCCTGGAGGTAGGTGACTAAGCCAGTTCAGTCTTTTGCAAGAAAAATGGTTGTGGTGGGGGGGCCATCCTCTTATAACTTTTAGCCCAGTGGTTGTGGCGCTTACCCAGACAGAATGTAGGAGACCTAGGTTCAGTTTCCTTCTCTGCTTGATGTGGAGCAAGAATTTGAACTTGGCTCTTGTACCTCGCAGGAGGGTGCCCTGACAAATGGTTCATGGGGTATTCTGGGGCAGGGTGTTCCAATCTCTCTTGCTGAAGCTGTTCCAAGGCAGATAAATAATTAAATATTCATTGGAACAGGGGGATTGGAAACTGGGTTACCTCCCTCCCAGGTGAGTGCACTAACCACTGGGATTTACAGACATTCTCATTCTCTCCCTTCCTCTCCCCACCCCCCATTTTCTGTGGGTTTATCCATGCTCTGAGTATGCCTACTGGATCTGACCACAAGGGCAAGACAGGCAGGGAAACACCTAGTTTATGAACCCTGCTGTGAGTTAGGCACCAAACTGCTGGGCAGTCAGGACTAAGGTGGCAGTGTGTATGCCCAGACACCAAAATGTAGGTGCCTTGGGGACTTAATTGGTGGAAACTTAGGGCTTGTCTTCACTACCAGGGAGATCGATGCTGCTGCAATCGATGCAGCGGGTGTCAATTTAGCAGGTCTAGTGAAGACTCTGGTACTCCAGCTCTCCAAGAAGAGTAAGGGAAGTCGACCAGAGGGTGTCTCCCGTCGACACATTGCAGTCAAGACACCGGGGTAAGTCGACCTAAGCTACATCGACTCCAGCTATGTTATTCACGTTGCTAGTGTAGTGTAACTTAGGTAAATTTACCCCATTAGTGAAGACAAGCCCTTAGATGTCTCTGGCTTTCAGGCAGCTACAGGGTTAGGCACCTGCTAAGCAGGGATTTTATGAATACCAGTGGTGCCTAAATGTAGGATTTTGCCACCTAAAGTGGCAGTTAGGTGCCTAAATATCTTGTGAATCCCACTCCTAGGGATTTTAAATATAAATGTCTGACTTGATACGGTGAGGTACATTTTCTCTGCTTTGCACATTGCACTTGGTAGATGCAAACACTTGCACAGATAATAAAAATCCTCGCTAACCTGAGTAGTTTCTGGGTGCCCAACTTGAGATACCATAAAAGGGCTTGTTTCCAGAAAGGGTTCTTAAAATCAGTCCCCTTTAAGGTGTCTCAAGTTGGGCATCCAGAAATCACAAATCACTTTTTAGTATTTCAGCCTCTGTCTCTTGTGCATAGGCTTTATATACTCCAGCACCTTTATGCACACAAATGTTAGACTCTATACCTGCAAAACCAGTTGGCCCCCAATAAGTTTTAAAAGGGCAAATTCTAACACTTGCATGCACAGTTGCTACACTGTTGGAAGTGAATATGCAGGCAAAGCACAGGCATGTAGAGAAAATGCAGTCTGGAAATTTACCCCAGTGGATATCTCTGAACTAATACTACATTCAGAGCCAATCGTACATCTGTAATGACACTATTAGAAGACCCAGTTCCATACAATGCATTATACTGCACTATTAGTAGTGTCTCTAATGGCAAGTGGGTTTTAAAGTAAGAGAGATTTATAAAGATTTTCCTATGTATCATGAAAATCACATCTAAAAGATGGAGATATTATATTTGTCTTCATACTCATTGAAAACAAAAAGGTATTAATTAATCTTAGAATTGACAGAAATCAGTAAGGCCCTGTCTCCCCAAACCAACATGACATGAGACACTTAGAGCTAAACTCTCAACAATATGATATATATTATCACATTATTATAATTTTATTATTTTCGTTTTCTTTGTTTCATGACTTTGAATGTATTGGTATTATATTTTATGTAATGACTGTAGATAAATGTAAAAGTGCTATGGGTTTAAGTTATTATTGCATATTTTCCTCAACCTGAAGGCCATAAACAGCACTGAAGATAGTGACAAGACATTTGTAAAAGCAGAACTCACACCTGTCAACCAGCTGAAACTGGGATCAGTTTGTTCTTGGATTTATTTTTTAACATGGATAGTGTGTGAGCAGGTGCCTGTAAAAGACATTACATAGTAACTACTAGAGCGATTAAGTGATTCATTGGGGTGCCTTTATAAATTGAAATTTAAAAGGCTAGAAGTCTCTTTATTAAAAGATCAAATGAATGTAAAAAGAGTCAAACAACTGTTGACTGCTCTGCTCCTTTTTTTTAATGGAGCTGAAATATATTCAATGAATCAGTAATATTCTCCTTTATTGCCAGCTGTGCCACTGAAAGCCTCTAGGAAAAGTTCAGGAAAAGCTTATTTCCACTACAAATTTGTTCCCTCCTTCTTTCAGTTCTGCCACCTTACCTGCCGAACAATACTTCTCCACCTTCTTTGACTTCCAGTCACAGTTTTCATCACCTGTTTTCAACCTCTAACTACCTTGTTAAACCCTCCACCCTTTCAGTTCTCAGCTCCCTGGTTGTGCAAGACCGTGACAACTTTTCAATGAGAAGGTGAACAAAATCTGCTTTGATATCTCTCTCTCTCTCCGTTGCTCCTCACTCTCCCCAACTTCCCATCAGTTCCTTCTTCCCCTCCATCACTGACACTGAGATTTCTCACATGCTTGCCGCCACATGCCGCTGTAACCTTATCTTCTCTTCCTATTTACAACTGTTGCCTTGATTTCTTCTTGTCTGTCTGGGTTCTGTTCTTTTCATTCCATTCCAGCTGCTCACACCAACATCTCTAATGACCTCTGTCATTAAATCACAAGGAACCTGCTACATATTCAAGCTCCCTGACCTCTCTGCTGCTTTCAGCAGTCAGCAGGGGTGAAAGTAGAAATAGGGACTTACCGGTACAGGGCTGGGTTGGGGCCGGCTCTGGCCCCCAGAAGGGGTGGGGCCTCGGGCAGAAGGGGAGGGGATGGGGGGGTCAGAGCCAGCCCCGGCCCGCCCTGTACCGGTAAGTGCCCTCCCCCTCNGGGCAGAAGGGGAGGGGATGGGGGGGTCAAAGCCAGCCCCGGCCCGCCCTGTACCGGTAAGTGCCCTCCCCCTCCCCCGCCGGGGTAGCAGCGGCAGCCGGGGGCTCCAGCAGCAGTTTAAAGGGCCCAGGGCTCAGCCGCCGCTACCGCCCCGGGCCCTTTAAACTGCTGCCGGAGCCCCCGGCTGCCGCTGCTACCCCAGGGCTCCGGCAGCAGGGCTCCAGCGGCTATTTAAAGGGCCGGGGCCATAGAGGCAGCGGGAGCCCCAGGCCCTTTAAATAGCCCCCGGAGCCCCGCTGCCGCTACCCCAGGGTTCTGGGGGCTATTTAAAGGGCCCAGGACTCCCCTGCTTTTACCGCCCTGGCCCTTTAAATAGCCCCCGGAGCCCTGGGGTAGTGGCAGTGCGGCTCCGGCGGCTATTTAAAGGGCCCAGGGCAGTAGAGGCAGCGGAAGTCCTGGCCTTTTAAATAACCCCCGGAGCCCCGCTGCCACTACCCCAGGTTTCTGGGGGCTATTTAAAGGGCCCAGGACTCCCCTGCTTCTACCGCCCTGGCCCTTTAAATAGCCCCCGGAGCCCTGGGGTAGCGGCAGTGGGGCTCCGGCAGCTATTTAAAGGGCCCAGGGCAGTAGAGGCAGCAGGAGTCCTGGCCTTTTAAATAACCCCTGGAGCCCCGCTGCCGCTACCTCAGGGCTCCAGCAGCGGGGCTCTGGTGGCAATTTAAAGGGCCTGGGGTTCCAGCCACTGCTGGGAGCCCCAGGCCCTTTAAATTGCCGCCTGGGGAAGCCGGGTCGCTCTGGTACGGCGCACCGGCTCTTGCCGGTATGCCGTACCGGGGCGTACAGGCTTACTTTCACCTCTGATCAGAAGAGACCATAATGATCATCTAGTCTGACCTCCTGCACAGTGTAGGCCACAGAGACTCACTGACCCTTCCTGTAATAGGCCCCTAACCCCGCTGATTTAAAGACTTCAAGCTACAGAGAATCCACCATTTACATTAGTTTAAACTTGAAAGTGACCCATGCTCCAGAGGATGGCAAAAAAAAAAACAAAACCCAGGGTCTCTGCCAATCTGACGTGGGGGAAAATTCCTTCCCGACCCCAAATATGGCAATCAGTTAGACCCTGAGCATGTGGGCAAAACCCACCAGCCAGACACCTGGGAAAGAATTCTCTATAGTAACTCAGAGCCCTCCCCATCTAGTGTCCCATCATCAGCCATTGGAGATATTTGCTACTAGCAGCCGCAGATCAAGTACATACCATTGTATGCAGTCTCATCATATCATCCGCTCCATAAACTTATCAAGCTCAGTCTTGAAACNTTACACCTTTTTCTTTGGTGTATCTCACCCACTCACGTGGCTTCAACTACTATCTGTACACATCTAACCTCACAACCTTACCATTCTTCAATTAGTGACTCAAGAGCAGCAGCAGAGGAAGGAGAAAAGGGGATCCCCAAACATAGGGGTAATTTATTAAATGGAATTATAAGGACCTTGAGAGATCATGAAGTCCAGTCCCCTGTGCTGAGGCAGGACCAAGTAAATTTAGACCATTCCTGACAGGTGTTTGTCCAACCTTTTTTCAAAAACCTCTAATCAGAGATGATCCGTACCTGCTGATCTGGGGTGGGGGGAATTAAAGTGTTAGCCGCCCCTGGAACAGCTCAAGTCACACCCCACCCCCAGGCAGACCCTCCCCTTGCTCTGAGTCTCCCCTCCTGGAAAGCAGCAGCCTCTTCCTGCAGCTCCCAGCTGTTGCTCCTGCCTCTCCCTGAGGGTCACAGCTCACAGCACATAGGCTCTTGCATCTGCCAGGCAGGGAGGGGGCCTAGCTGCACCATATGACCAAATGGGGCTGGCAAACCCTGGCAGAAATCTGGGCAGGGAGGCACATGACCCCGTGTGCTCCCCCATCCATTGCCTCTGCCTCCAATGATGGGGATTCCACAACCTCCCTTGGAAGCCTATTCCAGCGCTAAACTACCCTTATAGTTAGAAAGTTTTTCCTAATATCTCCCTTGCTGCAGATTAAGGCTATTACTTCTTGTGCTACCTCCAATGAACATGGAGAACAATTGTTCACCATCCTCTTTATAACAGTCCTTAACGTATCTGAAGACAGTTATCAGGTTCCTCCTCAATTTGCTTTCCTCAAGACTAAACCTGCTCAGTTTTTTAACATTTCCTCATAGGTCAAGTTTTCTAAACCTTTTATCATTTTTGTTGCTCTCCTCTCGACTCCCTCCAGTTGTCCACATCTTTCCTAAAGTATGGTGGCCATAATTGGATGCAGTACTCAACAATGCCAGGTAGAGTGGGAGAATTACCTCTCATGTCTTACATATGACACTCCAGTTAATACACCCCAGACTATTAGGCTTTTTCACAACTACATCACATTGTTGACTCATATTCAATCTGTGATCCTATGTAACCCCCAGCTCCTTTTCAGCAGTACTACCACCTAGGCAGTTATCCCCCATTTTGTGGCTTATATATATATAAGCCACAAATACATTTGATTATGCATTTGATTTTTTCCTCCTAAGAGAAGTAGTTTGCACTTGTCTGTATTGAATTTCATCTTGTTGGTTTCTAACCCTGTCATCCAATGTGCTTGTAACCTCTCCCATCTTGATATCATCCACAAATTTTGTGAGCATCCTCTCCACTCCATTATCCAAGTCATTAATGAAAATATTGAATAGTACCATATCCTGGGTGACCCCTGCGGGACCCCACTAAATGCCCTTCTAGTTTGACAGTGAACCACTGATAACTACTCTTTGAGTATGGTCTTTCAACTAGTTTTGCATCCACCTCACAGCAATTTGATCTAGACTACATTTCCCTAGTTTGCTTGTGAGAATGTCATGTGGGACTGTGTCAAAATCAATATATATCAGGTCTACTCCTTACCTCTATCCAATAGGCCAAAAGAAGGAAACTAGGTTGGCTTGGCATGAGTTATTCTTGACAAATCCATACTGGCTTTTCCTTTTAACCCTATTATCCTCTAGTTCCTTACAAATTGATTGTTTAATAATTCGCCCCGGTCTCAAACTATCCAATTTGGAGATTCACGGGATGACTGTGTGACATTTTCTTGGGTATCAATATTTATTTTTAATTGTTTTCGATAATGTGTAGTAGTCAGTAGCAGTATTGTATTTATTTATTGTGATGCACAATATTAGTTTAGTGTCATCTATACATTTGCTGGCTATCGTTGTATGTCAGACCCATAACTTTATTTCATATTTAATCACCACAATCTTTGTTTGAAACTACTTCCTTGGTTATAATATATTTTCCATTTGCCCTACAGATCAATACATTTTTTTCTTTTGTTGTTAAACTATTCCGGTCTCAGGGGCAAAATATAACAAATTACTGTCTGTGTACCGCTGCCCTCTACTGGACAGAGTCAGACCTGCTCGATTGTGTATCCTAGTTCCTATAACGTTAACATTTAAGTAATAACACCTGAGTTATAGCAAGTGGCAGGGCCTGTGCTTTGAGGCCTACTCCTGCTCCCATTTGTGTCAGTGGCAAAACTCCCTACTCCGGTGATGCAGGATTAAGCCATTGGAGGAGAAGGATCTGAGTACCTTATTCCGGTGGTCCCAGTGTGCAGCAGAATGATGTCTATAACTTCCCCAGATGGCCATTGATTCATTACAATATTTGGGGAATATGTACTCCTCTGGGTGAAATAAATGATAACAGTATGAAACCCAAAACCACAACAGGGCATTCAGGACTCTTGAACAATTTTCATATTAATGCTATGCTAAGGAGAAAACTTGGTAGCAAATTTTAAAAAAATAGCAAGAAACCGTGATTCAAATGTATTTGTCTTTCTTTTTCTGGGAAACAGTAAGATTGTTTTATTCAGTTCAGTACCAGGGACCTTGTTTTACATTTGTGTATTCCAGGGAGTAACCTTTTGTGCCATAAAAAATAGGCAAAAAATATTGAGTGAGAGAAGGGGCTAAATTCCCAGCTGGTGTAAACAGATATGGTTTGATCGACGTTAATGGAGGCGTGCCCATTTACATGGGCAGCAAATTTGGCTCATGGTGAATGTGTAAGTGTGTTTAATTGGTCAAGAAAAAAACCCGTCTCACTGAAAAATCTCCCTCTGCAATGGAGACTATAATATATAAATATAGAAACGGTTGTACAAAGCACTCTCATATATTCTGTAGGTAACAAGCTTGGCTGGCAGGGTCATAGATTACATGACCTACAATGTCTTTTCCATCTATTTCTATTATACACAGTTATTTTAGTAGCTATGTTTCTTTTCTCCTCTGCTAGGTAATAGCATTAAGAGTGGATCTGCCAGAAGAAACCATGGCTCTCAGACAGTTGTAAAAATAGAATGATGAATTCAGAGCACGTGGGTCGAGCGCCTCAGAATCCAGGCTTGGGGCAAGTTAAAAAGAGGAATTTAGACAAGGCTGTAATCGCTTTCCGTGGAAAACTCTGTTCTAGGGCAGTTGGTCTAATCGTGCTGAGAAAGGGGCGGTTCCAGAGCTGCATGTGCACTTGTTTACTACAGGCTGTAGGCACTACCATGCTCTGTTGCCTTTCTGATTTGCTCTCATTCATTATTTCCTCTGCTTGTTTATTCTGCAGCATTTCTGGATCTCCCTTTGGGGATCTGAAGAATCACATTAATGACTCGTCTATTTTATCGTACCAGACGAGACTGATGCTCCAGAGGCTATCTCCTTCAGGCACCTGAAACATGCAGCAAGGCGGTTGTGTGAAAAACAGTAAACAATCCCAAGCAAGCACTGGAAACGGCGTAGTGTAACCCTTTGCTTGCTGAAGACTTTTCAACAGAAAAGAAAATAGCTGCTAGTCAATGCTCCCATCACTGACCTACCCTGTACGTTTGAAAGCTAGGCCACTTTTTCACAATGTGCCATCAAAAAACGGAGCTTTTGAAACTTGTAGTCACTGCAGTGAGTTTGGGAGATCTCAGGCAAATGCGGCTCTCTAACCTGAATTAAGACCCACATGAAATCCTGGGGCCAGATCCCCTGTTTAGCTCCATTGAAGTAGTTGATTTACATTTGAGAGAAATATATACGTGGCTGTTAGCATTCAAGCTAAGCCACCTCTCATCCTTATAGAGGGCTGTTATCAGTATATGCAGGATCATGTGGGAAGCTTACACACACACAGACACAAGCTTACACCCACGCAGAGCCTGTACTATGAACTATAGAGCATAAAGCAAGCACATTAGCTTCCATCCATCAGAACTGCTAAAAGAAAAAAAGATCTTTAACCTTCGACTCTTAAAACAGGATAGTAGATTTTGGGGGAGGGGAAGGGGTAGTTCACTTTAACTAAGAAAGCTAGTTGTATGTTTCTCATTTCATATAAGATTGCGCTATGTTTTGAAGGAGTGGGGAAAGCAACATCCTTTTGAAAGAGTCATTCCATGTACATCAGAGTATATCTGTTAAGTCAGTGCAGGATAGGCCCACATGGAAAGCTGTATTCTGCTGCTGCGAGTTATGGATTTTCAGTGGGCATCCTGAGACTGAACCCTTTAGACCAGAATCCTGCCATGTTTTGAAAGGAGAAAATAAAAAAAAAAAAGCTTAACCATTCCGGTTTTTTTAAAATCTAAAATAGCATCTAAAGTTATGTGATGGCTGCATCTGTGCGTGGAGCAGGATTTGGCCCTTAGTATATGGTTTGTATTACATTAAAGGTGGTTTGTCTGATTTTTAAATTGTAGTTTATTTTGGTGAAATAAAGTGCAAGCAATGCAGAATTCATTACAAAATGAATCTTTTGCTCATATGAAGCTAGTACGATAATGGTCCTGAGCGCTATTATCTTGGTGTAGGTGCACATTCATACATATTCATATATTTTTCTTCCCCTCCAACCTTGTTTCTAAGGAAAGCCAGTAAGGTAGCACAATTGCTGTGCAAGACTTACTGTGGTTTCAATTGCACTGGAAAACATGCTGATTCCCAAACTGTACTAATAGATATCCCTTTACAGTTACAAGAGGTCAGGACGGTTATTGCTGTCTTTGCTGATTTACAACCCCTTTCCATAAACCCCTAAACAAACATAGTTTAATTAGATCAATAACGATCCAAGTAACTTCAGGCAGAAACAACTCTCAGTTCCTTTAATAACCGTGAAGCCTGAATCCTCTGCCTCCAAAAGGGGGGGAGGGGGACAAAAAAGAGAGACCCTTGGGATTTTTGCCAGCCATCATCATTTTAAAATAGTTTTGTTGTTCTTCCTAGTTCAATATGCTCAGTACAATCATAATATGTCTTTGATATTGGACACTGATATTGATCTGGGTGCATCTGTCTCTCTCTCAGCAGCTGATAATGACAGCACACGTGATTTCCTGTTATTGAAGACCCACAGACATTTCTGGAGCCAGAGCTTGGCAGCTCTGGGGCTCCTTTCCCATCAGCAGCCCAGTGTCCAATGCTCTTATTGCCTTTCAGCTGATATAAGTCGGATACACTGGCAGCCCTGCTGAGTTGTAAACAACTTGTTTACCTCCTCAGTGTAATCTCTCTCTGCTCCGATTGGCTCCAGCGGCATAAAGAGAGCATTAAAATACCCAGAGCTCATAGGCTGTTATGTAGAAAACAACCCTAAGCAAAAGCGCCTTATCATGCTCTCGCTTTCCAAGGCAGATGATGTTATTTATACTTGTTGTTTGCACTTGCAGCCAAGCAGCTCTGCCATAGTATGTGGTAGCTTTGAAGAAAGCATCAAACTTTTACATCTTCTAGCATGAAAATGTATTGTGGGCCAAATGCCACTCATCTTGCAAGTCTATATTTGGGACAGGCAAGAAACCCAGCTTTTTTCTGATATGCAGTTTACATTGTAATATAAAAAAGTGATAGGTGTGTGTGCACCAGAGAGCCTGAAATGCCCTGCAAGCAAAATCAATACTTCAACATAAGGCTGGGGAACAGAGTGAAACCCTAAGGATAAAATCATAATATGAGAACTCTGGAATCTGAATGGAAAAATCTGGCCTGTGAAGTCCTGGGTATATTCTCCCCCCTCCCTCCCTCAGTTCCTGTCCAGGACTTCGGAACAACCACAGTGGACACTGGCCCAGTTAAAAGAAATCACAGGTTTTCTGTCCCCACCAGTGAAAGCTAAGGGGCTAGCCCATTGTCTGCATGGGGGAAATGGCTGTGAAGTGGTAATAGAATGCCTTCACTTTGTACTGGTGTAAATGACTACAGGAGAACAGAGCAAAGATTAAGTGAGCTCCAAGGGCTTCCTTCTGCTCCAGTTGAAATCGATGGCAAAAATCCCTTTGACTTCAGTGGTGCAGAGTCAGGGTTTAAGAGAAGATTTGGGGAGTTTGGTCAGCAGTGGCTGCTCATGCGGTACAGAAGTAATGCTGTATAGCCCGATACTGAGTCTCTGCTTTGATTCCAGGAGCTCACAGTAATCTGAGACCCAGTGTATCCCTACAGATGGTGATACCATTCCTGAAAGTTTCCCTTCTGCATTGCAGTGTGGAACAAGTACCAGAGAGTCATTTTTTTCTGATGCTGTTTGCTCTGGTATTGGTTTTGAAACACTTGTGGAAAAGATGTTATGTCAGGAAGTAGTGCGGGTTCAAACATAATTAGATATACAGGTCTGTCGCATCTTAGGTGCATTTAACATGTGCGATTTCAGCTTTACGCGGTCGGCAAAAACAAGAAAAAAAAAAGAAGAGAAAAGTAACAATTTAAATACTGTTTTTGTAGTGCGGGCGATTCTGCCTGCCATTACACTCAATGTAATTTTGACCATACGCGGTTTTCGCTTTAGGCGCTGACCGCGGAACGTAACCCCAGCATAAGATGAGACAGACCTGTAATGTACCAATGAATTCCTCACAGAGTATTCTGGAAAGTGCTTGCTGACCCAGTTTGGCTAAAGGTTTGAAATGAGATAAAGTAACTGAGTTATTTTTGGTGCTCATGGATGAACCTAGAAATATGCTTTAGCTGAGTACCCAGAAGTTTAGGTGATAATATGAACTTTATCCAAACTTTTCTCAAACCTCTTTGATGTTGAAATTTAACTAGGAATCAGATAAGCTCACACTTACATGAAGTTTCTAGTATTTCTGATCTTGGCCTGGATGGAAATACAGTAAGAACAGTCTCTTCTCTCTTGCTATATTTTGGTACCTTTGCTGCCAGCTAAAAGTGGGGAGGCACATTCAAAGTAAAGGGAAATAAGCAATTGTAATGTTTTGGTTTCAGTTTTCTTTTAGGCAAAGTTTTTGGACCTTTTGTGGTTCACCCCACCCTATTTTTTAGGATTTTTGAATCCAATTAATAACGGTCATCAGAAATATAGAGATGAACATGACTGAAAGTTTGAGCTAATGAGAAGCAATGTGGTCTAGTGGTAGGGGACCGGGAATCAGAACAACACCCAGATTCTCTCTGTACCTTACCTGTGCTCATCATCACTGTGTTGGCTGTACACCTACTGGGGTCTTTTTTCCAACTCTGCTACTGGCTTGCTCTGTGACCTGGAGTATGTCACTTAACTTCTCTGTGTCTCACTTTGCTCATCTGTAAAAGGGAGGTAACAACATCTACCTTTGTAACATCTACCTTTGTAACATCTACCTTTGACACAATTCATTTGATGAGATTCATATGAGGGTCACTATATTGTATTTGGATTTTTATTTTTTTTTATTGGCTGGAAGACTATTTTCCTGCTTCCCTTTTTCTGCTTTCATCAGGGTAATTTACTCATAAAAGAGCAAAGAAAACACTGCAAAGCTAGAGGTGGGGAAATGAAACATTAAAAACACTTTCAATAAGCCCATAAACATATTCCTAAGGGTATAGTACAACTAGTTTTTAGGTAGTGAAATCATTTGTTGCTCCAATCTAGAGTAGTGAAAAATTAGTTTCTCACTTGTAAATAATAATTTGCCTTTTTATGCTCTAGTAAGTCTGCCCCCTTTAACAAAAGGAAAACATCCAGGTATTGAGATTGGTTTTTCCATGTGGCTTGTAGTGATATGGTTAGGAGAAGTACATAATAAATTAATAATAGGAGAATGGAGAATAGATAAATACAGGTCAAGATCACATCATGCATAAATAGAGGTCTAGAAGCTGTATATTTCATACTCGCTGTTCATACCACTTTATTTGTTTGTTTATTTATTTATTTATTTATTGCTCTCTGAGGAGAAAGAAATGAGGCCTTTAATAGATTTTTATTTCTTTAGTGTGTTCTAAATTTGTCTCCGTTCTGATTCTTCAAAATGTTCTGATGAACATACAGCACTTTCATGGCAATAACAAAGTACAGTTAAACTTGCATAGCTACCTTCATGGCTCAAGAGCCAGTGGTCATTTTAACTTCATCAAAAATGTTTGCTACAGAAATCAAGGAGAGTTGTATAACAATGGACCTATGTGAAGAGCACATAGAGCAGACAGAGCGGAAAGGGAAGTCCAGAAAAATCACCTTTATCTTTTGTCTGAATCAGAGGCATGACGCTAATGGCACGCAGGTAGCTATCCAATGTTTGTTAAAAGACAATGAAAGTGTTCTATAGAATTCCGATCAGAGCATCTACCTATAAAGAAGAGTAAAAATGCAACATATTAGAGTTTCTTTTATGTGATTTAAAATTAATTAATCAGCTAGGATTTACTCTTGAGACTAACACAGAAAGAGCTTCTAAGGTCTATGAGAATCTCTCTAGAGTTAGCAGTCTCCTCACTGACCACAGCTGGAGCTGACTGTAGTTTAAAAGCTCCATAGCTGCCTCTTTCCCTGTGGAGGGAATCAGGGAGCTGGGATACGCTGAGTGTCACTGGACCCATTTGGTTGTATATGATGGAAACAGAAGATGAGTCATATAGTTTGAGGTCAGAAGGGACCACCAGACCATCTGGTTTGACCTCCTGTATATCACAGGCCACCAACACCACCCAGCACCCGCACTCTAAACCCAACAACCAAAATTAGACCAAAGTATTACAGCGCACAGGAGACCATAATTAGACCATTATGTGCCACAGGCAGAATAGGAGGGACTGAGGTGCACCGGTGCTTGAGACTCCTGCAATAGCAAGGAAAAGATTAAGTGAGATACACCCAGATAATCCTGCCAAGTGACCTGCACTCACACATTGAAGAGGAAGGTGAAAAAACCCCAAGGTCACTGCCAATCCAACCTGGGAGAAAATTCCTTCTGACCCCACATATGGTCATCAGTTAGAACAAGAACCTGCCAGCCAAGCACCTGAGTGAGAGAATGCTTGGTGCCACCTCATAGCACTGGCCCAACGAGACCAGTATCCCACCTCCAGCCATGGCCATCCCTGATGCTGAAGAGGATGGAGATGTAAACAAAACAAAAACCCTCCAGAATACATGGTGGGGGAGAATCCCTTCCTAACCCCTGCTGGTGACTGGCTGAAATGCCGAAGAACGAGCTTTTAAGAACATAAGACATACACCAGAAATGAGCCCCAGGGATGTTGAGCTCTGTCCTCTACCATCACAAGCAACCCTTACAATTAGACTCCTAAATTTGTCCAACTTGCTCTCAAAACAAAGTTGTTTACCCCCAGCCTGAATTTGTTCATGACCAATTTATATCCATTTGTCCTTGTCCTTTAGCTTAAAGAGCTCTTCACCCTCCCTGGTATTTACCTCCACTCCCCCCACCCCTCCATGTATTTATAGAGGGCAGTCATATCCTCTGTCAGCTCTCTTTTTGTGAGACTAAACAAGCCAAGGTCTCTCAATCTCCTCTCATAAGATAGGCCCTCCATTCCTTTGATCATCCTAATAGATCTTCTCTGCACCTGTTCCAGTTTATCTTCATCTTTCTTGAATTTGGGTGACCAGAATTGTACAGAGGATTCCAAGTGAGCTCTTACCAGTACGTTGTTCAAAGCCATTGATATTTCTCTATTTCTACTGGAAAGTCCTCACCTAATCCATGTTAGGATGTAATATATCCTTTAGCCATTAGATTCCACAATGTTCAGACAGCTAGACTACGTGTAAGTGCTTGGCTTAGAAAAATAAGATTATTTAAAAATGTGAGGAATTCTGGATACCAAATGGTTAACGAGCATGTACAGATTTAGAACTTCAGTACACCCATTTGTCTAAACAGACAAAGTCCCCAATTAGTGTAAAAGGGTGCCAATGTCCAAATCATTTTATTCTCTGCCCAGCTCATATCAACAGCCAAGGGTTATTGATCTTCTACATGAAAACAGAGATACCTCTCAAATGGAAAGGTAGTTGTTCATAGCCTAGAACATCATCTTTTTTCCTTTTAGAGAAATGTAGAAAAATATATATGCCTAAGTAGAGCTGGTCAGGAATTTTTGGACAAAAGATTTTTTCATCAGAAAATGCTGATTCATCAAAACTAATTTTTTTCATGAAAATGTACCAGTTTTGACTACATTTTCATCAGGGAGGTTTCTCAGGTCAAAATGAGAGACAGCAATCACCCCAGAATAGCTAATAGCCCACAAGTTAGGGGTGTACACCTGGGATGTTGAAACCCCAAGTTCAAATCCTTGCTCCAAATCTGACACAGTAAAGATTTGAACCTGGGTCTTCCATACCCCAGAAGACTGGCCTAATCACTGGTGTACAGGCTATCCTGGACTCTGTTTTTCCTTCTCGCTGTGTGTTTTATGTTTTTGTTTTTTTTGTGTGTGTGTGAAAAATTTGGAAAGGTCTTGTTTTCATTCCAAAGCAGAATGAAAACAAATGTGAAACCTCAAATTCTTTTTCATGAAACAGAATTCTTGTTTTCCAGCCAGTCCTATGCATAAATCATTTTGCTTTCAGGAAGGGTTCAAGCATTGGCTACTGGCCAACTCTTCATTTGACCACTGCCTGTTCTCTGTATTATAGGTATAGCTCTCTTAATTGCCCTTAGCAGCATCAGTGTGACTTTTTCTTGGGTCAAAAAATGTTGGCTTCTTTGAGGCTCCCATCAGTGCTGTTCTATGGATCATTCAAACAGGGATGAATTATGATTGGCACTTTTCATCTCCCAATCTGCTCCTTTTCCAAAGGCTAAGCACATCATTTCTGCATCACATTTACTTATCAATGGCCTTTGAATTGAAAATCTGAATTACTTCAAAACTTGCACTTTCATTGTGCTGGCTATCATAATGGGAGAGACCCAGTTTAGCTACGGCACCAGCCCAGGTCAGAGAAGGCTAGCTGAGCTGGCAAGACTCTGTGATTCTGAAGAGACATTTTGAGCTTCAAGGGAAGGATCCCATCGGCCTCAGGGGACTTTATACAAGCCCAAGGAACAATTCAAAGTGGTGAGGAAACTGTGGCAGGACAACGCACATAGGTGTATTTGTTATTTTGTACAGCTCTGTATTTTTTATGCTGCTAAGTTAAGAGTAATGGTGTTTGAGAATCCTCTGTAAAGTCTGTCTGTGTGTCTGATGGCTTTCACCACTGCATACTCCTCACAAGGTAAATTGTAAACCAGAAGGCTCACACCTTTGATGGGATTCTGGGGAAGATCCAAGACCTGCTGGGGAAGGCTGGAGGAGATGGCACTAATTTCAGGGGCAAGGAAATTGGACCTTGAGGTCCCCACTGCCAGGAATGGTGTCAAACACCGGGTCTGTACTGGAGTGTATGCCTCGAGTCCCAAATCCAGGAACAGTGCCTAAACTCTGCCCTTCCCCAGCAAGGTAAGTTCATGGGGTTACATGGGGTTACCAGCAAGGTAACATGGGGTTCCATGTTTGGATCCCCTCACAGCAGTTTGGTAAGTGTCCAACAGGGGCAGCTCAACTAAATCTATGAGAACATGGTACAAAGGGAGGAAGTATCAAAATCTACAAGTGAGAGAAAATGCTGAAATATCTGAATAGACACAAAGATTAATAGACTTTAAGGTCAGAAGGCACCATTGTGGTCATCTTGTCTGATATCCTGAATATTGCAGGCCACAAAGCCTCACCCACCCACTCCTGTAAAGACCGATAACCTCTGGCTGAGTTACTGAAGTCCTCAAATCATGTTTTAAAGACTTCAAGTTACAAATACACCATTTACACTAGTTTAAACCTGCAAATGACCCATGCCCTGTGCTGCAGTGAAAAGTGAAAAAACCCCAAGGTCTCAGCCAATCTGACCCTCAGGGAAATTCCCAACACCAAATATGGTGATCAGTTAGACCCTGAGCATGTGGGCAAGACCCAAAAGCACATCAGACTGTGGTTCCCTAAAAAAAGAATAGATTTGTACCTTACACTTCCATGTGGCTCTGTGTCCCCCCCTAGTGGCTGGATCACAAAGCAGTTTGAGTCTGCTACTTCGAAAGCTAGGTCTTTTAGCTCAGGCAGTTGAGGTTCATGCTTTTAGATGCAGGCATCCACAGCTCAGTCTCCACTACTGACAGCCCTCCCCCTGCTGTCCTGTTGCAGAAGGCAAAATAAGTGGCTGAAAAGTAGCTTCACAAGAGGCTGCTCAAAAAGCGAAAGGTGTTGCGGGGGGGAGGGAAGGAGAGAGAAAAGAACTTACACTGTAAATGGAGACTAGAGGAGGAAACAAACAGGAATATACAGTCAGTGAGTGCTGAAAGGTGTGGAGTTAAAGGGGTAGTTTTATGTTGTTGGATGCCAAGTAATTTTGTTTTAAAAATTACTAAAAATATTTAGTTTAGAAATATTTAAGTCTAGAAAGAAGAAATGGTAGTAGGCCAGCCAGCTCTAACTCTTTCTCTTACTGCCAGCTCAGGGATGTGGCTCCCACTATTTAATCACAAGGGTTTATTTTCATGGGCGGCAGGGTTGTATAATTTTTGGTGATGCCCAAGTGGATCCGTCCCATCCATAGGATGGACTGGGGCAACTGCCCTGGGCCCCGGGCTTCAGGGGGACATGGGGTCCAGGGTGGCCTGGGGGGTTAGCGGGGTGCCTGGCGCTGACAGCAGTGAGCAACCCTGCTCTGTCCCGCCTCTTCCCACCCCACCTCTTCCCCAAAGCCCCCGCCCCTGAGCAATGCCAGGAGCCGGCGAGGTGGAGCAGAGTGGGCTGGGGCCAGGTCACTCGCTGCTGCCAAAGCCAAGTCCCCCGCTAACTCCCCAGGCCACCCTGGACCCCGTGACCCCCTGAAGCGCAAGGCAGGGGTAGGCACCACCATGTTGTGCGACGAACACTTGACAAAATTATCGGACTTAGTGACGGACATTGGGGGCGAGGGGGGGGGTATTATGTCATTCAACCCATAAAATAGCACACATTTTGCCACTCTGAAAAAAACAGTAACCTAGCTAATAACAATAATAATAAATTCAACTCATAATTAATGAAAAATGTGTGTATACTGCATATGAGATTATATGAGAAATGAAAATGAGCTTGCTTTGGGACTTTACAAGGCACTTATATCATTTAAACACATTTGGTACCAGTAATAACACTTTTTGCAAATCACATAAATAGGGAACCCATGGTCCTCTTCCCTCACCTCATTGCAAAGGCACAGGGGTTATTGCTGGCTGCCCTAGGGCTGCAGAAAACCCTATGGGAAAAAACATATGGAAAGAAGACTATCAATTTATACAGAGGGCTGAAGGGGACTCCCATAATGCATTAATTAACACTTAATAAATACATCAAAATTAAATACATTACAGAGATAAGAACCTGTAATGACAGACTTTACTTCATGAGAAGCTCCAGAGAAAGAAGACGCAGAGGGAGTAACGGTAGGGACAATCCTAGGGAGACCAAAGGGGCTGGTAGAGGGAGCAGACAGAGAACAAGGGTAGAGGCAGAGTCACTGCAGGGTTGACCCAGTCTTCTGCCTCTCCCTGTGGGTGGAAACACTGATCTCCATCACTATAGGAGGGAACAATAGAATGGAATGCCCAGAAGAATGAATGACTTGAGGACAATTTCCTGTAGGGACCCTTACCCTTGCAGAGCTTTTCTAGCTCCAACATTTACATTTCTACATAGGGTGGTTTGGCCCACAGAAATAAAAATCTGCACATCTTCCATGTGTTTTTGGACCAATGGGAAAAAAAGGTACAATTCAAGTGACTTTTAAAATTGCCTATGAAACTGAGTTAACAAAATAAATGAGCTTATGAACAACCAGAAAATATACTTCCCTCAAGTGAAAAAACTATAACCGGACTTCTTTGCAAAGAAATTGTAAGTTTTCTTATAGGAAAAGCCACAAATTGTCTGGAAAGGAAGAGTAGATTGAATTACTTGCCTCAGTGAAATTAAATACCCAGAGAATTGCTGTGCCTGTGATGATGATGACCGGGGCTTGCTCACCTGTGGCTCCCCCTCCCCGTGCTGTGGAGGCACGGCCAGGCAGGTCTGCATCTGCAAGCAGGCACCCTCCCTCAGGTGCATCTCCCATTGGCCGCGCTGGCCAATAGACTGGGAGCCTCCCGGCCAATGGGCTGGGGTGGGGGGGGGGAGGCAAAGGGGGAGATCGTAGGGAGCTCTGGAGCAGGGGAGGGGAGTTGTCTGGCACAAAGGACGGGGCTCTCTGGAGAGGGGCAACAGGGGCTGTTGGGGGTCTCTCGGGGGGGCAGAGGGTTGTGTGAGTCTCTGTGGGGCGGGGGAAGTGATGGACGGAGCCAGCCGCAGCCTGGGTCTGCTCTGCAGGGGGGTGTTGCTATAGCCCCTTCAGGAAGCCCCCTCAGTACTGTGTATTTTATGCCAGCTCTGGGGTGCCCATCGCTGCTCCTTTCCCCCGCCCCCAGCTCCATCTGTCTGTCCCCACAACCCCCCGGCTGTGTCTGTGTGTCTCTGACAGTGACAGGCTCCTGGGGCTCTCTCTGCCTACGGCTCCCTTCCCCCTCCCTGCTGTGGAGGCGTGGCCAGGCAGCTCTGGCACCGCCCCCTGCAGCTCCCATTGGCCGGGGTTCCTGGCCAATGGGCTGGGAGCCGGGTCAGTGCTGGGGCCTCTGCACAGCGACTCCGGGGACGGGGGGAGCTGCCCCCGAGATGAGAGCGCCCCATGTTGCTGACCCATGGTGCGGGGCCCACCAAAGCATGGGGCCTGGGGCCCAAACATTGGTGGAACTGGGCCCACCTTCAGAAACATTGGTGGAGCATGGGCACCACAGGCCCATATAACTCGCCACCTATGTTTATTTTACATACCACAGGGGACACCATGATCCAGAACAAGCAAAATAATCACAATTATTAAACTGGGCTTATTTTGTTATTATTAAAGAAAGAAAAAGAAAACATGAAATTCCACAAATGACCAAACACAAATGATTTTAGGGGAGGTGGACCTGTTGTTTATTAATAAAAAAACACGCCAGTTCAGAGCTGTCAAACTAAGCAATCTTAACTACGAAACCAAAGAAAATACATAAATCAGTTACTGAGAAGAAGCCATTTAAGATGCTGTCTTGAGACAGGCCAATTAGCCAACATTAAGAATTTTAAATCCAATTAAATCCCACTATTTCTCTGTATAGCCTCTGTTTCCTCTCCAGGAACACAAGGTCTAACCACTTGGTGATTAACAGGAGAAACTGTTAGTCTTTTAAGTTACAACCGCACTTCAATAGCCCAACAAAATCATTACAAGAGTTTTAAATCTAATCCCTTGCCAGTGTTTTAGCTCACTTCCTCTCACCAATTCATGTTGAAGTCTTGGAGAAGTTTTCCTGGGTTGGTTTCTTCTTGAGGCTTCTCTGTTTTTCTTATCAGTCAGAGGCAGGTTGCTTCTAGAGATGGAAGGAATGAGTTGTGAAGTGCTTGTTGTCTAAGCAGAATAGCAGGGGGTGTGAGTTGGGGTGCTCACTTCAGAGTCTTTTCTACCCTTCTTCTTATTTTCATGAAATTGTTGGAAAACACACCACTTTCATGATTGGTAAGATTCAAGTTAGTTGCTATCATTCCGTTCCTTCAGGGTTGGCTTAGGTGACAATTTTAGCTCCTGAATATGCAGTCTGTTTAATGAATATCCAACATTTCTTTAATTGTCTTAGTTGTTTTTGTGGCAGGAAAGATCCAGATAACTTTTAAAATTAGTTTTAATGCCTTCTTTTTATTCAGTCCATTTTCTGAGATTTTTTTTTACTTTTATTAGAGTTTGACAGGAAATGAAATTATGTTTTCAAAAAGTCCAAACACTCCTTTATATAAGAGTTTTTAGTTTTCAAAACAGTCTGTTAAAAGTAAGTAAGTCTTACAAAATTGTTAGCCTAAGTTGTTGACTATACATGGCAATTTTTGGAATGATGAGTTTCCTGTCTTACTGTGTTGGGTGAGGGTTTGCTTGAACATTGCCAGTAATTAATTCATTAATTCCCCATTAGTATATATATTCTATGCTTAAATAGCTACTTACATTAGTAATTAGTCTAGCATCAAATAACCTTGCTATAGTTGTATATAATACCTCTTACTAGTCAAATAACAATGATATCAGAGAGTTATTGTATGAAGGCTTGCATTTAGATACAAAATATTTGCAAATAAATATATTAAAAGAAACGTATGTCATCTTAAGCATTTGAGAAACAACAAATGTTTTCCCCTTTAAGTCTAAACATGAATTGGAAGTAACCAGTATCTTCTGTACAACATTTCTCACCATAAATATTCTCCAAGTTTAAAGAATGAAGACTTTAGTGTGTTTACAAAATAATCAATTTCAATTAAGATATTTCTAAAATTCTTTGTTTTTTCTTTGAAAAGAAATGTGGGGATGGTATAGGCCCACTTTATCTCTAGATTTATGCTAACACAACTTTGCATTCCTTTCACAGTCAGGTTTCTTCCTAAAAGTGTTTACATGGTTTGTCTGCTTGATGTTTGTTTGTGGTTGGGAGCTAGAAGCAGAAACCTTCTGTAATTTCTTTGATTAGCTTTGGAGAGACAAGGTAGGTGACAATAATATCTTTTATTGGACCAACTTCGGTTGGTGAGAGAGACAAGCACTGGAGCTCTTCTTCAGGTCTGGGAAGGGCCGGCGCAACCTATTAGGCGACCTAGGCGGTCGCCTAAGGCGCTAAGATTTGGGGGGCGCCGGCGCCCCGGGCGCGGAAAAGCTGGCAGCACTCCTGGTGGGGGGGCGCGGGGAGGGCCACCCATAGTAATGGGGGGGGGCGCACAGGGGAACCGCTCCCCGCCCCAGCTCACCTTCGCTCCGCCTCCTCCGCTGAGCACACATTCTCCTCCAATCGACGCCGCAAGCCTGGGAGGGGAGGAGAATTAGAGCGGCACCGGTGTGCTCAGCGGAGGAGGCGGAGCGAAGGTGAGCTGGGGCGGGCTCCCCGGGCGGGGTTAGCTGCCGCGAAGGGGGGCTCCCCGGGCGGGGTTAGCTGCAGGGGGGGGGTAGCTGCAGAGCGGGGGGGGCCTCCTCTAGTGGGAGGGGTGGGTGGGCGGGGTTAGCTGGGTGGGGGGGGGGCGCAAGGTGGAAGTTTCGCCTAGGGCGCGAAACTTCCTTGCACCGGCCCTGGGTCTGGAAACCATACTCAGTATCACAGCTAAATATAAGATAGAACAGATTGTTTAGCATAAGTAGTTAACACATATTTCAAGGGGCTATTGATGCTGGAGAGTTGTTTGAAGGTGAGAAGAGGGGGTTCGAGAAAGATTTTTTTCAGGACCATTTCCCAGACCTGAAGCAGAGCTCTGTGTAACGTTGAAAGCCTGTCTCTCTCACCAACAGAAGTTGGTACAATAAAAGATTATTACCTCATCTACCTTGTCTCTCTAACATCCTGGGACCAACATGGCTACAACATCACTGCAAACAATGCTTGATTTGCTTCAACATGTTTTAACATAATTAGCATAACCATGTGTATTGTTATAGCCAGGATGCTTGGAAATAGAACATTCTTGTAGCTGTGTCTGAATATTCAGTAAAGATGCAAACAAGTTTGTAATGACTTTAAAAAATAAGTTATAACAATTTTACTGATATAAATTTTGTATCAATATTGAGGTCTCTCCCTCCAAAAAAGGGAAAAGAGAAGGGTAGTTTTTAAAAATACAGTAAAAGGTTAGTAAAACAGAATGAGTTCATGGTAGCTAAGGCTAATTAGAAAGAATGGCCTATACCAGGGATCGGCAACCTTTGGCACGCAGCTCACCAGGGTAAGCACCCTGGTGGGCCGGGCTGGTTTGTTTACCTGCCACGTCCACAAGTTTGGCTGATTGCGGCTCCCACTGGCCGCGGTTCGCTGCTCCAGGCCAGTGGGGGCTGCGGGGAGTGGCGCGGACTGAGGGATGTGCTGGCCGCCACTTTTCACCGCCGATCCCTGGCCTATACAAATATATCAAGGCAATTACAAATCAACAAATGCAGCAAACCTCAAATTCAAACCCCAGGTTTAATACAAAAATATATACCCATTCAATGACAGGGGAAACTTGGAAATCAGTAATGCTGTTTGTGACATGCATACATTCATTTGTGTCTCCCAGGAATTAAATTCTGAAAGAGTATTTCCTGGAGCTCAGGGCTTCTGCCCTGCAGGTTTGAAAATATTTACCAGAGCTTTGCTCCGGACAGCTCCAACTGAATTTAAGCCCTGGTGTCTCCTCTCAGTGCCCTTGCCTCACCCACTGCTTTAGCTCAGGGAGACTTTCCCAGACACTTAGAATTTGTACTTGTAAATAGGATAGGGTTTTATAGGATCAGGCTAACAGGTTAACTAAGGTTTTACAGGATGGACTAGTTGGCTCAGATAAAATAAGAGCCAGACTGTACTTCTGCCAATCCCTTGAACCAAATCCAATCTGAAATTTACTGAAGGTTTGAAAATCTTTGGCTAATGTGTTGCCAGCCACACAAATACCACTCCAAAGGCCCTTTTTCAGTGAACCCACCCTCCCACTTTGGGTATGTCTACACTGCAGATGGGAGCAAGCCTCCCTATTCGGGTTGAAATTCGCTCTAGAGGGCTCAAGCTCAAGCTAAAACTAGCAGTGTGGACATTGCAGCTCAGGTGGCAGATTGGGCTGTCGAGCCCACCGTACCTCCCGGGTTTGAGCTTAGGTAGCCAGCCCAAGTCTCTGCTAGAGCTGCTCTCTCAAGCCACGGTAGCATGAGTCTATTTACCTGGGCTGGGAGGCTCGCTGCCAGCTGCAATGTGATCATGTTATCCTCTACAGGAGGAGCCTCCAGAGAGTGTTATCCCACCGAGGACATAGCATAGCAATCTATAGGTAGAATGAAAGAAGTGTGTAACACCAAGCATGAAATCCTGTCCCCATTAAAGTCAATGGGAGTTTGGCCACTGGCTTCATATGAGCCAGGATATCACCCCAAAGTGGGAGAAGAATTGTACAGGATGGTCCAAAGATAAATAACTAGTAATAATGGGGTGAAATTGAGTAAAGGTAAATATCTTCTAAAGCTGAACATCAGGAAAGAGTGAGCTCTCATACGGTGTGAAGATATCACAAGGAAAGCAGAAGAATCTACTTAAAACGAGAATGAAGAGCCAAGTGAAGTTTTAGATAACAAACTCAGTTTCAGATATAATTTGGCCATTTTGGATTTGGATAATCCACTCATTTAAAAAAAAAATCATTCATCCATCACTTGTGTTGACATGTCTATTAAAGATATAGCGTTTGGATATTTGAAAGCTGGATATTCCCAGAATTCATACAAATGGAATTTGGATAACCGAAAAGTAAGCAATGCACTTCTTTTTATAAATGTTGTGAAATGTTATCCAGAAAGAAATGCTGACCTCTTGTTCACTTCCTCTCCTCGGATATAGGCAAAGCAATCAGGAACATAGTGTTTTTGGCACAACCAGTATTTGTAGGGTGTTGCAAAGGATGATAAAATAGAATCTAGAGCCGGAAAAGGTCTGTCTGCCTGATTCTGATCTAAAATCGGTTTTAGATTGATGTAACTCTATTGACTTTGATGGAGTTCCTCGTGATTTACATCAATGTAAGAGCATTCAGAATTGGGCCCAATGACTCTGACACCTTGGATCAGGACTTGGAAGAGGCCCCCAATTCTAATTTCATTTACACTGGTATAAGTCTGCAGTAATACCACTAAGCCAACTCTAGGCCAGAAGCCACTAAGGAAGAGGCACTTAGTCCAGGAGCAAGTTTTTAAAGAATGGCTTTATTACTTTTGGATTCTCTTTCCTAAAAAGATGGAAAAAATAATGTTTTTGTTTAGATGGAAAATGATTAAATTCTGCCATGAGCTTGGCAAGCCCATTGCATCTACCCACAACATTCCTATGGGCACAACTGCACTGTCGTTTTATTGCAAAGCTGCTTCCAGGCAAATCATCCCCTTGGACAAGAGTGCAGCTTCTACTGCTGGGTAGCTTAGGCACTCCACCGGGTTGTGACAGGGTACCCCATAAAGCTTTATGGGGGGGGCTCATAAATGTATGTATAATATAACTGGAATAGGGTTTTGCTACATAGGCCATGTAACATATCTATGTAAAGGTTATGATCTACTGGTTATGTTCATCCTAGTTGTATGCAGGCACCATTTGTGTGTTCAAAGTTATGAACATTGGCTATATAATTGCTTGATTTCTAAGTGGCCTCAGTTAGAACATTTGATCACTTCTTGGGAAAGGAATGTGCAAATTAAGTGTTCAATCAAAGAGCACTTAACAGACAAAAGAGCTTGGAAGACTCCAATCCACATAAGAAGTCTACCTGAGGACGTTCAAGGTAGCATGTGGGTAATGGCTGCTACCTGCAAGTCCTGAGTCATGCATGGGCATGTGACCTGCCCATGTGATTCCGAATCTCCATTTTGTGACTGGATTCTACAGAGGGTGAGGAGGGGGTCTCCACCCACAAGAGACAGTCTATTTAAACCCGTGGGAGACCCCTCCATTTTGTCTTCAGCTGGCTAAAGAAGAAGCCTCTCCACCCCCCCAGGATACTTGAAGGAAACTGAAACAAAGGACAGTAACTACAGGGGGTGTGAGTGATTGCTGGACCCAGGCTAAAAGAAGATTAGCCTGTAAAAGGGAACATTTTGGAACTGGTGAGGATCTTATCTATATTTAGTGCAATTAGACATAGATTTGCGCATTTTATTTTATTTTGCTGGGTAACTTACTTTGTTCTGTCTGTTACTACTTGGAATCACTTAAATCCTACTTTCTGTATTTAATAAAATCACTTTCTACTTATTAATTAACTCAGAGTATGTATTAATACCTGGGGGAGCAAACAACTGTGCATATCTCTCTATCAGTGTTATAGAGGGCGAACAATTTATGAGTTTACCCTGTATAAGCTTTATACAGGGTAAAACGGATTTATCTGGGTTTAGACCCCATTGGGAATTGGGCATCTGAGTGCTAAAGGCAAGCACACTGCTGTGAGCTGTTTTCAGGTGAACCTGCAGCTTTGGGGCAGGTAATTCAGACCCTGAGTCTGTGCTGAAGCAGACGGGTGTGTCTGGCTTCAGCAAGACAGGGTGCCAAAGCCTCCGAGCTGGCAGGGAAGACAGGAACAGAGGTAGCCTTTGCACATCAGTTGGCAGCTCCCAAGGGGGTTTCTGTGATCACAACCCGTCACACGGGTCTAATTTGGAACAGAGAGATCCTTCAAACTTAGGGGTCCTCTGTTGGATGTCTTCACATAAGGCAGTGTTAAATGAAATGTTACCTTGTGCAAATGGCATTGTGGGATTACATAATAATTGTCTCAGTGAATTTTATATCAAATATGTTCAGTTTATAAGTACAGAGACTTTTTTTCTAATTGCTGGTCCTGCATATTTAGCCTGGGGTCTGAAAGTTCAAGCTGGATTTTTTCCTGCTCATGCTGAGTAACTCAGGAAGGTCCTGCAGACCGAAGTACACTTTCAATGGTGGGCACAGATATAAATGACAGGAAATGAGTAGGTAATTGTTGCTGATGTAGGCTGATGATGCACAGAAATGAATGGAATCTAGTTTACTCTCTCTTAGCTGTGTTGACTGTACAGTGCAAAAAGAAGTCAAAAGCATAGTGCAATCCTTCTGAACCACTAAATCATTGTATTTCATAAGTGTAACTCTGGGCAGAAACTGGCTAAAGTCAGTAGCTAAGGCACAGAATGTACACAGAGAACAGATCTGTTTTTACAGAGCTGTTTTTCAGAGAAAAATTACACTGGTATTTTTTTTAAACTATTTGTTTATAAGTTTTTAAGGGTCCAAGTGTTCATTAGAAACATAAAATACTTGTTTGTTATTGCATTGTTTAGCCACGATATCATGTTACTAGAATATTTTTGTAATGGATGTTGTAACTATAGTAACATTCTTTAATGAATAGATAGCACATTAGTAACTGGCCTAACATGGCTTCTGCAGAAATAGGACTCAAATAGACCCATTTGTCAATTTACCTTTTTATTAAATGGATATTTATATTATTAGCAGAACCCATTTCTTGAACTCTTTGTTTGCTGGTTTTTGACCCCTCCATGTTTGCTGGTTTACGTTTTGAACATTCCCAGCCATATTTCCAGGGCATCACAAAACAGCACGTACTGTACCAGTGGGGGGAAAAAATCATTTTTTATTTATGGACACTCAGTTTTCAGCTGTTTTTTTCTTACATTTTGTCCTATTTGAAAGTAACTTTTTTGACAGTTTATATAAATAAAAGCCAGGTTTTACATGCACATTTTACTAGATATTTAAATATCTCGGATAAAGAGTCTTAAAATATTTATTTTATTTAAAATGTTTACTTTCTGGACATCATGCAAACTAAGTGGGTGATCTTGCTCTCACTGAAGTCAGTGTGAGTTTTGCCATTGATACCAGTGGAAGCAGGTTCAGGCCTTAAGGAACTCAGAAAAAAATTATCAAAATAAATATGTGCTCTTCTATTTTCAAATAAAACTGTGACTAAACTACAGTTGCTTCAGTGCCTGTCGATACTTGAAATGCTATAACTGCCCAGTTGCAGTGCTGCAATTATAAAGCTTCAGTGTAGACACTACCCTTGCCGATGGGAGGAGTTTTCTGGTACGTGTAGGTAACCCACCTCCCCGAGAGGCAGGATAGTTAGGTCGCTGGAAGAATTCTTCCATTGACCTACAACTGTCTATGTAACGCTGACAGACCCCGGTCGGTGGCGGGTGGGATTGAACCTGGGATCTCTGGAGCTTAGTGCATGAGCCTCTACTGCATGAGCTAAAAGCCATATGGCTGTTAGCTAAGGCTGTAGAGCAGACTCATTAATCTCTCTCTAAGTGGTCCCGGTGCCACTAGATGGGACAGAACACCACACCCAGGAGCTGGGGGGGTTACATCTACACCAGGGGTTAGGTCGGCTTAACTATGTTGCTGAGGGGTGTGGATTTTTCACACCCCTGAGCAATGTAACTGGGTCGATCTAACTCAGGGGTCGGCAACCTTTGGCACGCGGCTCACCAGGGTAAGCACCCTGGCGGGCTGGGCCGGTTTGTTTACCTGCCGCGTCTGCAGGTTCGGCCGATAGCAGCTCCCACTGGCCGTGGTTCGCCGTCCTAGGCCAATGGGGGCTGTGGGAAGCGGCACGGAATGAGGGATGTGCTGGCCGCGGCTTCCCGCGGCCCCCATTGGCCTGGAGTGGCGAACCGCGGCCAGTGGGAGCCGCATTTGGCCGAACCTGTGGACGTGGCAGGTAAACATACCGGCCCGGCCCGCCAGGGTGCTTACCCTAGCGAGCCACGTGCCAAAGCTTGCCGACCCCTGAACTAACTTTTCAGTGAAGACCAGGCCCCAGTCTCTAAAGGGAGTCCAACTTGAATTTTTCAGGAGTCAATATTAACTTTATTTTCAGTGTGGCAGAACCTAAGGGCCAAGTTATGGAGCAAAGCATACAGATTGAATGGTCTGTGGACACAGGAACATGCATTCCATCCTCACTAGGCTGAGGGTCAGCATCCACAGCCCAACCACCTGCAGTCACTCAAGTAGGCAGAGGCACCGCATTGGGGAGGGGCACGTGGGGTCATGTGCCTCCTCCCCCCCCCCGAGATTTGTTGCTTGGCTTGTACTGAGCGTGCTCACACAGACTGAGCATGCTCAGTAACACTGCTGAAGCCGGCTGCCTTCACTCTGTCCTCCCCCCACCCCACTATTGGTAGGCACAGGTCATCTCTGCATGTAGGGTATGAGGAAAAGTAGGGAATATGACTCAATGCTCTCCCACTAAAAAGGGTTTGGGACTATGGTTGGACCCAGTGGGTATAATCCCATCTTGCCCACTTCCCTCCCCTTTATGTCCCAGGGAAAAGAGAGCCCTCATCTGACTATGCCATACTGCAGACACGAGTGGCTGACACAGAGTGGTGCACTACCAATGGGGCTCTGTGTCACAGTGGGTGTAATTGATTATAATGCAAACACTTTACTTTTAGGTACTGTGACCCATACTTGTCAGTTTATGACCACAACTCAGCAAGCATCCATGAAAAATGAATTGGTTTCTGTTGAAATTGTGTAGGTTCAATCAATCACCAGACATTTCTCCAGGCATAAAAAATTCTTTCAGTCCTTAAGATTCTCACAGCAAATTAATACGTCTGTTTTCTTTTTCCTTGGGATGCTCTGAGTCACAAAGAGCCTACTCATCTATTTCATCTATTGTGTGTCAGTTTGCTCAGAAGAGGATGAAAAGAAAAGAGGAAGATGAGAGGCAATTTGAGAGAGAAGAATCATATCAAAACATTTCCACCAGTCCTTAAAATCCAACCAAGCTCCTAATGCCATTCTAATTTGTCTTAAAGGTTTAAGAAAGAGAAAAATGCAGAAACAGTAAATGTAGGGGGAGGGAGTGGCAGATAGCAATCTGGTGTCAGAGCAAACTGGAATCTGCTCAGCTCTCTGTCCTGCAGGCTGGCGGAGGGTGGCTATACATCAAGTCCTGTGAGGTGTGGAAACAAAGAGCTGCTCATGTGACCTAAACTAGCCAATGCACAGAGAAAGAAGCTGTGATTGGCTCCAAATGGAGACATCTCCAACTCTCCTTATCTGGACTGAAATACACCATGATCTCCCATCTCCTCTGAGGCAGGACGGGGAAAATCCTATTGCACAGAAGCTCAGAACTAGTATAAGTGATCTTTAGTAAGATTATAAAGTAACTGTTGCTATAACATATATAGACTAGGAATGTCAAATGATTAAAAAAATTAATTGTGATTAATCGCAGTTTTAATCGCACTGTTAACCAATAATAGAATACCACTTTACATTTATTATAAATATTTTTGAATGTTATTCTAAATTTTCTAATATATTGATTTCAATTACAATATAGAATACAAAGTGTAGAGTGCTCACTTTACATTATTATTATTGATTATAAATTTATGCACCGTAAAAAAAGATAATAGATAGTGCAATCTACAAGTCGAAGCATGAAGGGGCATATGAATGGTTAGCGCATCTGGCACATAAATACCTTGCAATGCTGGCTACAACAGTGCCATGCGAACGCCTGTTCTCNATTAGCGCATCTGGCACATAAATACCTTGCAATGCTGGCTACAACAGTGCCATGCGAATGCCTGTTCTCACTTTCAGGCGACATTGTAAATAAGTAGTTGGCAGCATTATCTTCTGCAAATGTAAACAAACTTGTTTGTCTTAGCGATTGGCTGAACAAGGTGTAGGACTGAGAGGACTTGCTGGCTCCAAAGTTTTACATTGTTTTGTTTTTGAGTTATGTAAAACAAATAATTCTATATTTGCAAGTTGCACTTTCATGCTAAAGAGATTGCACTACAGTACTTGTACGAGGTGAATTGAAAAATACTATTTCTTTTATCTTTTTACAGTGCAAATATTTGTAATAAAAAATAACAATATACACTGAGTGCTGTACACGTTGTATTCTGTGTTGTAATTGAAATCAATATATTTGAAAATGTAGTAAAACATCCAAAAATGTTTATAATAAATTTAAATTGGTACTCCATTATTGTTTAACAGTGCGACTGAAACTGCAATTAATCCCGATTAATTTTTTTAATCGAGTTAATTTGTTTTGAGTTAATCACTTGAGTTAAGTGCAATTAATTGACAGCCCTAATTTAGACTTCTGTGTAGTTTCTTAGGTGTTTGACTGAGTGCCACAATATTCTAATTAAAACTGTATGCATATACAAAATGAATAGGGCACACATAAAATGGATTAAAACCAACTGAGAGATCTTAAAATTCGTTCATAAGCCGAATATTTTTGGTGAAAAAGTGCGCATCAAAGAGCGTTTCTTGTGATGCCAGCTTTTAAAATATAGCAGGGGTCGGCAAACTTTGGCTCCCGGCCCATCAGGGTAAGCCACTGGCAGGTCGGGATGTTTTGTTTACTTGCAGCGTCCCGCAGCTCCCATTGGCTGGGAACAGCAAACCGCGGACACTGGTCGCTGAGGGGCTCCATGCTTGCAGACGCTCCAAGTAAACAAAACGTCCCGACCCACCAGCGGCTTACCTGACAGGCCGGGAGCCAAAGTTTGCCAACCCCTGAAATATAGGGTCGGCTTATGAAAGGGTCATACAGTTTTTGCTATTCCCCCATATCTCCCTCAGCGGAGTGCGTCCCGCTCCCAGCTCTGTACGGAGAACAGCTCCTGGTCGGAGTGCTCAGTTAACCAACAGCCTGGCCAGCAGGCTCCTTCCTTCCCCCACTGCCTCAGGCTGGGCCGGCGCCCCCGGAAAGCCCAAGACTCTCTGGCTTGGTGCAATGGCCAGGAGGAGCCAAACCCTGTGTGTGCCAAAGCTCCATTGAACTTGCTTGAATACCAGTAATTTTACCAGGTGTCCCATATTCAGCATAGGGAAATATGGTCACCCTATTGAGAAAGTTTGCAGAAAAACTGAGGTAGTAAAAAATCAAGTGGACAGGTCACTGATATGGAATGGCCTTGTTAAGGAGGGCACAAACAACTTTGTTTTTGAACCCAAATACAAGGTTATATTTAGGAACAAATAATTCAGGCCAGGCTTACAGGATAGGGGATTGTATCCTGGAAAGCAGTTCCTCTGAAAAGGATTTAGGGGTCATTGCAGATCATAGATGAGTTCCCTGTGCCATGCTGTGGCAAAAAGTGCTAATGTGATCCTTGGAGGTATAAATGGGGAGCAGTGAGTAGGAGCAGAGAGGTGATTTTACTTCTGTTTGGAGTGAGACCACTACTGGAATACTGTGTCTAATTCTGGCACCCACACTTCAAAAAGAAATGCTGAAAAACTGGAAAGGGATCAGAGAAGAGCCACAAGAATGATTTGAGGACTGGAAAATATACCTTGAAATGAGAGACTTAATGGTTCAATCTATTTAGATTATTGAAAAGAAGGTGAAGAGGTGACTTGATCGCATCCTATGTACAGACGTGAGAGATATCTGATAGGAAAGGATGCTTTAATCTGTCAGACAAGCACATAACAAAAGCCAATGGCTGGAAACTGAAGTTAGATAAATTCAGTCTAGAAATAAGGTGTAGCTCTTCTGAAAATATTACTCAAACTATCTTCCTGGATGAATCACAGGGCCAATTCATCCTCTCTGTGGCTACAGAGAAACCCTGTCATGGAGTAGTGTGCAGTAGGGGACAGTGAGTTGTCAGAAATCTAACTTAGGGCCTATTCCTGAGATCTGCTGTAGTTAAGGGAGATCCTCACCTAAAATGCAGCATTAAACACTTCGCGGGATCACGTCTTTATGTAGCAAGTGTAATCAGGGGAACGGTCCCGCTATTGTGGGGAACTTTCTTGGCTTAGACACTACCCTGGTGAAATTGGCTAGCAAAAGGATCTGAGTCCTCACTCCCCCTTTCTTTACCCAGAGGCCTGCCTGACCTTGAGGGTTCCCCTTCCACTCTCCTGTGCAGCAGAGTCCTCATAACCCCAACAAGGCTGGGACCAGGATTCCAGGGTGGCGCAACCCCCAACTTTGTTGTGGTCACTTAGAAAAGGGGCTAGGGTGTCCCCACTCTCAAGTGCTCTCGCCGCACTGGATGCTTGCGTGACCCACTGATCATGATGTATACTTCAAGTAAATACACTTTATTAAACAGCAATCAATTTTTAAAAATAAGGAAAATATGGGAAAGGTTAAAGGAAAACACGTCACCCCGCTCTGTGGCACGGGGACATCACAACCAGCTGTCTCTGGAATGTCAGGGCAGTTCACAGTCTGTTCCACGCATGTCCCAGGCCTCCTTCTTAGGCCCTGGCTGTGCTGCCGGGCTACTGCGGGTCGGACACTTGCTCTGGTGGTGGTCACACGCCCTCGGGCTCTAGGTGGCAGGACCCTTCTTCCCAGCGTCAGCCCCACCCCCACCCCCGGTCGGGGTTACGATCCCCCTTCAAGTCTGGCCTGCAAAGCCTCTTGGCTGGGGGCATCTCCCTGTACTGGGCTCGCTGCCCAGGATCCCCCCTCGCTCTCTCCAGCTGCTCACCACACCTGGCTCCGGACTGCTCCAGCCCCAGCCCCAACTCCAGCCCCAGCACTGCTGCTGCTGCTCTGCCTCCAGCCCCCTGGGCTGCTTTTCCAGCCCTTCTGGCTCTGGTTGCTACGGGTCTCCTCTCAGCACTGACCTGCTCCCTGGACTGCTTCTCTGGCTTTTGTTGCTGTGGCCCTGCTCCCAGCATGGATTTGCTTCCTGGGCTGCTTCTCTGGTTCTCTCTGGCCAGCGTGGTTTGGCTCCCCAGCTCAGCTCAAGCTTCTGCTCTCTCCTTAGCTCGGCCCCGCTCTGGCCCAGCAGCTCCAGCTCACATGGAGGAGGACCCCCCTCCCCCCCAGCCTCCTGACTCCCTCATTAGACTGTCAATCAGGCTGACCTGGAGCACTTGCCTGTCCCCATTGTTCCTGGGGACTGTCAGTCTCAAGGTCCTGACTTCCCATCAATCCTTCCCCTTCCTCTTGGTACGGAGAGCTAGCCAACCAAAAAAACCCCACTGAGTTTTAGTAAGGGGCCAACAGTCCCCTTACATACCGTATTTTCTGTGGGGGAGAGGGGTGGTGATTTGTATTGCTTCCTGCTATATGACTCTCTGTGATGTTTGTGTTTTGACATATTTACCTTAAGGCCATAATGATCACTGAGTCTTTTGCATGCTGTGGATAGAGCTTTTAGAGACCAAGAAACCCATGTTTGAGGGATGTTTTCAAGTGTCTGATCACAGTACATCTGTGCTGATGAAGTTGACCTCCTCTGTGAATGGGTGTGTTTTCATTAAAAAGAGAGATGTGTGTTTGCTGGGGTGTTTTTTGTTTGATTGGTTTTTTTTAAAGGTGATAGAGAAACATAATGGAGAGATCATTGCTGGGATATTTACATGGCAACAGTTCTTAAACATCTGTGGAAAAATCATTGTTCTGTTTTCTAAACTTGGATCTCACTAAAATTCTCCAAATGGAACCCAAAATTAGAATTAAAGAATCACTTGTAAAATAAATGATGCTTCATTGTGATAAAAACAACAACTTTACACTGGTGAGAAATGATGATCCTTTAGAGGAGCTTTATATCAGTGTGAATACTAAGCAGCCTGTTCTCATCTCAGCACACAGGTATTTACATGGATTACTCCCACGACTTTTACTAGCAGTGATGTGCATAAATCCTCACACATCACATTGAGATGATACCCTGAAGAATGTTTTTATTACTGGCAAATCAGAAAATACACTTATTTCAGCACTAGCTACTAGATTTTTGGTATAGTTCTCATTTTCAGTGATTTTCTATCTGGAACTGAACCATTAAAACAAATGCATTTTGCTGTACATGCAATTTTGAATACAGGATTGGTTTTTCATAAATAATATGGTTCTGACAAACAGAAAAGGGCTGGAAAAAGAGACACAGAGGGTCAGGCAGAGAACTTTACAGATGTTCAATGAATTTATTCCCACATTTATGAATAAACGATTTTGAATATGGCAAAATAATGAACAAAGCTATTTTTTTTTTTCATTTGAAGAAATAAGTTGGTGCAAGAATTATTTGCTGTATTGCTTTATGTGCTTGTGATTCATTTGGAACTCTTGAGATAGTGGGTGGTGCAGTTCTAATCCTTATTTCCTCTCTCTCTCTCTTTCTGCAGCATTGGCTAGCAAAGCCAATCCGTACTGTGCTAATTGTCATGCGGGCACTGCAGTTGTTTCCCTGTTTTGCTCCCTATCACTGTCATAGCTTGGAACTCTCAGCAGTGTAGTGCTACATGAATAGCTTGGCCTATGGGGACCTTTCTGTCTGGGACAGTACCATTCTGTCCAGACAGGGAGAGACTGTTTTTTTTTTTGTTCTCCAGCACAAAAAATAGAAAAGAAAGACCAACCTTGCTGCAGCCCTTCACTTAGGATTCCTCCTCAAGAATTCTAATTCCAGCTGCATGCTCCGAAAGGGCATCTGGCAGCGATTATTCCAGGGGTAAATCATCATTCAACAGCCTCATGTTCATTTGCCAGCTCTGGAGGGATATTTTTTCTTCATATATTGTACTGCAGCCTGACAGTAAATGTTCTTCCTCTGGCCACATCAGTTATCTTAAAAGAAGGTGCTGTTAGTTTGCCTGCAAATTGTAACCTACACTGTCAATTGTAGGAAAGAATCAGAAAAAGTAAATGCCATGTTTTAAAATCATTGCCAGTTTAAAAAGTGGCTTTGAGAAATGATTTGCAGCACAGCTGTCAGCAACTCTAATTATTCCTGTATTGGATGTGTACCTTTGTCTTTTTATCACACAAGGCTACATCTTATTCATCTGTTTTACATCCAGTCAGAGGCATTCTCCTCTGCGGCTTTACAGCTCCATTGTAACCACCTCTGTATGAGCAATTTTGTCCTCTAATAGAGAGGAATCTGTTTATCAAAAACAAACATTCAAGGTATGGTTTATACATGTGGAAACCTGGATCCCCTGAATTCTGGAAATCTGGATCTAGAGGTGGATCAGAATTTTATGGCTTGGTTCTGTTTGATAAAGGGCGTGAAACACAAGCTCAGATCTGAAGTGCCCCCAAACCTTGCAAATGCTCTAGTCCAAATCTGGATCCAGATTTCATGGCCCAGGCCTTCTATATTTTTTCTTCTCTAGCACCTACACAGTGCTCAACTCTGTACAAGAGACACTCATATTTTAGTTTAACCTACATTTTGTTAGGAAAGTTGATGCTTCACTTAATCAGACTTGTAACTGTTTTTTTTATTCTTCTTCTTTCTTTTCTTTTTTTGGGGGTTAGCAAAGAAGATTATTTCCTTGAATTAAAATCCTTCATTTCCATAAATACTACACATATATCCTTGATATAATGTGCTGTTCTTCGTTTGCCTATAATCAAATCTCCATAAAACTAAAAATAAAATCCTGTGATAAGCAGTTCT
The DNA here is from genome assembly GCA_003942145.1 of Platysternon megacephalum. NCBI lineage: Eukaryota > Metazoa > Chordata > Testudines > Platysternidae > Platysternon > Platysternon megacephalum. The sequence continues at coordinate 4,051,039 of QXTE01000054.1, forward strand.
GCCAACTGCATCTTACAGATTAAAAACCAAAGAGCAAATAATTCTTGCATTGCTATTTATTAAAAGGAAAAAGATTGCTGCGTGTAGAAGAAGCTGCTGGTGCATACGTGTACATACTGTAAGAGCAGTAATAGCTTTTCTGAGATGCAAGGTAATGCATCACATGTGTCTGATAGAAAAAATTGACCCATAAACCTAATTTGCTCACTATAAACTATGGACAAAGTCATAAAGCAGATATTTTTTCACATTTGTATGGGAACAATTCTTTAAATAAGTTTATTAAATTGTTCTTTCTTTGGGCATAGAAATGATACCATACATATGAAAAGTGCATTATTCACCAATCAAAGAGAAAGTTAGATAAAAGTGCTAGGCTCATCTCATTGCCTTTAAATGGAGGCTGGGGGGCTAACAGGGAGCTGGCTGCAGCTCCTGGACTCAGGCTATTTACCTGTTGGGCTGCTTCAGAGCCAGAGCTCCAGGGGAGCCTGAGAAACCAGAGAGCGTATTTCATTTTGGAAATACCAAAAGGTTTCCATTTCAGTGTTTCCAAAATTAAATATTGTAGAATTTTACTTCCACAAAAAAAAAAAAAGGTTTTGGCTTTTTCTTATGATTTGGGAAGAAAAACTTTCCAAAACCTCAAATTTTTTCACAGAAGTAAAATTCAGCCATCTCTAGTTTCTATTTAAGGCCTTGTCTACACCTAACGCTTAGGTTGACCGAACTACATTGCTCAGGGCTGTGAAAATTTGTATGCCTTGTGCGATCTAGTTAGGTTGACCGAATCCCCACTGTAGATGCAGCTAGGTCGAGAGAAGAATTCTTCCTCAATCCCCATAAATGCCTAAATTTCCCCCCGGTGGGCATGCACAAACCACCTCAGTCCTGACACTGCAAGCGGCTCAGCGCCCTTGCTCATGCCTAACCCTTGAATTACTGGCTATAATGGGGCTAGGGTCATTCTCCTTTTTCATGAGAAAGGGCTGGCCTGACTTAGGCACCTAACTCCAGGACAGGGTTCATAGCTGAGACTCCCAAGTGAAGATAGATACCTCCATCCAGCCTGCCATTCAGGGGCCTAACACCCAGATCAACAGGAGTTGGGTAACTAACTAACCCACCACTTTTGTGGAGCTGGGCCCTAAACCCCACCCCTTTCCTCTCCATTTCACTTCTGGCTACCTTAGGCAGCTTCCCGCTCACCATGCTGGCTTCTAATGATCCCTTTCTTAGGTATCTGTCTTGGCCACCTAACTCAGGGCTGTGAATTCCACCAAGCAGCAGAGTGCCTAGGAATCTAATTCAAAGTCACATAGGAAGCCCATAGCAGAGCAAGGAATTGAAGTAGGTCTCCTGAGTCCCATGCTAGGACTCAAACGACTAGTCTATCCTTCCTCGCACAGAGAGTAACTTTAACTTATATCACTGGTGTTAGGTCCTTTAGGGACATTACAGCACTAGGGAACAGGCTGTATTGGAACCTTGCTTCATCATGAGGGCTGCCCTCCTTTCTCCTCCTCAGACATGCCCCTGTACTAATTCCCTTATGTTTGGCAGTGCAGCTCCTGCATAGGAGGTGGCAGAGCAGAGCTGTCTTTGCCCACCCTACCCCACCATAGATTTCCCTCCATGCGTGTAGAATTCTCCATCTAGTTTAAATTCACTGCTTATGCATTGCTTTGCTTAAATAGCACAAAGTGAACTTGGAGAAACCAGCCCACACTTTTGAGTTCTAACATAAAAACCTCTCTGCATGTTGTGATACAGCAGGGCCAGGAAGCAGTGGGAGAGTGGTACTTTTGAGCACTGGGATGTGGGCAAGAGCTAGCTCGCCCACTGCTAAAAGCCCCTCCTCTAGCCTAGGGAGAGTTGCTACAGGTTAATTGGAGCACCTGTAGTCAATTAAGGCCCTGTCAGGAACCAAATAAAACCCCCTGCTTCAGGCAGTCAGGGTGTGTGAGGAAGGAGAGAGGACTGGAGTTAGAGGTGTGTTGCTGAGACTTGAAAGACCAGAGAACTGAAGGAAGGGGGACCCTGCTCCAGCAGGGCAGGGAGACTCCCTCCCCCAGTGTCAAGGACCAAGGGTAGCCCTACCCAAGGGGGAAGACGGTAAGAAACCCGCAGGGGTTGAGAGGGTTTGGGGCTCAGAATGAGGAGCAAACCCAGACCCCTCCCCCGCTTGCCTTCTCTACCACCTTCCCGGGCCACTAGCAGGGCCCTCGGAGCCCCAAGAGCAGGGGCAAGGGGTGGCATCTTAGCCCCCTGCCAAGAGAAGCGCGGGACCCACCATACCAACATTGGCCATTTTGTCACAGTGTGTATGTATGTACATGTATATCTGTTAAAATGCTGCTTAATGGAAGATGTCAAAGCCACTGAAGACCTGAATGTACTGTCATTGACAGCTGTTACTTTCATGCCAACATACACAAGTTTATCTTGCTGACTTATGTAGCTATTTACTTTCCCATTCAATAAAAACTGAGTAGCAATCATAATAATGGCCACTTCAGACAGAGGAAGGGAGAGACAGAGCTATTCCTTTTAGAATAGAACACATGTCATCAGGCAAACATTAATGTCTCAACGAAAATATTAATTTAACTGACAATAGCTTTCCAGATTTCAAAGCCATACATTACAAGTTGATCTGTTAGAGAATTTCAGGCCAACAGTTATTTCAACAGTTTTGCATTATGCAGAAATGCAAAATATCCACATTCCCCAGACTACAAATGGAAGGCCCCTTTATCATTATTCTTTTGTGTACTGTAGGCATGGAGAGAGTGGAGGAGATAGAGGAAAAATGATCGATGCTGTTATTGAACCCCTTCTTCCTGTCCACTTTTTCTCTCCCTAAAACTGTCCCCGTGGGTGCTCACTCCTGTGTAGTAGGGGGTCTGACTGATTCACTGGCTTTCTATTGCGAGGAGAAATGCCTCACCAATGCTGCTCCACATGTCTGCTAATGAGATTTGCAGTAAAGTAAGCAGCTCATTATTCCATCTTTGCATTCATCAAGAGGGACTTGGGCAGGATACAGTGAAATTTAGGCCAGGCAGACAATCAGCGACCCTCAGCAGCAACCACCACCAGTAGAAGAGGTGAAAGGTTCAGCTGAGGTTAGAGCAGAAAGTACACCCAATTGCACACACAAATGACATCTGCAGAAGGATCAGTAGTAGAACCAGCAGCAGATAAACTGGCCTGCTACCTACCATGATCCCAAAGTACCAACAAACCTTTATTAATTCTTGTGGCGTATGAACTGCATGCAAACAGTTACTAGAGTAATGATGATCCCTAAAAAGTATTGTTATGAGCTGGGTGAAACCTTGTTATGTGCTGAGTTAAAAAACAACCCAGTGAGGTGGAAGAGTGTGAACATACCCTTCAGTTGGCATAATGGTAAGGTAAAGTTAATCACAAACCCCCACCTAAAACAAAAGGGTTATGTGAACCAACACAGGAGTTTTCGACTGGGGCCTTGTCTACACTACCAGGGAAATTCAATCTAAGCTACGCACTTTGAGTTATGTGAATAACATAACTCAAATCAACGTAGCTTAGATCTACTTACTGCGGGGTCCACACTATGCAATGTTGATCGGAGACGCTCTCCCGTCAACTCCCCTTACTCTTCTCGATCCAGTGGAGTACAGGAGTCGAGGGGAGAGCAATCGGCAGTCGATTTAGCGGGTCTTCACTAGACCCGCTAAATCGACCGCCAATGCATCGATTGCCGCTCGTCGATCCCCCGGTAAGCGTAGACAAGCCCTGGGTGGGTAGAGAGTCTTTTGCTGAGTATTGTTTTGGATAAAATGTGTGTGTTTGGGGAAAGAGAGAAGAGAACAGAAAAAGAAAAACAGAGGCAAAACGCAAGAAAGCCAAGTAGCAGCCTGCGAGCTCAGTGTCTGACCCTGGAAAAAACTAGAGAGAGAGAGAATCAGAGGGGTAGCCGTGTTAGTCTGGATCTGTAAAAAGCAACAGAGAGTCCTGTGGCACCTTTAAGACTAACAGATGTATTGGAGCATAAGCTTTCGTGGGTGAATGCCCACTTCGTCAGACGCATGGGAGAGAGAGAGGTTCTTTGGGTCTGGTATTGGCTAACAAGGCATGGGGCTGTAAGCTAAGAAACTATTTATTTTTGTTTCTGGTTTCTCCTGGGTTTGGTTTCCCTATAAATAAGCAAGATTGCATCAAAGAAAATACTAGATTCCATCATCAGTTTCTACCTCCAAATGGAATATCCCCAAGGCCCCGAACTTTGGCTAGTAATTTAGGTTGAAAAGGGGCAACAATCTAATTATAAAATTAGTCAGGAGCAACCGAGTTAGACATTCTTCTAGGCCTGGTTGTCCCCTTTAAATAATTGTTGAATGGAGTAAACAAAGAAATGTGCAAACTGCTGCATGAACGCAACAGAACCCAGAGGAATGCAGCAAGCTGCCCTCACCGGATCAAAGCTACATCTGAATATAGCAATGGGGGAACCACATTAAGTTCAGTTTTATAAGTATCCAAAGCCTATGGAGGAACACATTAAACTCCAAAGTCTTTGCGTTCCCCCTTCCATCAACAGGCCCCTATACCGTTGCCTGATGTGGGGATGGTAAAGACTACTTCCATGTGCCCACCCTCCCTCTGTGACTCTGGCATTGGTGATAAGCCTGCCCACCTTTTTAGTGCCTGCTTTCCCCTAATCCAAGAGACAGGTAGCCCTTTGCCTCTCATCACGTCCCCCAGGAGGAATCAGCACAGAGCCACTCACTCACAAGGATTTGGGGTAGATGTTGATCCCTTAAATCTTGGCAGATGGTTGCTAGGGAAACCCCATGCCTTTGGAATGTGACAGACGCCAGACAAAAAACCTGCTTTGGTTAGATTATTTTTTCCGGCAGCAGGGGTGGGGGGCTTGTCAGTCTGCCTGACTCAGAGAAAGCACATAAAATGCAGCAATTCCTCTGAGACAACAAATCAAAATGGTTTCTAATGAGCCTCCTGAATACACGGGATAACTTCAGCCAGTCAAGTAGCAGAGGAAATACTATTCGACTTCAACTATTTGATTCCCACCATGTAAGAAATCCCAACTCAAAATTCAAGATGCTAGTTACTAATTTTTTTGTTAACGATAAAAAACATTGTTCACAATGCCAGTTTGTCATATAAGCATTACAAGCGATTATGACAAATATATACGGCAAGGGAATATAATAGATTTGAGACAGCATAGGGCTCACATATATCTGAGGTTCATGACACTACTGCACAACCAGTCACGTGCACTGGGGGAGAGAGAAACTGTGGCTGGAGTCAGCCCCGAGAGCCAGGAGACCTACTCTCCTCCCCCAGAAGGAGGTGAGAGCAGAGGCAGCTAGTGTTAGCAGCAGTGGCAGCACCTTTGGAATTTCTGGAACTTCGACCAACCTTTCTTTTCCCCTTTATGTTTTGTTTCTGGATATTTTTTCCTCCTTGCTGCCTGATTGCTTTTGCCAACTTTCTGCCCCTCCTGCCCTCACAGCCTCTTTGCTGCAACTACATGCTCTCTCCCCTCCATCCTCTTTTGTCTGTTTCTACTTCACTCACTTCATATTTTCCTTCCTTTCCCACTCCTGTGCTCCTGTTAATGCCCACACCCTCCCTCTTCCCCTTGTTCACATCATGTCTCACTATAAATGTTATTAAAGGAACTGCCATGATGTCTGCCACCCATTGTTCTGCTCATATGTTGCATCCTCCACCCCACCCATGCTTCGTCTGTCTTGTCTATTTAAACTTCAAGCTCTTTGGGGCAAAGACTGTCTTTTATTAGGTCTTTGCACAATTCATAGCACAGTGGAGCTCCAGTCCCGATTTGGGACATTTACTTCCTACTGCAATACAAATACTAAATAAGAATAATAAGCATAGGTTGAGCGATATACAAATTGTTTTCATAAAAGTTATATGATTTTTTTTTTTTAATCAGTACAACCCATTTGGCCCATCTTTTCTCAGATAGTTCAATTGTTAATCTAACATTCTGCAGTGCTAATGGTGATGCTGCCTCAGCATTTTCACAGAGATCCAGGCAGTGCCAGAAATTCAGTGTTCAACTGATGAATGTTTTTTTCAGTGTGATAAATTTTGTAGGAAACATACATTTCCATAAGCCCCATAAACTGAAAAGCAGGCAAATTTGGAGGTTTTTATTTTATTTCAGATTGAATAGCTGTCCCAGGTCTAATAATTGTAAACTTCTTTTAGATCTATGCCAGTTTATTTTTAATCTCCTCCTGTTTTAGAACTTAGTCTTTTAATAGAAAAGGGTAAACAATTACAATCTGAGAGACAATGAGAGATGTAGGTCAAGGAAAAACAGAACTGTAAGAACTTGTCGGCACAAACTTACACTGAAGTACGTTTTATTTCACACATTTTTTTATTTTGGTGGAAGTCTGTATATCAGCACTATTTTGGAACAAAAGGGTCCTATTTTGGTTTTGTTAAGTCACTAGAAAATCAGTGTAAGCTAAATACAGTAGTTATTTTGAGCTTGTAAAGTACTGCTGGACAGATACTGCAGTCCTTTCGCATGCAAAAATCCCATTGATTGCAATGGAAGTCAGGCATACATAAAAATTGTGAGATCAACTGAGATGTCTGTCTTTTTATTTTAATGGGTGCTGACTGTAACCAGCATGCTGAGAGGTTACTGACTAGTACTATTGTATTCTAAAAAGAATCTGAGTAAATATTAGTTCATGGCCAGATGATCAGTTCGTCTATGTGCAAACTTGTTTCCCCATCTTTACGTGCTCATATAACCCTGCCACATGCCAATCTGAATCCTCTTAAATCTTGAATTTTATTTGACTCCTATTTGCTAGCATGTTCCCAATTCAACATAAAATGTCTACTCCAAAGTCAAATAGTGTCACAGCAGTGTTTTATTTTAGCAAATAAACATGCCCATTACTGGCCTGCTTCCAGCTGATGTTATCAACTATTTAATACCGAATTATGGAACATGGGTGCATAAAAAGAAAAATCACCTTTACATTTATGGCTGAGCAATAAACTCCTAAAACCAACATTTCAACTGGAAATGCTACAATACATTCAATAATGGCAATCAAAATGGAAATCCATAGCAATATACAGAATAATATACAGTATTTCCAACTACAATATAATTCCATCAAGGGGATAACAGAACCTCCTTGATGTAAATTATAGCCTAATAGGGACAGTAAAGTGCATTTTATTGTTGATAAATATAAAACCTGGTGGGATGTTGGAAGTTGTCATACATGCTTTTCTTTCAGTACAGAGAAAGGATTATAATAACCTTATTTATTTTTTTTCCTGAAGGAAGCCAAATTTTAAGGGAAAAACCAGGCCAGTCATCTCTTTTTAATTAAAAAGCAACAACGACAAAAACCCTCTTCCCCCAGAAAATCTGAAAATGTGAAAGCTACAAAAAAATAGGTTTCTATTTGTTGTTTATGGCTATAACATGTGGAAGGGGCAGCTATTGTTCAATGCTGACATCAGTACTGAATATTAATAAGACTGCAAACTGCAGACCTTTACTATAGAATTAGGCTTCCTTGTTGCATAATGAGGTTCATTATAAATGCCATGCATAATTCCAATCATGTTCTATGTCGATCCAGCCTTTTGTTGTCAAGACAGCCTGTTATTATGTACTGACCTAACCTCACTGAGCTCAAATTAAATTTTTAAACCAAACATTTTCTAAAGTTGTTTCTTTTTTTCCTACACTGATTCAGGTTACACCTTAAAACATAAACACCGTGACATGTGACGTGTTTCCTAACAAAGCTAGAAAACCCACTGTGTGATAAAGCATATTCTTTCCTGAGTGACGAAAACAATTCTCAGGAGACAAGCCCACGAGATGATTTCATGACTGTTCTTTCTGTTTTGTAGAAGAAGAAACAACAAAATAAATAAATAAAGGCAAGAGTGGGTCTCCACTATGCCCATCCTTGATGAAGATGGCAATTAGCATAACGTTTCAAAGCAGTATATTTCTTAAACATGCCCATCAAGGTTACTCAGGCATCCTAATTCACAGAAAAATGGCAAAATCAGAAGGCTTGACTTTTACAACTGCTTTATGTTTTATTGAAGAGGGAAAAAATTGAGTTAAACAAAAATGTTTTTACAAATGGATGTGAAACGAGCTCACTGGTTTCAGTCCAGTTCCTTTTGGACAGTTTTCCCACCACTGGAATTGGCAATAATTGATATCTTTGGGGGCAGCTTCAGCCAAGGAGTGAATGGGCTTTGGAGAGTGACTTACCTTTTCACCCTAGTGGTAGTCCTTGAGCATAAAGGTGAAGACACATTGGTGGTGCATTCTGGGAACATTTTCACTCAGCTGTTTTGTGCCTCTCAGTGCTTATTTAATTAATTAACAAAAACATGCATCCATTGTTTAGCCCAATTGGTGAATTTACATCAGTTAAGACCACAATTTGAAACCAATAACATTCTGTCAACAATTGAAAGCTAGTCCTCAAAATAATTTAAAACCAATACATACAATTCCCCCTACAGAAAGCAAAGACAACACCCAATTTTATTTGTTTATACGTAGCTATAACCAACATCCAGCCTTCTCTAATTAAAGACCTGCATAAAGAGATTCATGCCCTGATGGTCAATAACCTTGGCTCCTGGTCGACCAATAAGGTAAATGAGTTCCAGAATTGCAAACCCTCCACCACGAATGTCCTGCCACTAGGCCTCGGATGTTCAGATCTAGGAACTCTTAGCTAGAGTTCCTTAGCTGATCTTAGCTGTCAAGAAAGAACACAAGGAGACAGGTAGTTTCATAGCTATCCACAATACAGACTATTTAAGACTTCATAACCCCAACAGTTTGAATTACACTTGAAAATGAGCAGGCAGCCAGTGCAGCATGCAGAGCAGAAGTGGAAAATGCTCAACACTGTGCAGACCACTAAGGAAGCAGGTCATTGTGTTTTTCAGATGATGAAGCTTCCAGGTGGTTTTCAAGGATTATCTTGTGTAAATCACATCACAATGCACCTTGCGCTGAAGTGGCAAAGGTGACAGACTATACATGTCCCTTCCAATTTAGCTTTTCTTGTTCTCTTTACTTTTCCCTCTTTATTCCACCAGTAATGGCATCCTTGGTGCCATGTTTGTCCACCTCTCTTGGAAGTGTCTGTCTATTTGCCTTGTCTTTTTAGAGTGTGAGCACCTCAGGGTAGGGACTATAGTTTCTCTTGTGTTTGTACAGCACTTAAAATGTTGTGGGCACTACAGGTCTGGCGCATCTTACGCGCATTTAACATGTGCAATTTCAGCTTTATGCAGTTGGCAAAAACAAAAAAAGAGAGAAAAATAGCAATTTATGTACTGTTCCTGTAGTGCGGGTGATTCCGCCCGCCATTACACTCAATGGGATTTTGACTATATGAGGTTTTCGTTTTACGCGCTGACCGCGGAACGTAACCCCAGCATAAGATGCGACAGACCTGTAATGTCAATAAATAATAACAATAATAATGAAGGCCTGGAGAAGTATGCTGAAGGCTGCATCACAGAGAAAAGAATGCCACAGATGGAATTTGGGGGTGGAATTTTCCCACAATCTTTCAAAAAAGCGTAGAATCTTAAAAGGACTTCTAGATTCAGAATTCCCTTTTCCACTCTTAATAGAAGCAACAGACACAACTCTGCCAGTTCCTGTAGACTCTACAGTGTAGAGGCTTCCCCCTACATATTTGCACCACTTCTGGCTAATGATCTGTCTAAAATGATCTAAAGCCAACTTTTCCTTATGAGAACCTCTATCTCAGTGCAGCACCAGGAAACTAGAGATTGCACTATCCAGATAGGATAAAAGAGGGACATAAAACTGAATGTTGTCAGAATACTGATTACACTTGCATCACAAACCATATCTCTATCCCTTATCAGAGATGAGGGATGCAGGGTTGCGGGTGTTCCGGGCTGGGACCGAGGGGTTTGGAGGGCGGTAGGGGGATCAGAGGCAGGGGGTTGGGGCGCAGGGCGGGGTCAGGGGTGTGGGCTCCAGGCAGCGCTTACCTCAAGCAGTTCCCAGAAGCAGTGGCATGTCCCCCCTCTGGCTCCTACGCAGAGGTGCAGCCAGGTGGCTCTGCATGCTGCCCTGTCTGCAGGTGCCACCCCTGCATCTCCCATTGGTCATGATTCCTGGACAATGGGAACTGCGGGGGCAGCGCTTGGGGCGGGGGCAGCGTGCGGAGCGCCTTGGCTGCCCCTATGTGTAGGAGTTGGAGGGGTGACATGCTGCTGCTTGCAGGAGCTGCGCGGAGTGGGGCAATTCCCCAGCTGGGTAGGCCACATGGCTGGGCTCGGGGGGGTAAGGGGTGCAGGTATGTGGGCTGGGGGGGGCATGGTTGGGCTCTGGGGAGGAGGGGGTTCAGCTGTATTAGCCTGGGGGGCCCCACAAGTGGGGGGAGGGGTTGTGGATGTCTGGTCCCCCGGCTGGGCCGGGGGGGGGGGGGGGGGAAGGGGTTACAGACATACTTGCTGACAGGTATTTTGAAATAAATTACCAAAATAATTGAAATTGGCGTGATTATATAGTGTTATATTGACAAATAAAATTTGCAGAATTTTAAAGTATTTTGTGCAGAATTTTTAATGTTTTGGCGCAGAAGTCCCCCAGAAGTAACAGAATAATACTCTGCAGATCTTCACATAAGAGAGGTATCACAGAGGATGAGCTTAACATCAATCTCTGGGATATTTTCTATCGGAGGGAACAAGGCTACTAGAACAACCATCCCGTCCAGCCAGTGTTCGTAGGTGAGTCAACAACTTCTTGTGGTCAGTGCTATCAAAGGCTGCTTATAAACAGAATAGAGGCAGATTCTTGTCCATTCTCAGGAGCAGGAGGTCAACCAAAGAAACCAATGCAATCTCCATAACACACCTTTAAAAGACTGATAGGGAGCTAGGAAATCAGAAAATTCCAAAAGAGTGATCAGAGGTTGTTACCCACTTAGGGAATGTTTGAGATTGCCAATATTGTGTGACAGCTCATTTGTGGGAAGAGTATCTTACACTCTTTCTAGGAGGCATTGACAGTATCCATCAATAATGTATCATGAGTAGTATTTTCAAAGGCATCTAAGGAAGTTAGGCACCCAACTGCATTGATTTTCTGTCAGAGATGGGCACCTTACTCCCTTAATGTTTTGAAAATTCCACTCCCAATCCTCCTCTACTTACATACATCCATTGGCTTTCATCCATCAGAAGGGATGGTCCTTATGCATCTTGCATCTCTCTACCTCCCCCACCCCCACTCTTCTAGAAGTGCTATAAGCAAAAATGGCCAAATTATTTGCACTATGAGCAACTGCATAAGGAGAGTTATTCTAATTGGATGAGATTCTATCCTGGACAAGCAAAAGGGGTCATATGACAATAGTTTCTTCACATAATAATGGAGACAAACAATAATTTATTTCTATTTAGCTAAGAGTAAAAAAAATGTGAAAAAAAGCCCAGAACCACACCCTATAAGTTTAAAACCACAGCTTGGGGAAATTATGGATACAGAGAAGGTTTTGATAAGACTGATACTGAAAGTTAACTAGGAAAATGAAAATAACCTGACTTTAATCAATGAATTTTATCAATACATTAGAAGCAAGAGGAAGACCAAGGACAGGGTAGGCCCACTGCTCAGTGAGGAGGGAGAAACAGTAACAGGAAACTTGGAAATGGCAGAGATCCTCAATGACTTATTTGTTTCGGTCTTCACCGAGAAGTCTGAAGGAATGCCTAACATAGTGAATGCTAATAGGAAGGGGGTAGGTTTGGAAGATAAAATAAAAAAAGAACAAGTTAAAAATCACTTAGAAAAGTTAGATGCCTGCAAGTCACCAGGGCCTGATGAAATGCATCCTAGAATACTCAAAGAGCTAATAGAGGAGCCTCTAGCTATTATCTTTGGAAAATCATGGGAGACAGGAGAGATTCCAGAAGACTGGAAAAGGGCAAATATAGTGCCCATCTATAAAAAGGGAAATAAAAACAACCCAGGAAACTACAGACCAGTTAGTTTAACTTCTGTGCCAGGGAAGATAATGGAGCAAGTAATTAAGGAAATCATCTGCAAACACTTGGAAGGTGGTAAGGTGATAGGGAATAGCCAGCATGGATTTGTAAAGAACAAATCATGTCAAACCAATCTGATAGCTTTCTTTGATAGGATAACGAGTCTTGTGGATAAGGGAGAAGCTGTGGATGTGGTATACCTAGACTTTAGTAAGGCATTTGATACGGTCTCGCATGATATTCTTATCGATAAACTAGGCAAATACAATTTAGATGGGGCTACTATAAGGTGGGTGCATAACTGGCTGGATAACCGTACTCAGAGAGTTGTTATTAATGGTTCCCAATCCTGCTGGAAAGGCATAACAAGTGGGGTTCCGCAGGGGTCTGTTTTGGGACCGGCTCTGTTCAATATCTTCATTAACGACTTAGATATTGGCATAGAAAGTACGCTTATTAAGTTTGCAGATGATACCAAACTGGGAGGGATTGCAACTGCTTTGGAGGACAGGGTCATAATTCAAAATGATCTGGACAAATTGGAGAAATGGTCTGAGGTAAACAGGATGAAGTTTAATAAAGACAAATGCAAAGTGCTCCACTTAGGAAGGAACAATCAGTTTCACACATACAGAATGGGAAGAGACTGTCTAGGAAGGAGTACGGCAGAAAGGGATCTAGGGGTTATAGTGGACCACAAGCTAAATATGAGTCAACAGTGTGATGCTGTTGCAAAAAAAGCAAACATGATTCTGGGATGCATTAACAGGTGTGTTGTGAGCAAGACACGAGAAGTCATTCTTCCGCTCTACTCTGCGCTGGTTAGGCCTCAACTGGAGTATTGTGTCCAGTTCTGGGCACCGCATTTCAAGAAAGACGTGGAAAAATTGGAGAGGGTCCAGAGAAGAGCAACAAGAATGATTAAAGGTCTAGAGAACATGACCTATGAAGGAAGGCTGAAAGAATTGGGTTGTTTAGTTTGGAAAAGAGAAGACTGAGAGGGGACATGATAGCACTTTTCAGGTATCTAAAAGGGTGTCATAAGGAGGAGGAAGAAAACTTGTTCATCTTAGCCTCTAAGGATAGAACAAGAAGAAATGGGCTTAAACTGCAGCAAGGGAGGTTTAGGTTGGACATCAGGAAAAAGTTCCTAACTATCAGGTGGTTAAACACTGGAATAAACTGCCTAGGGAGGTGGAGGTTGTGGAATCTCCATCTCTGGAGATATTTAAGAGTAGGTTAGATAAATATCTATCAGGGATGATCTAGACAGTATTTGGTCCTGCCATGAGGGCAGGGGACTGGACTCGATGACCTCTCGAGGTCCCTTCCAGCCCTAGAATCTATGAATCTATGAATGTCTAACTGCCGTAATGCAAATTAATCAGCCCCTCTGTAAAGTACTCTGACTGCCACTAAAATAGGTGTTGCTGTTTGCAAAAAGAGAGGGTCCTTACTGTGTGCATTAGTATGGAAACTGAAGCTCTGAAGGTAACAGCTAAGAAAGAAGAACATTGTTATTCCTTACTTTGCTAATGGTCTGGATTAAATGTTATGAGTTTCTGAACTATCAAGAGAGAGAGGAGGAGACTTCAAGAAGGAATAGTGCCTGAGGAAATTAGGCTTAGTATCCAAGGGAATAAAGGAAAGACTTTTTTTCTTGGCTGACCAAGGCATCCTTATTTTACTAATTCTTTATTTACAACGGTGATCAAACTGAGGTGGCATAGTGAGCCAATGCCTTCCTAGAGTCTGTACTCCAGAATCCCAGCTTTCATTGAAAAAAAATAAGTCTCTAGTCCTTGGGACTGTGAAGAAAATCTTCAGAATGTGAATTGGATGGAAATCAATGCTTCTTCCTTCATATTTTTGTTCTAAATGCTGATCATGCTTTGGACATGTGGTTCAGAGTATTGCATAAGTGGGTTGTCCTCCATTGTCCAGCTGCTGTGCAAACAGAAGAAAGCTTACTTAAGCTCAATATATGGTACGGTATTAGCTGTAGACCTGATTGGAAAATGGACTTTCTGTCCTGCAGAAAATTTGACATTTTGAATTGATTTTTGTTCATAGTCAGAACAAAATGTCTACATTTCTAAATTCCTTGAGGAATGGACATTCTGAAAAATGTTGATTGAGAAACATCAAAATGGTCATATCAAATCATTTCATTTCAATAATATCATATATTTTTGTGTTTATAATGTCAAAACATAAAATAATACACATTACATATAATATATAATCATATTAAAGTAATATATAATATAAAGTCTATGTGATGGGTTCCTCCCATGGGGTGCCACCTGGAACTGGGGTACCACTGAGTCTGCCTGACCCACCAGCCTGGGCTCTCTTTACACTACTGGTGAGGCAAGCCTGCCAAACCCTTTCCCAGGCTTTAGGCTCTACATTACCAACACACATATAGGTAGGGACATACCCAGCTGCAGCTATACACACAGATGCTGAGATCAGCTCTGTGTGGGAAGGCTCAGCTAAGGAACTGCCCAGTTACTCAAGTGCACACCACCTTTTGGAGGGTAAATCTAAAAATATACTGTCTTGCGCTGCACAGAGAACTGTACAGCGTAAGCTCATGAAATTCACCCCCTCCCTCAACGTGGAGAGGAATATACACAGCTTTTTGCCCCAAGTTATGATTTTCACACACACTGGTTTTGGACAAAACAAAAACAAAAGGTAGATTTTAAGTGATTATAAAGGATAGCAAACAGGTCAAAGCAGATTACCTAACAAATAAAACAAACACTCAATCTAAGCTTAATATACTAAAGAAATTGGACATTTGTAGCAAATTCTCACACTAAATGTTGTTTTAGGCAGATTTGCAGAGATTCTTGAAGGCAAGATGCACTTGCTTGTAGCTTAAAACTTCAGCTATTCCATTCACAGGCTAGACAGCCTACATCACCCTCTATGCCCATCAGCAACACACCACAGGGAAACTGCAGATAGAGAAATTCAGGCACTAAAGGCAGGGAGTTCTCACAACTATGAAACTTTTTAACAAAAGAAATCAGACTGAGCCCAGATCTGATGATGGTCATCTCAAAATGATCAGGCAACAAAATCATATCATCAGAGCATCCGAATAAAACTAGGGATGCCTAAAATAAAATAAATTGGAGAGGGAGAGAAATATAAAAATATATTCTGCATGCTTTTTACAATAATTGACTTGGGTATCCTATTAGAAAGTGGAAATTTTATTACACCTAATATTTGTGCCTATTTATAAAAATCTGTATTTTTGCCACTCTCATCTTTAACTATAGTTTTCAATAGCAGAGAAGCTGTAAGTATTTTAACTTTACCAATTTATATTATAAACAATAAAGTTCCAGGCAGTTTTTGTTGATCCCATTAATTTTGTACACCGAACCAAACTGTTAAATTTTCCCTGGCTGCATTTTTAAAATTAAAATAAACTCATAAGCTATATCCCTGGAGTAACTTGTCACCCCAAATCCAGTTCTGATGCTTTCACAAACTTTTTGTTTAAAAAAAAAATCTTGTTCTCAATCAGCATCCGTCCATCCCCCATCTTATTCTATGCAACAAACAGTTACAGTGCTATAAATGGTGCAATACTCTCAGAAATAAGGAATAGTCTGTACAATTGAAAATTTAGAACAATGCTCTATTCTCCGATTAGGATATGAGTATATATCAGCGCTTTCCACAGGGACAGCTTACATTAATAACTGAGGACCTGATTCTCATTTACACTGAGGCTCCTTTACACCACTCTGGCAATCTAAGGGGATCTTACAGTCGGAGTACAGTTATACTCACTTTATATTCCCAGACAGGTGTAAAGAGGCCTTGAGATAACTGAGAATCTGGCCCTTTTTCACTACACAAAGGGCCCAATCTTGCAAGGTGACAAACTCCCTTGACTTCAATGGGAGTTGAGAGCACTCGGCACCTTGTAGGTTGGAGCCTTAATTTATCTATGACTATACAACCAGGGTACTTAAAAATTCTACCTGTGCTATGGTGGTGGGGGGACAAGGGGCGCGGTCTCCTGCTCTGTAAGATGAATTACACTGAATGTCACTGAGTTCCTGGAAAATAATGCATGTGTGTTATATAGTTACACACACAGAGAATTTCTGGATAGCAATGCATATGTGTTATATATTTTTACACACACACACACACACACACACACACACACACACTTTTTCTGCAGGACAAGTGGAATTTTAAGGCTACAGGCCTGCCCTTTCCCCAATGACTCTCTAAAATACCCACACTCTCCTGAACCAGCCTTAATTGCTGCTTGATGATAATAATGACCTTATAATAGTTTCCATGGAAAGAATTCCGAGATCATAAATAATGAGTTTGTTAGCTACGAAATACACACATTCCAAAAGTACATGACATTTAATTCTAATCTATTTTTAGAAATCGGAGGGAAAAGAAGACCAAATTAACTTTTTCCAGCATAAGCAGTCTCTAACATTGTATTTCCAAGTACAATTACAGAGGAGTAGGGCTACTTGACTGTTCTTAGAAATAATTTCTATTATATGCTTTAAGATCTTCTCCTGAGCATGGTGTTTTAAAGGCAGTATTTATGATCGACTCGGGCTATGTCTACACTAGAGATCTTGAAGTGGCACAGCTGTACTGATGCAGCTGCGCTACAGTAAGATCTCCCGTGTAACTGCTCTATACTGACAGGAGAGAGCTGTCCCCTCAGCCTAATTAAACCACCCCCAATGAACAGCGGTAGATCTGTTGGCGGGAATGCATGTCTCACCAACATAGCGCTGTCCACACCGGCGCTTCTGTCAGTGTAACTTATGTTGGTCAGGGGTGTGATTTTTTTCACACCCCTGAGTGACATAAGTTTTACCAACGAAAGTGGTAGTGTAGACATAGTCTCAGTGTCTTGAAAGTCTGAGTGCCATGCACACATAGATCAGTGAGGAAGCATGATACAGTTGTTAGGGCACTAGCCTGGGGCTTGGGAGAGCTCAGTTCAGTTCTCTACTTTTCCACAGGCACCGTGTGATCTTGGGCAAGACACTTAAGGTATGTCCAGTTGCGGCAGTGTGTAGGGTTCATGTAGCCACATGCCACAATGAAAAGCAAGCTGCCTTCATACTCACATCAACATGGCAGTGAAAGGCGCTGGCAGGGAGGAACAGTGGGGAAAGGCTCCACCAGTGGGAAACTGCCAGAGCTTTTCCCCACTTCCTTGATTTGAGGAAAAGCTCCAGCAGTGGGACACTACACTTCTAAAAACAGCCATGTAAACAGGGGGGGAGGAGGCATTGCTTGGGGATGGGGGCGGGGGTGTAGAGCATAGGCGCCGACTCCGTGGGTGCTGTGGGGCTGGAACACCCAGGGTGAAAAAATGGTGGGCGCGCCCCTTATCAGATCCCCCCATCCCTGAGCTCCTCCCACCCGCCGACAGGCCCCGCCGGTCAGCACCCCCCACTCCCTCCCAGTGCCTCCTGCCACAATCAGCTGTTTTGCAGCGTGCAGGAGGCTGGGAGGGAGGGGGGAGGAGCGAGGATGCGGCGTGCTCGAGGGACGGGGCGGAACTGGGCGGGAAAAGGCAGGGCGGGGTGGAGCCTGGGGGAAGGGGTGGAGTGCAGGGGACCTGGGATGAAGCCAGGGGTCGCGCACTCACCGGCACTTTGAAAAGTTGGTGCCTGTGGTATAGAGAGCTGACATGTCTTAACTCACCTACGCAGTGCCTCGCTGTCTTCACTGCTATTTCTACCCAAGCTACTCGGGTGTGCAGTGTATACAGCGTGTGCAGTGTAGTCTCTCTGGGCCTCAGTTCCCATCTGTATAACAGGGGGAGATAGTATGTCCCTGCCCCACAAACGTGACGTGAGGCTAAATTAAGGATTATGAGTCACACCTGGCCAGATTTTTAAAGGATTTAGGAGTTGCTCCAGTGAATGAGTTAGGCATCTCCAGGCTGTCCAGGCTCCACAGAGTTCCTGGGAAGAGTTAAGTATCTAAAATAGGGATTTTCAGAAGCCAACCGCTGTCTAAACTAGCTAGGAGTGAAATACTGAGGCGCTTAGGTACCCAAGTAGCTGAACTGTTGTCACTGATTGATAGGCCAAAGATAGGTGCCTCTTTCCAGCCAGGATCCTCAGACACGACTAGCCTATGTCCTCTCAGCTGAAACAATCTCTCTCTCCAGCTCAGTCTTACCCTAGATTTCCTTGTGTCCTGGCTTTAGTGTCGGTGCTTTGCTTGCCCTCCCCCTCCCTCCCCCCCGAATGCCTGCTGTTGTTGATACAGGTATCAGGTTCTAGTCATGCTCAGAGCACGCCTATGGGACCAGGCCCTGCTAGAAAGACAGGTATTTCCCCTGCCTAGTTTAAAAAACCTGATTTGAGGCTTCTGGGACTTCAGCTTAACGTGGGGTCTGAGCAGCTTGTTAGCCGTGGGGTGGCAGCAGCGCTTTGTCACTTGAAAATGTGGACCAATGGAAATTTAGGGCCAGATTTTTAAAGGGATTTAGCCATCTAAAGAGGCAGATAGGCACCTAAGTCCATCCTGTAGGTGTCACTGGCATTTTCAGAGCTACCACTGAGGCCCCACCTAGTCCCCCCTTGGTGTGTACATTTCTGCCAGGCATTGGGAAATATAGGTTGAGCATGAGAGAGGCATAAAGTGTGAGGAGCACATGTGTGAGAGAAAGAGAAAGAAAGAGAGAGAGCGTTTCAGCTGCTAAGGCATGGGCTGCCTAGGTACCTAAGCCAGGTCAGCACCTTAACTCCAGAAGAGAGTTCAAGGCTGAGGATCCTGAGGGAGACACCTACCTCTGACCTGTCAGCCAGACACACCAGGTCAGCTGCCTAGGCACCTAAGCCCCTCGTCTCTACTTGCCCCTCATCTCAGGATTTCACTCCTGGCTACTTTAAGCAGTTCCCTGCTCGGTTGACTGACTTCAGAACATCCCTTTCTATCTCCATGAATGCTATAGACACCCTAGGCAGCACAGAGCTGCCTAACTTGGGGCTGAACATTTCACGAGGTGGCAGACCTCCTCAGGGTTAGGCATTGCACTGCTCAGCTGAGCAACACCTAAATCCCTTTAAAAATCTGACCCTTAGGCACCACCAGGGGCGGCCCGTACATAAAGGCGAACTAGGCGGCCGCCTAGGGTGCCAAGTTAAATGGGGCGCCAAATTAGAGGAAAAAAATCAAATTTAAAAAAAAAATGGGGAAAAAAATGAAAAAGATGAAAAAAAATACAAATAAAATAACGAAGATGTCATTATTTCAATACCCATGCATGTACAGAGGGAACATGAATTATAATTCATTTCTCTACATTTCTGAGAATTTATTAATATGTCAAATCTTTTATTTACTGCAAAAATAAATAATATTTTAGTGATTTTTTTTTTCAATTTGCGACGTAGGGTCAAGATGACCCACTCCGCAGTTTTGATAAGCAATAACTCAGCCACAATGAAACACATCCGCCAGCGGCAAGAGCTGCAATGCTAGTGACACCTAACTTGAATATACATCAAGGTCGCATAGCCGGAAATTCATGTAGCGCGGAGATATTGCGAGTTGATACATGTCAAACGGTCATTTTAACACATGTCGCAGGTAGATGGTTAAGAATCGAGTGAATACTGTGGAAAAATGTGTTTCTTGGTGCCAAAGACTAAAGAATGATGTCTTTCAGCATTATAAATCCAAAATGTGAGTATCTTTAAGTGTTATTAAACCTTAGCATTATTATCGGGCTGTATAATTATGAACTTTTCTTTGTTATAACTGGTTCACATGTAATAAATAAGGTCCATAAAAGAAAAGTAACAGTGTTAACGCTTAATAGACTACAAAAGTGATGACATCACACTCCAAGCGGGTAACCGTGAGGAAGGAGATTACTTTCCAAACAAGCGGTGTTGGGTTATAACGTCGTTTCCATGTAAATGCTGTAACTAACTGCTTTAAGTGACTGTATGTTACTGTAAGTGACTGTATGTTACTAATCATTGAACCTTTAAGCAGTGAAAAGACGTGTTGGGATGGCTGCAATGTGGTTTAAATCGCCAACCATGTGGTGGGTGTGTCAGCCATCCTTAACGCTATAATGCTTGCAGTCAGGAGAACAGTACATAACAATATTCAAATGCCCCATGGCAGAAAGAGGAAAAAGAAAACCCTCAGGAGCTGAGTATCGTAAACAAAAGGCTGAGAAGGAAAAGGACCAAGCAAAACAATAGGGATCCTTCCTGAAATATCTTCTCTTTAATCCAAAAAAAAATGGAAGCAGTTCACAGCATCCAGATGAAGGAATTTTACTTGGAGAGGAGGTTAGCTCACATCCACGTGGAAGCAGTTTGGAACATCAAGATGACGGTATATTACTTCAAGATGAGGGTAGCTCACATCCACAAAAAAAGCAGTTTGGAAACTCAAGATGATGGAAACTTACTACTAGATGAAGGAAGCTCACGGCATCAGACTGATACGGAAGTGGAGAAAATGTATTTACCTTCAGAGACACATGCAGAAATTGAAGTAAATGAAGTAGAAGGAAGAAAGGATGAGGAAGTTACAAATAAGTTACAGTATGGGGACCCAGCTTCATGGCCCAGATGTGATAACAGTGTGCGGCAAATTCTCATGGAACATGGACCCGAACAAGTTCATGAATTTCCCTTCCCTAAGGATGGAAATAAAAGAAAATTCTCTGCTCAGCATTACAAGAGGAAACTCATTAATGGGGAAGAAATTCATCGAAACTGGTTACAATATTCAGTGTCAAAGGACTCTGTGTTTTGCTTTTGCTGCAAGTTGTTTAGAAATCAAGCAATTGGTACATCACTTACTGAAAATGATTCGAAGGACTGGAAAAACATATCTTCAATTCTCTCTTCACATGAAAGAAGTACAGAACATTTGGAATGTTTTCAAAATTGGAAAGAACTTGAATTACGATTGAAAAAAGGAAAAACTATCAATGAAGAAAATGTACGTGTGATCAAGGAAAAAGAAGAATATTGGCAACAAATATTAGAACATCTGATTGCTTTAGTGAGAGTTCTCAGTGGGCAAAATTTAGCATTCTGCAGCCGCGGTGGAAATGAAAAATTATACACTCCAGGTACTGGAAACTTTTAAAAATTTGTTGAATACATAGCTTTGTTTGATCCAGTCATGAAGGAGCATCTATGTAAAATAACTGATCATGAAACACAGTTTATTACTTAGGAAAAAATATGCAGAATGAACCAATTCAAATCCTAGCAAATGTCATTAAAAAGAAAATTGTAGAAGCTGCCCATTCTGCACAATACTTTTCAATAATACTGGACTGTACACCAGATGTGAGTCATGTTGAACAAATGACGATCATTCATTTTATGGATATGGTAAAGTCTGCAGATGAAGATAATGTTGACGTGCTCATACAGGAACATTTTTGGGGTTTTGTACCACTGAAGGAGATGACTGGAGCATTTATGACTGAAACTATTCTACAAGAGCTTGAAACAATGTCATTATCTGTTGAAAACTTACGTGGACAAGGCTATGATAATGGGAGTAATATGAAGGGTAAAGACAATGGTGTGCAAAGGAGAATGATGGAATCAATCCTAGAGCCTTTTTCATTCCTTGAAGTGCGCATTCTCTGAATTTGGTTGTCAATGATGCTGCTAGACGCTGTTTGGAGGCAAGCAGTTTCTTTGACCTGGTGCAATGTGTTTATGTGTTTTTCTCAGGCTCAACACGCCGTTGGGAGATTCTGACTTGCCATGTGAATTCTCTAACTGTGAAACCACTTAGACAAGATGGGAGAGTTGCATTGATGCTTTGAAGCCTCTTCGCTTTGAACTTGGAAACATTTATGATGCCCTAATTGAAATTTCGGATGATACTACCTTTACTGGATCATCTGGCAATACGGCACGTTCAGATGCAGAAGCTCTTGCAAATGGCCTTTCCAAGTTCAAATTTGTGACATCACTCATTTTGTGGTATAATATTCTTTTCAAGATTAACCTCACTAGTAAGCAGCTTCAGGAAAAGAACTTGAACATACATTCTCCTATTCAAAAACTGCAGCAAGCTAAAAATATTCTGGAGGAATTCAGAAGTGATGAAGGGTTCAAAAGAACACTGGTAGATTCTCTTGAGCTTGCTGAAGAAATAGACTTTCCAACAGAATTTGAACCAGAGCCAGTTCGCATTCGGGAAAAGAAACAGCAGTTTTCATATGAAGGATGAGACACACCCATCTGAACCCAAAACAAAGGTTCAAAATGAATTTCTACTTTGCAGTCCTTGATACTGCTATTCACTCAGTTGACGAACGATTTCAACAGATGCAGCAGCTAGAGTCAGTATTTGGCTTTCTATATGATATCCACAGCTCGCAAAAGAAAACAGCAAAACAGATAAGATAATTTTGTATAAAACTGGAGTCGGCATTGACTCATGAAAATTCAAAAGATATTGATGCTACAGATTTGTGTAGTGAGCTTCAGGCTTTTTCAAGACGACTTAAGAAACATCCCACTCCTAAAGAAGTACTGAAGTTTGTTTGTGAAAATAAACTCACAGACAGTTTTCCATACATTTTTATAGCTCTACGCATTCTTTTAACTTTGCCGGTTTCCGTATCTAGTGGGGAACGTAGCTTCTCAAAGTTAAAATTGATAAAAACATATCTGCCTTCAACAATGGTGCAAGAGAGACTTGTCGGACTTGCCACAATGTCAATAGAGCATGAAATAGCTGGAAAACTGGATCTAAAAGAACTAGTGACTGAATTTTCAAAACGTAAAGCAAGAAAAGTCATGTTTTAAGAGCACAGAGTGTTTTTTATTTGGAGTGTTTTATAAATACAGGTTAAAGTTCACTGAAGAGTTTTCTTATTTCTTTCTATATTGATGTGGTGGTAATGGCAGTTAAAGCAGGATAGTGTAATGGATGATTTTGGATTTGTAATAATAACAATTATAATTAACATTTTTAATGCATTTTTATTTGAAATTGGACTGAAATATCATCTAGCTGTCGTGTACAAATCTATTCTGAAAATTTCGTGTGTCTATTTTATCTGATCTCAGAAACATTGGTTGGACAGACGGACGGATGGACAAACCGAATAATTAAGCCTCTGTTTAAAAAAAACCCTTAAAAAACATTAAAAGGAAAAAAGGGGCAAAATGTTTCCCAGTTTACCAAAAACCTCAGCCTAGATCTGCCCTTGAGGTTTGGGGGTGGGGGCACCGATTGCATGGTTCCCCTAGGGTGCCAGTTGCTGGCAGCCAGTCTAGGGCCGCCCCTGGGTAGCTATAGGGTTAGATGACAACTGAACTAAGGCTTTGAAAATGTCAGTGGTGCCTACATGGTGGACTTAGGCTCCTATCTGCCTCTTCAGGTGCATAAATCTCTTTAAAAATCTGGCCTCCAGATACCAAAATGATGGGGACCATGTAAAGACCCAAGATGGCTAGGAGCTATTACTGTAAAAAGCATGTAGTGTATTAAAGTTGAAACTAGCATTTACAGAACAAAACTATGTTGGAAGGGATGTACTTTTTTAATATTACCTGATTTTATGTAATATGCAGCCTCTGTGTATCATGCATGAAAACATTAACAGTATAGCAAAAATAGCATTTGATATGAAACAAAAGGACTAAACCTTGCATAGGGATTTGATATCACCAATGACTTCTGCAATTACATATAGTTGAGAAGACTACTGAAACTTAAAATATCAATGAGGAAGATAGAAATAGTAATTGCTAAAACAGACTATTGCGCCTTCTAGTCCAGTAAACTTTCTCTGACAGTGCTCAGTACCAGAAGTTTCAAAAGAAAGTGCTAGAATCCCTTTTATGGAAAATTAGGGGAAATACTGCTTCTTCTCAGCCTTCATCAATTAGTGCTTGTTTTTTGCCATGAAGATTAGCATTTTGGAGTAGTAATGTTTTCACAGAGAATAACACAGACAGCTTTCTTTGTATTACTGAGGGTATTCAGCTAACTTAATGAGAGCTATTGTAGTATATGTACAGTAAAATGATTTACAGTAAGATGACAGGCTGTAATTGTTAAATGCTTGCTGCTGATATTAACAAACAACTTACTATATTTAATTTCCATAACAGACATTGGAAATCACCTGTATGAATTTAACAGACATTGGAAATCACCTGTATGAATTAACTTACGGATTTTCCTAAGAAAAAGGTTATTTCCCTGCTGCTGCTGCTTTCACCGCAATGACTTATTTGATACATTTTAAGTTAGTTTAAAGTGCAGAGGATTTAGCAGGTCTAGTACAGTAAAAGTAAGTAAGTAAAGTACTGGAAGCAGTAAAAGTACTAGAAGTTTTGGCTGTTTGCTTGCTTTTTAAATAGTGAAGTGAATCCATCCTCTCTTACTGTTGTTCACAAAAATATCTAAAATGAAAAGATGATGTGCCAGAGTATGGAACACCTGAGTCAAAGTGAAGGCAATGGAACTACTCATGGTGCAATGTGCTATCCAGAGCGCATAAGGGAATCTGGCCCAGTGCTGTCAGAGGTTAGTAATAGGCTGGTGTATGTAAACAGGTCTTTGGAAAGTACTACACTGTTTATTATCATTGTACTGATATAGATGGCAATGCTTGATGGGGAATAATCTAGTTTGTGATTGTAAACGCTAATTGTTTCAGAGCAAAGGTAGCATTATTAAGGGCTTGTTTACATAGAGGGTTTTTTGCACTGATGTAGCTGAACCAATCTAATTGCACTGACATGAAAGCCACCTTTGCACTGTTCTGATTCTGGGAAACCTCTTAAAAAGACCAAATCTTTTAATTGATTGCTGACACTGCTGATGAAAATGGAGATTAATTTTATAGTGACTATTACTGTTGGTGGGTACTTTTATGCAATGATGAGCTGCCAAAATCTTAACAACTGGTTCCCTATAAAAAGTTCTGATTTAAGGGATGTGCAACAGTATGTATTTTTTGTACCAATAGGGTTACCACACGTCCGTATTTTCCTGGGAGGAAGTAAAAAAATTCCTCCCGGACGGCGATTTAAGAACCAAAAAGCCTGACATGTCCGGGAAAATACGGATGTATGTTAACCCTACCTAAAGTTCTTTTTTAAAAAGATGGGCCTGAACTAAAAATGAGCTCCGTTTCACATGTGTGGGTCCCCGCCACTCCCGGGGTGTGTGCTAGGGTGACCAGATGTCCCAATTTTATAAGGGGACAGTCCCGATTTTGGGGTCTTTTTCTTATATAGGCTCCTATTACCCCCCACCCCCTGTCCTGATGTTTCATACTTGCTGTCTGGTCACTCTAGGGTGTGCACATGTGTGGGTCCCAGCTGCTCCCTGCCCCCCCCCCCCATTGAAGCAGGTGTGCAGGGTTACTGCCCTGGGAACTGCAGGGCACCAGTGGACGTGGGGCTGTCTGCAGACAGGGGCATGGGGCAGGGCTAGCTGGAGGCAGGGGGTGCGGAGCTGGCTGGAGACAGAAGGGTGTGGGGTTGGCTGGAGGCAAGGGGGTGCGGAGCTGGCTGGAGACAGGAGGGTGTGGGGTTGGCTGGAGACAGGAGGGTGCGGGGTTGGCTGGAGGCAGGGCAGGGGCTGACTGGAGGTAGAGGCTGGCTGCAGGCAGGGCAGGGGGGTGCGGGGCTGGCTGGAGACAGAGGGGTGTGGGGCTGGCTGGCTTCGGGCAGGAGAGTGCGGCAGGGGCTGGCTGGAGACAGGGCAGGGGGTGCGGCAGGGGCTGGCTGCGGGCAGGGCAGGGGGTGCGGCAGGGGCTGGCTGGAGACAGGGGTTGGCTGCGGGCAGGGCAGGGGGTGCGGCAGGGGCTGGCTGGAGACAGGGGTTGGCTGTGGGCAGGGTGGCGGGTACTCGCGGGGAGAGCAGCTTGGAGCAGCCCGAGCAGCAGGACGCAGCCCAGGCCCAGCAGAGCAGCCGGGGACCCACCAGGCAGCAGCGGGAGCCCCAGGGCCAGGGGTCGGGGGAGCAGCAGCAGCAACAGGGCCCATGCCCAGCAGCAACAGGGCCCATGCGGTGGCCCACCTGGCTCTGCAGCGCAGCACCCCCGGCAGCCAGAGGAGGAATTACATCACTTCCTGGCCAGAGCCCATCAAAGCCGCAGCGCCCCCTCGCAGGGAACAACCGGTTCTAAAACTGCTTCAAAATTTAACAACCGGTTCACGTGAACCGGTGCGAACCGGGTCCAGCTCACCACTGCTTTTATGGCATTTCATGTAACTTATGAGAGACCAGATTTTTAAAGGTATTGAGGTGCAAAGATGCAGAAAAGTGTTTAGTGGGAGGTAAGCACCTAGGTGCTTTCAAAAATCTCATGAAGTACCTAGGTGCCTAATTTTGGTGCTTTTTGAGGTAGTTTAACATACTTAAATTGGTGTCAAGTATCAGAGGGGTAGCCGTGTTAGTCTGGATCTGTAAAAGCAGCAACAGCTTCCACCCCACCATTAACCTCAGCCTGGACTAATCTACACGGGAGGTCCACTTTNCGCTGTCTGCAGACAGGGGTGTGGGGCAGCGCTAGCTGGAGGCAGGGGGTGCGGAGCTGGCTGGAGACAGGAGGGTGTGGGGTTGGCTGGAGACAAGGGGGTGTGGGGTTGGCTGGAGGCAGGGGGGTGTGGGGCTGGCTGGAGGCAGGGCAGGGGCTGACTGGAGGCAGAGGCTGGCTGCAGGCAGGGCAGGGGGGTGCGGGGCTGGCTGAAGACAGAGGAGTGCGGGGCTGTCTGGCTTCGGGCAGGAGAGTGCAGCAGGGGCTGGCTGGAGACAGGGCAGGGGGTGCAGCAGGGGCAGGCTGCGGGCAGGGCAGGGGGTGCGGCAGGGGCTGGCTGGAGACACGGGTTGGCTGCGGGCAGGGTGGCGGGTACTCGCGGGGAGAGCGGCTTGGAGCAGCCCGAGCAGCAGGATGCAGCCCAGGCCCAGCAGAGCAGCCGGGGACCCACCAGGCAGCAGCGGGAGCCCCAGGGCCAGGGGTCGGGGGAGCAGCAGCAGCAACAGGGTCCATGCCCAGCAGCAACAGGGCCCATGCGGCGGCCCACCTGGCTCTGCAGCGCAGCATCCCCGGCGGCCGGAGGAGGAATTACATCACTTCCTGGCCAGAGCCCATCAAAGCCGCAGCGCCCCCTCGCAGGGAAGCGGGTTAACAACCGGTTCTAAAACTGCTTCAAAATTTAACAACTGGTTCACGTGAACCGGTGCGAACCGGCTCCAGCTCACCACTGCTTTTATGGCATTTCATGTAACTTATGGGGGACCAGATTTTTAAAGGTATTGAGGTACAAAGATGCAGAAAAGTGTTTAGTGGGAGGTAAGCACCTAGGTGCTTTCAAAAATCTCATGAAGTACCTATTTGCATATTTAGGCACTTAAATACCTTTAAAAACATGGGCCTAGGTGCCTAATTTTGGTGCCTTTTGAGGTAGTTTAACATACTTAAATTGTAAGTCTCTTGGGGCAGGGACCATCTTTTTGTTCTGTGTTTGTACAACACCTAGCACGGTGGGGTCCCAGCCTATGACTAATAATAATACAAACACATACACACACATGCATACACATACATAGAATTATTTCAGTATTGTCATAATCTTGTTCTCATTATTTAACAAACTTGTGTGATGTTTTAATCAATTAAAAGAAAAAAAGTTCCCATCAGTCAGAACATAGCACTTCAGAATTGTAGGAGATTGGAAGACTTGCCTTTATTCTGTAAGAGTTCTAGTTTACCATAAAATAACAGAGTTATCAGTTCTTGCCAGCTCTATCAGTGCATTTCTAATGGTTGAACAGTTTGGTACTTTCCAAACCGCTAAATGCAGACTGCTCTAATTTCTGCTGGCAGCAAATGGACCCAAAGGAATTCCAAGGGGATCACTAGGGAAGCTGGCGATCTCCAGGGCACACCTTCTGATGGGAAATGCATAAGTGACTCTATGCCACTGGAGAATCATTCTCTGTTGGCCAGTTGCATGCCACAGGTAACATTTAAACTGTCTGGAATATGGGGGAGAAACTGGGCTGCCAAATATATCTTTCCATATGGGCTTTGAGGACCTGATACTCCAATCGCTTGCATAGACATTTGTACCTGTGCAAAGGGGGTGAAAAATGCTACCATTCTGAATTAGTCACATATTACACTGGCATTGCACTCACAGGTGTGAATGACAGGTGCAAGGCAGTAAAGAACTGAGACCTCAATATGACCTTTCGTAAGACAGGGCTTGATTTGCCTCTCATTTAAGTCACTCCACCTCTTTAAGCTTCATTTTCCCCATCTATAAAACAAGAATACTGATACTTACCTTTGTTTGTAAATTTCTTTGAGATCTGTGGAGCTAAATATGATTAATATTATTTATTTTACTGTACTGGTTTCACACTTGTGTAATATCATTGACTTAAAATGAGTTACTCCTCATTTACATTTGTGTAAGAGAGCAGAGAATCAGGCACAGACTTCAGATCACAGGTTCAAAATCAGAATTCCAGATGAGGTCCATTTAATCATAATGTATTATTTAACAATAGTATCTGTCAATTGATCATTCCATTTATAGCAAAAGGGAAGAATTCCACTGTCAGTTATACCAGTGTAAAATCAGGGTTGGACTCGCCCCGTCCGAGATGCCGCCTGATGTGCTGGGATTTCACTGAGCCTCTCCTGCTCTGCCAACCTGGGTTCCCTCTCCCCGTTTTTCTGAATTAGGCTCTTCGGCCTCTTGCAGCACACACACACACACACACACACACACAGGTAGGGACATACCCCACTGCAGACACAGACTGAAGTCAGCTCTGTGTGAGAGGACTCACCCAGCACTCATGTGCACACCCATTTTGGAAGATAAACCCAAAATAATACTGTCTTGCACTGTATAGAAAAATCTGCACAGCGCAAGCTCATAAAAATTCGCTCTCTTCCTCAATGTGAAGAGAGATGTGCACAACTTCTCCCCCAACCCCAGTTAGAAATTACATAAATTGTGTTTAATAATAAACAAAATAAATGTATTAACTATAGAAGGTAGATTTTAAGTGGTTAAAGAGATAGCAAACAGAACAAAGCAGATTACTAAGCTAATAAAACAAAACACGCAAACTAAGCTTATTTCACTAAAGAAATTGTTTACAAATAGTAATTTTTCACCCTAGATATTATTACAGGCATATTACAGAAAGTCTTGAAAGGCAGCTGCACCGGCATACAGCTTGAGACCTCGGGTATTATTACTCACAAGCTAGACGCCCTTCCAGCTTGGGCTCAACTCTTCTCCCCCCACAGTTCAGTTCTTGCTTCCAGGTGTTTTTCAGTGTCTCTTTGGGTGGGGAGGCAGAGGAGAAACATGATGATGTCACTCCCCTGCCTTATATAGCTCTTGTGTAAGGCGGGAACCCTTTGTCTTCCAGTGGAAAAACACTGGCATTTCAACAGAGGGGTGGGGGTGGGGGGGTGTCCAGTACCAGGTGACTCAGACCCATGTCTCTGCAGAGCTGTGGCTGCCATTACTCGCAGGCTGTCTGAAGCGTCCACAGGAAGACTAAGCCCTTTCACAGTCCATTGTCTTTGCTAATGGGCCATCAGCCCTGTCTGGCTTTTCATTGTTGTACCTGAAGGACTAGCTGTGAGTGACACCCAAAGTAACACATTTGAAATACAGATACATGATCAATATTTCTAACTTCAGATACAGAAATGAAACGTGCATACAAATTGGATAATCACATTCAGTAAATCATAGCCTTTCCAATGATATCTTACATGAGCCTTCTTGCATAATGTATATCTCAGCTATGTCATATCCATATCATAAGCATATTTTCATAAAGAATATGGAGTGTGATGTCACACCTCCCACCTGAGATTACTTCCAGAGGGTTGGTCACTCACCAATGCAGAGGCAATATGCCCAGTTTCCTCTTTTCTAGACAGAGCATCTGCTACCATGTTTTCCTTCCCTTTAATGTGCACAATCTCCATGTTAAATTCCTGCAGGACCAGGCTCCAGCATAGCAGTTTGGAGTTTGTCCCCTTGGTTCTGTTTAGCCATATCAGGGGCGAATGGTCTGTTAGAATCTTGAACCTCCTATTAAAGAGGTAAGGTCTCAGTTGTTTAACAGCCCACACTATGGCATAGCATGCCTTTTCTATGACAGAGTCATTCTGCTCAATAGGAGGCAGCTTTTTGCTTAGGAACACAATGGGGTGCTTCTTGCTGTCCTCCCCTGTTTGCATCAGCATAGCACCCAGTCCAGTGTCAGATGCATCAGTACACAATTCAAAAGTCTTATCAAAGTCAGGGCTGGCCAGCACAGGCTCTGCAGACAAGAGTGCCTTTACCTTATCAAAACCCTTCTGGCACACCTCTGGCCAAATTACCTTAATAGGTTGGTGCTTTTTGCACCTTTTTACACACACACACAAACTTCCTGTAATAGTTTGCCAAGCCTATGAAGGATTGGGCTGCCTTTTGGTTTGGGGCACAAGCCACTTTACAATGGCTTCCACCTTAAGAGGGTCGGGGGATATTTTGCCTCCCTCCCCAACCCAATGTCCTAGATAAGGGACTTTGGCTGCCCCTATCTTGCACTTGCTGGGTTTTATGGTTAGATTAGCTTCCTTGAGTTTTGATAGCACAACCCCCAGGTGCATCTTGTGATCATCCCAGGTGCTTCGGAATACCGCAATGTCATCTCTGTATGCCCTTGCATAGTTCTGTAAACCATTTAACACTTTGTTGATCAGTCTCTGGAAGGTTGCACCAGCATTTACCAAACCAAAAGGTGAACACCGTGAATTCATAGAGCCCTATATCAGTGATAAACACAGTTTTTTGTTGTGCCTCCTCTTCCAGAGGGATCTGCCAGTAACCTCTAGTTAAATCAAAAGTACTGAGGTATTTGGCTTGGCTCAGCACATCCAGCATGTCATCAGTTCTTGTCATGGGGTATGCATCTGTTACAGTAACAGCATTAAGCTTCCTATAGTCCAACAATCTTACAGTGCCATCCCTTTTGGGGACCAAGACCACAGGGGATGCCCACGAGCTGTCAGATTCCTTAATTATTCCCAAGTCCACCATGTTCTGTATCTCTGTACGAATTTTCTCTTTCACCTTACTGGTGGCCCTGTAAGGCCTGGAAGGAGGGTATGTGTCCCTTTTGTGAGGATTTTATGGGACAGCAAGTGCGTTGTCCCTGGCTTGTTGGAAAATACCTCACTGTACCCTTGCAGCACTGACAACACCTCCCCCTTTTCAACTGGTGTTAATTCATTACAGATTTCCATACTTTCCAGAGATGACCCATCTTGGCATTCACCCATCAAATCAATGAGTGGGTGTGCCTCAGTTTCCCCTTGGACAAAACAGATCATGTTTACTGCGGCCTCTCTGTGATAGCCTTTGAGCTGTGTCACACGTACCAGTTGGGAAACA
This sequence comes from Platysternon megacephalum, assembly GCA_003942145.1. Taxonomy (NCBI): domain Eukaryota; kingdom Metazoa; phylum Chordata; order Testudines; family Platysternidae; genus Platysternon; species Platysternon megacephalum. The sequence goes on from QXTE01000054.1 coordinate 4,082,625, forward strand.
GTATCATCGTGGGGCTTTTTAACTTGATACGTGTCCTCATTTGCCACTTCTACCACCTCAAAGAGCCCCTCACAGGAGTTTTACCTTTTCAACCTTTTCACAGGGTTGAGTACCATCATCAAGTCTCCTATGTCAAAAGTGCATTTACAGGTATTTTTATCATACCACGTCTTTTGTTTGGCCTGATTGTCTTGGAGGTTGTTTTGGACCACTTCCATCGTGTCCTTTAACTCCCTCCTGAACTTTTGAACATACTCAGTTACTAGTTCTTCCCTCACCTCATTGCACCCTTCCCACGTGTGTTTAGTGAGAGCCCCTCACTTTTCTTCCATATAGAAGGTCAAATGGAGAAAATCCCGTGGACTCTTGGGGTACCTCCCTGTAAGCATACAGCAGGAATGGCAATAACTCGTCCCAACTTTGGCCTCTTTTCTTGGTATACATTCCCAGCATGGACTTTAGGGTCCCATTGAACCTTTCCACCAACCCATTGGCCTGGGGGTGATAGGGGATAGTCTTAAGTTGTTTCACGCCACACACCTTCCACAGCTCGTTGAACAACTGCGACATAAAGTTTGCCCCCCGATCAGATAAAATCTCCTTAGCGAAGCCCACTCTGCTGAATATAGTGAGCAGGGCTCTTGCCACTGTCTCAGCTTTTATATTGGACAGAGTGGCCGCATCAGGGTATCTAGTGGCAAAATCCAGCACCACTAAGATATACTTGTTCCCCTTCTGAGTGGGGCGTGGCATTGGACCCACAATGCCCATTGACACACTCAGAAATGCCTTCTGTATGCCAGGTAAGGGATGCAGGGGAGCCCTCTGGGGTCGTACAGGTTTTTTCCTCTCCTGACAGAATTTATTCCAGAATTTATGCCTTTTGGGTCTATATTTTTTGGGCTATTTCTCTGTCTGAGAATGATTTTATTTTTGAAAATTTGAGGGGGAAAATGGTTTGAGGTTGAACAAAGCCCTCACATATCCAATTTAATAAAAAAAATTGAACAGATCCACAGAAAGAGAGACTGGGGTTAATCGCCTTTATTGAAAAATGTTTCTGATAATTCTTATGAAAATTGACAGAGTTATGAGTCTCTGAAAATCACATACCCAGCATGCACAGAAAATGTTGCATGTGTTTTCTCACTCAGCTAGTACAGGAGAAGATAAAATAAGTTGTGATATTACACTGTATTATTTTATAAATAATATGTGATCATGTAATGTATACACGAGAGGGCAGAGTTAAGGTTCTACAAACAACCTTAATTTTGGTAGTTCCTGACTTTTGACTGTATAATCGTGCAGTCCTAGCATCCTATTATCATAGGCTGTTTTTGAATTCTTGTAAGGTCTAATCAGTTGTATAATGCATTTGCATTCTTGAATTTATTGTGTGCCCTGATACAATATAAATACAATACATTCACATATATAACGTTTGTGCCATGTATGTAAATCATGGTGATAAAGTTATGTAATGTAGTATTTGATATGCTATTCACTTGAAAGGGTTAGGGTGGAAATTAGTTCAGATTATGTCATATTGCACAGTACTATGTGATATGAAAAATAAAAAATAAAATTAAAAAAAAAAGACTAGGCAGTACTTTATTGATAGTTTTTGTCTTTCCTTCCCTATATCATCTTAACAAAATTCAAAACAAAGTTTTAAATTAACAAAATAAAAGGGGATAGACGATCATCATCATTTTAGGAACTCCACAGACACTGATTAAGAGCTACCTATTTAACTCTAAGTGAGCATCCAACAAAGTTGAACTCACTTTTTAATTTTTAATTTTTTATGTGGACGACTCTGGGAATTAGTATGTGTACTAACTTTCATTCTCTTTTTATTTGTTTGGGAAGACAAACAGATTTTGAATTCCTATTGGAAATTATCTTTCCCCAGTTTTAACTTTTGTATATCTCTAGTCAAAGAGGTCCCTTCTAAATAAAAAATAGTTTGGAGCAAATCTTGCCTAGTTTCAGGCTTGTTATATTGCAGTAAGTGTGTTTCATGTTGTGACACGCTAGGAAGCCTAGGTTATGAATTAGTAGCAGGAAGTGTACGTGTGCTATTCAACAATAATGTGAACAGCTGAGAAACTCTTCCATTCATAAATTTACACTGAATGTGGAAATGCAAAGCTGCAGAAGTAGCTTTCCCAGCTGAACTGGTCTGTAAATGTTCAGCAGGTAAGAATCTAGTCTGGTTATATCATTTCATTCTGCCATGTTTTTGCATTGTTTGAAACAATCTATAGAGATGGAGGAGAGAAAAATACTAATTCACAAAAGAAATTGTAGGAGATTTAGTTGTGTATATTTCTTTGAGAAGAAAGAGCTCCTATTCAGACAGATGGGTGTCTCTGTAGAAATGAAGACTCTGAAATAGCACAAAATGAACTTTTACAGTGGCAAATAGCCTCCTACTATTTGCAGATCAGAAGCAAACATGAACAGTGGGGAACCCAGACCCATTGCTACAAAAACAGAGCTTTCCCACCAGAATTTTTTTGTTTAAAGATTTTACAGGGAGTCAGCAGTTTGTCAGCCTGTCATGTCATTAATTAAAAAAAAAAAAAAAACAGTTCGAATTAAGCTGCTATATTTAAAAAAATAATAAGCCATAAGCATTTTTCTTTTTCAGGGTTCTAATTCCATTGTCCACTTTCATATATCGATATAATTATATATGAATGAAGTCACAGTCACATAAAGGACAAGGTCAATGCAGATGAAAAATAGGCATAACAATCATCTTTTTAGAAAGAAATAATGGCATTCATAATCATAATGGCAAATTTTAATCAAATGGCACAAAAAGGCACAGGAATACAAAGGCTAGATGGCTAATGAAGAACTCCTCACACCACTCTTCTCTGTGAAAGTAATGACAGCATTCATCATTTTCTTTTTAATGTCAGAACTGGAACGAATGCATGACACAATCTTCAGCTTAAATAAAGAAAAAGAAATGGACTGAGTTTCACCTGGAGTCTTAAAAAAATGATTTAAAAAAAGGTGGATAAATGATGAGACTTTGAAAGCAGATGATTGCCAGTCAGCTAACAGGAATGTTTTCCCATCAAAACTCTCTCAGACACATCCAGGGGGAGTGTTGATCTTCCTACTAAATGCTCATGGTCTATTGCAAAGGTGATGGGCCATACTCTTATCTGTGACACTAGCCCAGTGCCATTGACTTGTAAGTGGCTGCGTGGGTGTAACTGACAGCAGATCTTGGCCCATATCCAATGTGTCGCAATGTTTTAAAATGTTCACTGTCGCTGTTGCTGTTGTACTTTCCCATAGGTATTTATAGTGGCTAGAGTAGAGATTTACTGCTAGTTGAGTTTTTACTATTGTTTTGGTTTTAGCTGCCAGGAAAAATCTGACCTTTCATGGCCTTGAGCAAGTCTGCCTTGTGTTTAGATGGATGATCAACTACGCTTCAGTTTAAATGAAAGAAACTTTTTGCAGAACTAAGTAAAACCAGGGGCACAATCTAGCCCTTATGCGACTGTGCAGTGGAGTAGGGGAAGGAGTAAAAAGCTTCCACTCACTCTCCTTTGCATGGCCAGCATAAAGGAGGACTAGAGAAGCAGCCCCAGCACTCAAGGGAGCACAGGAACTGCTACAGGTGAGAAACGACTCACTGGAAAGGGAGCCAGGTGTGGTGGGTAATAAGTAGGTAGAACCATAGCTTTTTCTCTCCCTCCATATTCCAGAAAAGGGAGCTGGTTTCCTGCACAGGGGAAAGTACAGGGCCATCCTTACCCATACGCAAAGTACGCAGCTGCGTAGGGCACCAGGAAATTTGGGGCACTAAATTTCCTGGTGCCCTGCACAGCTGCGTGCTGTTTCAGCCCCTGCTCCGCCTCTTCCCGCCCCTGCTCCACCACGCCTCTTCCTGCCCCTGCTCCGCCCCCACTTCCCTGAGAAGTGCAGCAGGGCTGGGCCTGCACTCACCGGTGGTGGGAAGTGCAGCGGCCCGGCCCCAGCCCGCCATCGGTGAGTGCTGGGGGGTGGTTCCCCGCATCCCCCAAGCCAGCCCCCCCCCCCCACGGAGGCCTGGGGACAGCCCCCTTCCTCCCCCCCAGAGTGGCCTGGGGTCCCACAATAGCTAGGGACGGCCCTGGGAAAGTATATAGCATACTTTAAAGGCATACTTTAGAGGCAACATAGTGACAGATGATGTGGAAAAAGCTGCAGTACTTAATACTTTTTTTGCCTTGGTCTTCACAGAGGTGAGCAGCCCTCAGTGTTGAAAGAACAGGTTAAGGACTATTTAGAAAAGCTAGACGTCCACACGTCCATGGGTCCAGATCTAATGCATCCAAGGGTGCTGAGGGAGTTGGCTGATGTGATTGCACAGCCATTGGCCATTATCTTTGAAACTTCGTGGCGCTCAGGGGAGGTCCCGGATGATTGGAAAAAGGCAAATATAGTGCCCATATTTTAAAAAGGGAAAAAAGAGAACCAGGGGAACCACAGACTGGTCATCCTCACTTCAGTCCCCAGCAAAATCAAGGAGCAGGTCCTCAAGGAATCCATTTTGAAGCACTTGGAGGAGAGGAAGGTGATCAGGAACAGTTAACATGGATTCATCAAGGGCAAGTCATGCCTGACAAACCTGATTGCCTTCTATGATGAGATAACGGGCTCTGTGGATATGGGGAAAGCAGTGGATGTGATATATGTTGACTTTAGCAAAGCTTTTGATATGGTCTCCCACTGTATTCTTGCCAGCAAGTTAAAAAGGTATGGATTGGATGAATGGTGGATAGAAAGCTGGCTAGATTGTTGGGCTCAACGGGTAGTGATCAACGGCTCGATGTCTAGCCGGTATCAAGCGGAGTGCCCCAGGGGTCGATCCTGGTGCCGGTTTTGTTCAACATCTTTATTAATGATCTGGATGATGGGATTAATTGCATCCTCAGCAAGTTCGCAGATGACACTAAGATGGGCGGAGAGGTAGATACGCTGGAGGGTAGGGATAGGGTCCAGAGTGACCTAGACAAATTAGAGGATTGGGCCAAAAGAAATCTGATGAGGTTCAACAAGGACAAGTGCAGAGTTCTGCACTTAGGAAGGAAGAATCCCATGCACCGCTACAGGCTGGGGACCGACTGGCTAAGCAGAAGTTCTGCAGAAAAGGACCAGGGAATTACAGTGGACGAGTAGCTGGATATGAGTCAGCAGTGTGCCCTTGTTGCCAAGAAGGCAAATGGCATATTGGGTTATATTAGTAGGAGCATTGCCAGCAGATCGAGGGAAGTGATTATTCCCCTCTATTCGGCACTGGTGAGGCCACACCTGGAGTATTGCATCCAGTTTTTGTGCCACCACTACAGAAAGGATGTGGACAAATTGGAGAGAGTCCAGGGGAGGGCAACGAAAATGATTAGGGGGCTGGGGCACATGACTTACGAGGAGAGGCTGAGGGAACTGGGGTTATTTAGTCTGCAGAAGAGAAGAGAGAGGGGGGATTTGATAGCAGCCTTCAATTACCTGAAGGGGGTTCCAAAGAGGCTGGAGCTAGGCTGTTCTCAGTGGTGGCAGATGACAGAACAAGAAGCAATGGTCTCAAGTTGCGGTGGGGGAGGTCTAGGTTGGATATTAGGAAACACTATTTTACTAAAAGGGTGGTGAAGCACTGGAATGGGTTACCTAGGGAGGTGGTGGAATCTCCATCCTTAGAGGTTTTTAAGGCCCAACTTGACAAAGCCTTGGCTGGGATGATTTAGTTGGTGTTGGTCCTGCTTTGAGCAGGGGGTTGGACTAGATGACCTCCTGAGGTCTCTTCCAACCCTAATCTTCTATGATTCTATGATTCTAAGGGCTGCAGCAAATTATTTGCATTCCAGCACACATGAGAAATTCTGGGAGGTACTGTACCTCTCTAGTGGAGAATGATTCCCAATGCTCTCTTTAAGACAGTTCCTCTCTGTATTTCCCATTACACACAAACAAGGGAACCCAGGCAGACCGATCATATCCGGCCACAGCGCTCTTACTTAAGGAATATTGGGACTCATAAAAATCATCCTCCAGCCACTTGACTCTGCAACGTTAATGACATCCCTCAGAACACCATCCTTGCCACCATGGATGTCACCTCCCTATACACCAATATCCCTCACAATGACAGCATTGATGCCTGCCTCAAATATTTACAAGACAGCCCTCAGATATCCACTCCAAACACATTGCTAAACTCATCCATTTCATCATCACCCATAACAACTTTACATTCAACAACAAACACTTTGTCCAAGCCATAGGAACAGCAAGAGGTACTGAGATGGCCCCCCAATATGCCAACCTCTTTATGGGCCACCTTGAAGAAGAATTTCTGGACAAATGCACCACAAAAACTATTATATTCCTGAGATACGTTNGACTAGATGACCTCCTGAGGTCTCTTCCAACCCTAATCTTCTATGATTCTATGATTCTAAGGGCTGCAGCAAATTATTTGCATTCCAGCACATATGAGAAATTCTGGGAGGTACTGTACCTCTCTAGTGGAGAATGATTCCCAATGCTCTCTTTAAGACAGTTCCTCTCTGTATTTCCCATTACACACAAACAAGGGAACCCAGGCAGACCGATCATATCCGGCCACAGCGCTCTTACTTAAGGAATATTGGGACTCATAAAAATCATCCTCCAGCCACTTGACTCTGCAACGTTAATGACATCCCTCAGAACACCATCCTTGCCACCATGGATGTCACCTCCCTATACACCAATATCCCTCACAATGACAGCATTGATGCCTGCCTCAAATATTTACAAGACAGCCCTCAGATATCCACTCCAAACACATTGCTAAACTCATCCATTTCATCATCACCCATAACAACTTTACATTCAACAACAAACACTTTGTCCAAGCCATAGGAACAGCAAGAGGTACTGAGATGGCCCCCCAATATGCCAACCTCTTTATGGGCCACCTTGAAGAAGAATTTCTGGACAAATGCACCACAAAAACTATTATATTCCTGAGATACGTTGATGATATTTTCATCCTCTGGACAGATAACTTAAACTCCCTCATTGATTTCCACCACAACTTTAACAACTCTCTCAGGGACACTCCCTGGGACAGCATCAACTTCCTGGACACCACAATGAGCTTCAGCAATGGAATCCTACAGACAACTATACACAAGAAACCCACAGATCACCACACATACCTTCATAGATCCAGTAACCATCACCCCAAACACACCAAGGAATCTGTTATCTACAGCCAGGCACTCAGAGTATTACAGAATATGCTCTGAGGAGAAAGTCCAAGATTTACACCTTAACATACTCAAAACCACCCTCTCTAAACAAGGAGACACCACCAGAGAAGTAGATCACATCATGGAACAGGCCACCCAAATACCCTGAGAGAACCTGCTCCAATACAGAAATAAAACCCCTCTGACCACACACCCCTAGTTGTCACCTACTACCTCATATTGGAACCCATGTGGGGTATCATGAAACAACTGCAACCCATACTCGATGAGGGACCCCATCCTTAAAGAAATCTTTCCTGAACTGCCTCTTCTGGCCTTCAAACAACACCTCGCCCTGCCCAATCTTTCCAAGCTCATCATCAGACCAAGCTCCCCACAGACCAGGACACACCAACTCAAAGTGGCACCAGACCCTGCCAGAACAACAAATACACTGGAGCCCAGACATCTCCGGTGCTACAATGATCAACATCCCCCACAACACACCTTTCTAGATCCATGGGTCCTACACGTACTTATCACAGATGTGGTGTACCTCATCCAGTGCACTAAATGCCCCAATAACAGCTAAATGGGTGAAACCAGACAATCACTACTCTCTCGCATGAACTCACAAAGGAAAAAGATAAAAGACAAAAACACCATATCACCCCTGGGGGTGAACACTATTCACAAAGTGATAACTCGACATATGATCTATCAGTCCTCATCCTCAAAGGAAACCTGCACAACACTTTCAAAAGATGAGCCTGGGAGCTTAAACTCATAACTTTGCTAGACACTAAAAGCTGAACTGAATTGAACTGAATAGAGACACTGGATTTATGACTTAATACATCAATCTACAACCCACTAACCAACCACCCCCACCCAGCTTCCTTTCCTCCCTATGACTGTAGGGTTGTTTACGGACCACTTCACCTTGAATGAGCCCTTGAAATATGTATTAACTACTTATGCTAAACAATCTGTTCCACCTTGTATTTAGCTGTGACAATGGCACTCCGAGTATATTTCCCAGACCCGAAGAAGAGCTCTGTGTAAGATCGAAAGCTTGTCTCTCTCACCAACAGAAGTTGGTCCAATAAAAGACATTACCTCACCTAACTTGTTTTTCTAATTCACCTTAAAGGCACAATCTAGCCCAGTGGTGGGCCACCTGTGGCCCCTCAGGGTAATCTGATTGCGGGCCACAAGACATTTTGCTGACGTTGACCGTCCACAAACACAACCCCCCCGCAGCTCCCAGTGGCCGCGGTTCGCTGTTCCCACTACTGATCTAGTCCTATTGAGGAGATACTGTGTGAGACAACATTAGAGGTAGAAGCTTTCTAACTGGGTTGATGTAGAGTTTTGCATACATATAAAACAAAACAAGCCCCTTGTGTGTAAACCCAGTCAGGAGACCTGATTGTCCTTTGCCTGGCCCTTATGTAACTATTTACCCCTGTGCTAAATTAGTGTAAAACTTTGCTGTTATCATTTAGTATCATTTTACACTCCCTTTGTACTCATTTTGCTCTGGTGTAAGGCAATGGAGAACCAGACAAAGAGTCTTTACTCAAACCAAGAACTTGGGTGATGCCCTTGTTGTGACCAGCATTTTCCCTGACTGCACAGCCTGGTAATTTGAACAGCTGCTTCTGATGCCTTCCACAGCCACTCAACTCAATTAAAAGGGAAAAATGCCCTTTTAATGTTTCATGTAAACTTCAGAACATAGATACAGAATACAGTGATGACAATGCACTCTAACACAAGGTAAAAAAAGGGAGAGATGTCATTGCAATCAACCTCTCCAAAAAGCTCTTCCAGTTCAGTGTATTTTAAATGAGTTAAAAGGGGGTCTCTCTTTCTCCCCAGAGTAGGCAGGTATGAACTCTGGTCATCCCCTTTTGGGCAATCTAGGCTCCAAAGGCAGTTGCATTTAACCCTACTCAAGTGAACAAAGGTTGCCAGGACAAATGATTAGCAGAGAAAAAAATTAAATCTTTCACAGAGTACCTCAAAGAAAACTAAACAACCCCTATCATTGTAAAATGCAAGAACAGTCTCTGATATAAGTGTATGAATGTATGTGTACAAATGAATGAAAGTGTACATTTTTAGTACACTCCTAAAAGTGAAAAAATATTAAACGGGTACACCATCAAATTATGATTACTGTATCCAAGAACTTAATCCATGAATGTATTTAGGGCAAAATTGTCCTGTCCAATCCACACTAGAACCATCTATTGCATTTTCTGAGCTTGTTTCATTGGTAAAAATTTTTTGGATATCAATGGAAGCCTCAATGGAAGAAAAAGTGAAGAATACACATATGCAATAGAGATCCAAAATGCAGATTACAGAGGAGAATTTTGCCCATAACTATGTGCTAAGTCTCCTCATAAAATCTTTCTCCAGATTGGGTATTACATGCAGGCCGCAACTATCTTTGCAAATGAAATAATCTGTTTCCCTTAAATCATCTGAAGGCACAAATTCATATTATGAGATAGTTACTTTCAAAGTTTAAATCTAAGAAACACTCTTGGTTTATAATCTGAGGAGAGCAAAAAAAACCAGCCAGAAACTACTATTAATTTTGTTTTATCCCTTAATTTAAAAAAACGAAGGAAAACAGTGTGCTCACCAAGGCTACCCTCTTTGTTGCTAAGTTTTACTCTGGAGTAAAACTTTACCATAAAGTTATAAATCTTGTAATATGTTAGCTTTGGAATGCAGCTGCTGACACAGCCTTCACTATAGTGCTCACAATGACAATACATGTGGATTTTGCTTTTGATTTATACTGAAATAGGGCACTGATCCAGTTCCCACTGAAGTCAATGGGAGTCTTTCCATTGTCTTCAGTTGGAGCTGGATCCGAGCATAAGTGAGAGGATAATCATGCCCAATAGACTAATTTCAGAGAGAAATCTAAAGGCAATCTAGGCCCTTGTCTACACTACGGGGTTAGGACGAATTTAGCCGTGTTAGGTCGATTTTAAAATGAATGCATCTACACAACCAACCTCGTTCCGTCGACCTAAAGGGCTCTTAAAATTGACTTCTGTACTCCTCCCCGGCGAGGGGAGTAATGCTAAAATCAACCTTGCTGGGTCGAATTTGGGGTAGTGCAGATGCAATTCGACGGTATTGGCCTCTGGAAGCTATTCCAGAGTGCTCCAATGTGACCGCTCTGGACAGCACTTTGAACTCCGATGCACTAGCCAGGTACACAGGAAAAGCCCCGGGAAATTTTGAATTTCATTTCCAGTTTGGTCAGCGTGGCAAGCTCAGCAGCACAGGTGACCATGCAGTCCCCCCAGAATCGCAAACGAGCTCCAGCATGGACTGAAAGGGAGACACTGGATTTGATTGCTGTATGGGGAGAAGAATCTGTACAGGCCGAACTCCGATCAAAAAGAAGAAATGCTAATATATATGCCAAAATCGCACAGGGCATGGTGGACAGAGGCTACAACAGGGACACACAGCAGTGCTGTGTGAAAGTTAAGGAGCTCAGGCAAGCCTACCAAAAGACAAAGGAGGCAAATGGTCGCTCCGGGTCAGAGCCCCACACATGCCGCTTCTATGATCAGCTGCATGGCATTCTAGGGGGGGACCCTACCACTACCCCACCACTAACCCACCATGGACACCTGCAAGGGGGGAGTCTCACGCAATACGGAGGAGGATTTTGTGGAGGAGGAAGAGGAGGAGGAGAATGTGCAGCAGGCAAGCGGTGAATCCATTCTCCCCGGCAGCCAGGACCTTTTCATCACCCTGGAGCCAATACCCTCCCACGGCGGGATCCCCGACCCTGAAGCCGGAGAAGGCACTTCTGGTGAGTGCACATTTGTAACTACAGTACAGGGTTTAAAAGCAATAGTGTTTAATGTTTGATTTGCCCTGAAGAATTGGGATGCATTTGCGGCCAGTACAGCTACTGGAAAAGTCTGTTAACGTGTCTGGAGATGGAGCGGGAATCCTCCAGGGACATCTCCATGAAGCTCTTCTGAAGCCTTATTCTGAAAGCCTTATTTTGTCCTCCATGGTAGGACACTTTACCATGCCAAGCCAGTAGCAAGTAGTCTGGAATCATTGCAGCACAAAGCATTTCAGTGAATGGTCGTGGGATTTGGTCGCATTCAAGCAACATTCAGTCTATATCTTTCTGTGTTAGCCTCAGGAGAGTGATATCATTCATGGTTGAAATAGGGGAATTTTTGTAAGGGAACAGTAAAAGGACCCCGTTCATGCTGGGCTGTTTGCACTTGGCTAAAAGGTATCATCCCTGAAGTGCTGAGAATAGCCCTGCGGTGGGAGAAGGGGTGAAGGGATCACCTCAGAGAATAGCCACACGGAATGTGGGGGAGGTGTGTGTTGCACATCCACCTGAAAACCACAGCCCCTCCTTTTAAATGTGAAACCCAACCGGCATTGCTTGCTATGGGAAAGGAGGGTGCTGCAGTTTGAAACCATTCCCACATATTATGAAGGCGTAAGAAGCCAACCCCGCGTACCGATTGGCTTACCATGGCTGCCTGGAAACCGAATTCTGTTGCCCAGCCGTATGCGATGTGTCACCATACCGGCAGGCGCTCAATATAAAAGGTAAAATGCAACCTTGTACCTAAAGCACATGTGCTGTCTGCTGTGAATTGCTTGATTCACTGTGAAAGAGTCTCCTTTTGGTTCTCAGAAATGTATCATCTTAAATTTTACTCTCCCTTTTTATCCCCCCGCAGGTGCAAATGTTTCTATGCTCCCCCTATCATCTCCGTCCCTGAAGTTATTGCAGATTAGAAGGTGAAAAAACACACTCTCGATTACATGTTTTCCGAGCTCATGCAGTCCTCCCTCACTGATAGGGCACAGCTTAATGCATGGAGGCATTCAGTGGCAGAGGCCAGAAAAGCATTAAGTGAGCGCGAAGAGCAGAGGCAGGAGGCGATGCTGAGGCTAATGGGGGAGCAAACGGACATTATGAGGCATCTGGTGGAGCTGCAGAAAAGCCAACATGAGCATAGACACACACACACCCCCGGCATCCACTGTATAACCGCCTGCCCTCCTCTCCAAGTTCCATATCCTCCTCACCCAGATGCCCAAGAACGTGAGGGGGGAGGCTCCGGGCACCCAGCCACTCCACTCCAGAGGATGGCCCAAGCAACAGAAGGCTGTCATTCAAACAGTTTTGATTTGTAGTGTGACTACATCAAGCAATGTGGCCTTGTCCTTCCCTCCTCCCCAACCCCACCCCACCCAGGCTACCTTGTCAGTTATCTCACTTTTTTTTTTAATTAATAAAGAAAGAATGCACAGTTTCAAAACAATAGTTACTTTATTTCCTTTGCCAGCTGTGATCGAAGGAGGGAGGGTAGTTGGTTTACAGGGAATTAAAATCAACAAAAGGGGCGGGTTTGCATCAAGGAGCAACATACACAACTGTCACACCGTAGCCTGGCCAGTCATTAAACTGGTTTTCAAAGCCTCTCTGATGCACAGCGTGCCTAGCTGTGCTCTTCTAATCACCCTGGTGTCTGGCTGCTCAAAATTGGCCACTAGGCGATTTGCCTCAATCTCCCACCCTGCCATAAACGTCTCCCCCTTACTCTCAAGGATATTATGGAACACACAGCAAGCAGCAATAACAATGGGAATGCTGGTTGCGCTGAGGTCTAACCTAGTCAGCAAACAGTGCCAGCGAGCTTTTAAACATCCAAAGACACATTCTACCACCATTCTGCACTTGCTCAGCCTATAGTTGAACTGCTCCTTACTACTGTCCAGGCTGCCTGTGTACAGCTTCATGAGCCATGGGAGCAAGGGATAGGCTGGGTCCCCAAGGATAACTATTGGCATTTCAACATCCCCAACGGTAATTTTCTGGTCTGGGAAGTAAGTCCCTTCTTGCAGCTGCTCGAACAGCCCGGAGTTCCTAAAGATGCGAGCGTTATTCACCCTTCCCAGCCATCCCATGTTGATGTTGGTGAAATGTCCCTTGTGATCCACCAGTGCTTGCAGCACCATTGAGAAGTACCCCTTGCGGTTCACGTACTGGTTGGCAAGGTGGTCCGGTGCCAAGATAGGGATATGTGTTCCGTATATCGCCCCACTACAGTTAGGGAACCCCATTGCAGCAAAGCCATCCAGTATGACCTGCACATTTCCCAGAGTCACTACCCTTGATAACAGAACGTCAGCGATTGCATTGGCTACTTGGATCACAGCAGTCCCCACAGTAGACTCGCCCACTCCAAATTGATTCCCGACTGACCGGTAGCAGTCAGGCGTTGCAAGCTTCCACAGGGCTATCGCCACTTGCTTCTCAACTGTCAGGGCAGCTCTCATCTTGGTATTCCTGTGCTTCAGGGCAGGGGAAAGCAACTCACAAAGTTCAAGGAAAGTGGCCTTACGCATGTGAAAGTTTCGCAGCCACTGTGAATCATCCCATACCTGCAACACTACGTGGTCCCACCATTCTGTGCTTGTTTGCTGGGTCCAGAATCGGCGTTCCACTGTATCAACCAGCCCCACTGCCACTATGATGTCCCAATTACCACAGCCCACGCTTTCAGGAACATATGTGTCCAAGTCTTCCTCACAATCGTCTTTGTGCTGCTGTCTCTTAGCCAGGTTCTGCACATACTGCAGGATAATGCGCGAGGTGTTTACAATGCTCACAACAGCAGCGGTGAGCTGAGCAGGCTCCATGCTTGCTGTGCTATGTCCTCTGCATGGGTAACCCTGGAAAAAAGGTGCAAAACGATTGTCTGCCGTTGCTTTCAAGGAGGGAGGGAGGGGAGACTGACAACATGTACCCAAAACCACCAGCAACAATGTTTTTGCCCCATCAGGCATTGGGAGCCTAACCCAGAATTCCAATGGGCAGTGGAGACTTCGGGAACTGTGGGATAGCTACCCACAGTGCACCACTCCGTGAGTTGATGCTAGCCATGGTATTGAGGACGCACTCCGCCAACTTAATGCGCTTAGTGGGGACGTACACAATCGACTTTATAAAATCGATTTCTAAAGATCGACTTCTATAAAATCGACCTAATTTCGTAGTGTAGGGATACCCTAAGATGATGGGAGAAGAAAAGAAAGAAGGTATTCCACCTACTGATATTCCCTCTATCATCACATAGGCTCACCTCTAGATTTTGAGATACGTTTAAGATGTATTTCAGGAGTTAGACTGTGTGATGAATGAATCAGCCCTGGCCCTTGCGTCTGTATCTTCAGAAACACTTACTTGAATTTAGCAGGCAGAAAACCATTTTACTGTGAAAGCTGGCATCTGAGAATTGTTACCGTCCTCAGAAGTGTACGATGACTAGAGAAAAAGGATGAAGTACCAGCAGTTTAGGTCATGAATGAATCACAATTGTCAACACTATCCTTCAGGCAACTCAATTTCAAATGCTGAATGCAGGCCAAGACCAAAAAGGGTGTCAAGATAACTGATGCCAGTGTCATTACATGAGGAGAAGTAAGGTAAACAAATGGAAATTTAGCACCAAATAACAGACTTTTCTTGTCATCTTAGGCGTTAGAAATGAAATTGCCTGATCTGAAATCAGACTGTACTCACTGAAGTAATGATGGGGCCAAGAGATACAAGTCAATGGCCAGCTGCTACCTTCCAGTTTGTGCCTGCATTGTTTTAAATCAATGCTCACCTGTCAATTTAACAACAAAATTAACTTCTTGTTGATTGGTAAATTATCAAAAAAAATTCTTTGCTTCATCTCCTTTTTCTTCAGTCAGCTTTTGCCCTCTACATACAGAACAACACAGACATAGTGGTTATGTAATCGATGCTCGGAGGTAAATATGTCAATCCTCTGCTAATTTCACCAGTGTGACAGAATGTACCCATGCCCATACCCTACACACTATTGTAATAATTTTTGTACAAAGTATGCCTTTTAAGGTATCATTTGAAAAAACATTATTTGCTGGTCATCACTGGCCTGGTAACATGTGTGTGGCAACATTGTACGTGAAGTTATAAGATTCCACTCTATGGCATTCTTAACACATATTCCAAACTGAGTTTGGCAAACAGGTCTGTCTCAAACAAAGGAATTTGCACTCTGCTTAATTTGCACTTAAGCAGTAAACAGAGTCATCAAGCAGGAAAGGAAACAAAGGATGCTCCAGCACATAAGGAAAAGCAGCAGGGAACATCCTTCCTTACAGACTCTTTGTCTCCTGAATCTCAGCTGGAAATGTTTTTCAAGAAGGAAAATGACACTATACAAAGGAGAGACAAACAGCCTAAGACATGCCCCTCCCCCGCCCACTGCATTCGTGGCCTCTAAAGGACAAAGGAAGCAGCATTGGACTGGAGAAGGGGTCCTGGCCTATGAAATGAGACTGCTGAAAGCATATGATGAGAAACTTTGCTTGAATCTGATATAGTTTGTCAAGTCAGGCACCAGTACCTTTTTAACTTTATTTTCTTGTAACCATTTCTGACTTCTGACTTTTATGTCTCATTATTTCTATTCACTTAAAATCTAGCTCTTTGTCATTAATAAACTTTTTTTTTTGTTTTATCTAATCCAGTGTGTTTAAATTGAAGTGTCTGGGAAACTCCATTTGGAGTGGCAAGTAATGTGCATATTATTTCTATTAAAGCAATAACAGACTTTATGTAAGCTTGTATTGTCCAGGAGAGGGCTGGGCAGTATAGGACATACATTTCTGGGGGGAAATCTAAGACTGGGAGTGTGCTGGGGTCACTCTGCAGTATAACTAAGGCTGGTAGGAGCCAAGGTGTGGCTGGCTGGCTACAGCACACACAGAGACTGGGAGTGATTTGCATGCTGGAAGCCATGTGTGAGCAATCCAGCCTGGAGGCTACAGCAGCAAAGCAGTGTAAAGGGCACCCCAGGATAGAGGGCAGGAGTTACACAGCCGCTCATTAGTCTGGATTGTACCTGGGTATGTCACAACCAGAAACTCCCAAACCCTTTAAAACACCTACAGATTTCTCATGAAGAGTGCTCCAACCAGAATGTGTTGGTTACATTGGAGAGACAAGGTGGGTGAGGTAATCCCATTTTATTGGACCAACTTCTGTTGGTGAGAGAGACAAACTTTTGAGCTACACCCAGCTCTTCTTCAGGCTGGGAAAGCTACTAAGAGTGTCACAGCTAAATACAAGATCAAACAGATAGTTTAGCGTAAGCAGTTAGTTAACACATATTCTACGGGACCTTTCAAAGAAGTAACAACCCTGTAGTTATAGAACGAAAAGGGTGGTTAATGGGTTACAGATTGTTGTAATAAGTTGTAAATCCAGTGTTTTTATTAAGACCATGATTTTTAGTGTCTAGCAAAGTTATGACTTTACCAAGCTTCTTCCTTCCCAAAGGACCTCATCTAAAAGAAGAGTTGGACATAATTCTTCACCTAGAATTCAGGAAATCTACCACATAAGGCCCTATATCATCGCTAAATTACCTAACACTTCCTAAGCAATTAAATACATTACACATATGGAAATTTCCTTCAATGAAAATATCTACTTCAGTTTGCTAATTGCATAAATCTCTCTTTGTATGTGCTCGCAGGCTGTGATTTTAACAGCTTTCCACTAAATTCCCTTCTTTATGACCTGATGAAAGGTATGTTTTTCTATTCTGTGAAATGAGCACCGAGTGGCTATCCAAAAGCTACACTTCTATTACAGCTAGCTAATAACAACATGTGCTTTTATGGATAGAGTGTCCTGGGAATAATTCCAGGAACATAGAGCCCGGCTCTCACTTTTTTTTTTAAAAGCAACTTTATTTACTTTTAAGATTCTCAAAGGAGCACAAATGACAGTTCCATCACTTTGCCTCAGACATTACTTTTCTGCATGCTGATAAACACCTCATAAAATATTAAGTTAGTTTGTGCCTAGGGTAAAATATACTATAGTGATGTGACAGTGATCTGTGTAATCAACCCAAGGTTTCCATTCTGATGCTTGAAAAGATGCAAGCATGGCAAATCCTAGGCTTTCCCTTATAGGACTGTTAATATTGGCATTAATATTATTCAATTGTTAGTTAATAACAGAAATATTTCCCCCTAAATCTAAATCTTCTTGCATGGTTTAAAAGAGCAAAGAAGTACATATCATATTCACCCAGCATGAGCTAGTTAATAGTACTTATTATTACTAACATAATAATGATTATAGGTCCAAATTTTTCAACTTAGGTGACTACAGTTAAGTAACTAAATCCTTATTTAGGCATCTAAATAAACCTAGACTGATTTTCAGGGGGGCTGAAGATAATGGAAGCTGAGTGTTCTTAGTGCCTTATGAACATTAGGCCACTTTTGGTGCCTAAAATTGACCCAGGTGCCTATGTTTGAAAAATTGGTCACAATCCTTAGCATCGACATAGTGTTTTTCCATTTTCAAAGCACTTACACGCTTTTACTAATTAATTGTCCTATCACCACTGTAGGGTTGGTAAATACATATTTTGAGGAGTTAACTGATGGAGGAATTGAGGCATAGAAATAAAGGTGACATCACTCAGGCACAGAAGGAGCTAGTGGCAATGTCTGCACAAAAACTCAGACAGCCTTGGTTACTAGTCCTGTACCCTGACAACTAGACCAACTTCTTCCTTTGAAAAAGAGAAAAAAGATACTTGTCAAATCTAATCGCTGGGTCCATTCTGATAGAAGACACCTATTTTCTGATTAATATTCTGGGGTTATGTCTTAACTGCATATTAACTCAGGCTTTTATCTGGGTATTGCCCCTAACTCTTCTCCTGTCCACACACAAAACCCTCTCACCTAAGTTTGGTGGTGCCTTCAACCCAGGCTATCTGGCCCAGTTGGACGCAAGGGTTATAACCCATTTGCTGCTTTCACTCAGGCTGGTAACCCAGCCACTTTGCAGTGAGAATGCAGGCTAAATCACTTGAGTGATAATCTATTTTATTCTTAAGGTACAAAGCATTTCAGAAAAAAACATATTATAAACAATAAAAGAACCTACACACATGCTAATAAGCTTACCAGAATTAACCCCAAGCCTAGCATGGATTCTTAACCCCCCACCCAAGGGGATTCCTTATGATTACCAGTTCATCACATCTCCAGCTCAGAACAAACACCCAGTCCTTCCAGTCATTCCCAAAGTACTGGGGACCTCCATTGACCAAGGCTCCTGTCTATTTGCTGGATCAGGAAGAAGGCTTTGAGACACTTTAAAAACAGGCTATTTATCCACAACCCCTTTCTTTGTCTGTTGGTCCCTGGAAAATCCAGTTTGAACTAGTATATGCATATCTTCCTGGGGGTGGGGGTGGCTTCAAAGGGTTGATAAGGGAGAAGTACATTAGCATCCCCCTTCCTACTAGAGAAGGTACATACAGTGCCACAATAACACATATGCAATTGCATTACAATACAGTGTATCCCCAAGGTGTTAACCCTAATTCAATAAGGTTTAACTTAACTCAATAAAGTTTATCTTAATTCCAAAAGGTTTGTTCAAGATAATACAGGATATTGTCAGTCTGTCACACTGGCCACTCAATTAAACTCTGCAGTGAAGACATACCCTGCAAGTAACATACTTCCTGAATTAGCAGAACACATACAGAGTTTGAGTCTCCTCTCGCTTACATTGTTTTTACATTGATGTAACTCCTTTAAGGTCCCCATTCTGTTGGTTTAAGTCAGGAGATGGCTCGGGCCATATAAGAACAGTGAAGGGTCAAAATGCATTTCCTCTTAAAATGGATCTCAAAGACCATTATCAATTTGTGAGCCAAATCATGAGCGCCTTACTCTACTCTTATTCAGTCTTTTCTCAGTTAAATTCCTTGTCTGAGTAAGGACTAAATAAAAACTAGGGGCCAGGAAACTACATGAGATTCCCATAAGGAGTTTCCTCTACATTGGTGTGGGGGCAATGTTTAACTTGTCAGAAACAGGGGAGCTGACTTCCAAATCCTATAAACCCTGGTCAACCAGTGGGATGCCATGGCCATCTATGTGGAGATTGTATACCTTCATGTCAGCTCTGGGTCTCGGATGCCGCTCTCCTCCTGCTCCCTGAAAATGGTTCCACTGGAATTATACTGACCCACAATCCAGATGGCCCTGGTACCCCTAGTGTGGAGGTACATTTTCCTTTTGCTCTGATCTTTGTGATGCCAGCAGGGGACAAAGCCCTACCCAGGGTCATCCATTTCTCCTTCAGCCTATAGACTGCTCACCACTTTCCTCTGTAAAAATCCCTTGACACAGTGAGGGCCCTCTGTGGGGTCTGGGTGAAAGGAGAACATTGTCACTGATGCCTCCTTCCAGGCAGGAGGGATTGCATCCACACATGGGAGGACTTTCTGGATGCAGGTCTTGGGTGGAGGGAGCATCACCTGACCCTGAGTAAAGACATCGGGATAAAAACTTTAGTCATCACTGAAGTTCAGCACCCATTGAGGTAAAACCTAGCATCTTCTGAGTAGCACACATCAGCACAACCCAACGGTCTAACACAGGAAATGAAGAATACCATTTCCAGTTAAAGCTGCAGAGGGAATTTGAGCAGGAAGAATATAATAACCCATTTGGATAATTTCAAATTGAAATTTGGCCTGGACAATGGGAGTAGCACACTCTATTCTCACAGAAAATACCAGTGTCTGCAGTACTACATGCATTCAGACCCTCGATTTTATATCTTATGAATCAAAGATTGTTAATTCCACTCTTTAAAACATTTGGAATATTCATACAAAAACACTTCTACTGTATCTTTAATATGGCAATAATCTCTGAACCCATTTTCTTTAGCTATGCAAAACTTGTTATACAAACAAACAGTTTTTATTGGAGACATACGTTAATTTCCAAAGAAAACCCAATGTATCTGTGACAGTCCAGTTAGGAGTCGGGAATGCAATCCAGATCCGCGAGGGGTTGTCACCACCTGCCCTGTAACCCTGGGTGCCTCACACTGTTTTGCTGCTGTAGCTCCCAACTGAGCCACTCACAACCAGCCTACCAGCATGCAGGTCACGCCCTGAGTGTCAGTGTATAGCTGCAGCCCTGGTCCAAAAGCTTTGACCCCAGCAGCCTGCCAGCAACACACCAGTCACACTCTGGTTTCCAGCAGCCTTGGTAACAACCAGTAAGATGATTCCCAACACACTGCCAGTCCTGAGTTTCCCTAAAACCATGTGCCTTGATGTGTCCAGCCCTTTCCTGGGCTGCTCAGAGAAATAATAAGGTTTGTTGCTCCTGTAAAGAGACAAAACAACATCATTTAACTAACTGGGGTAAATACATTCTTCCCTTTAAACACAGTACTGAGTTGATTTACAGTAAAAAATAAAACTAATTGAGTAACAGTAGGACATTGGTTAAGTGATGCTAAGTAAAAGGAATGAAGCTAGAAAGGATTACAAACAAATGAAAGCAAAAACGCGTCTAAAACTTAATCTAGCAAGATACAGGCTTTGTTCAAGATGGTTTCTTTCACCAGTCCTTCTTCTTCTCAAACACAGCTAACTTTCCTTCAGTCAGAACCTTCCACAAAAGCACAAGGTGCTGGTTTCCCTTGTCTTTTTAGGTGAAAGAGCTTTGCCTAAGCAGGTTTCTCACCTATATTCAGTTCCAGAGACTTCAACCCCCACAGTGGTTGAAGGACCCATCTTTCTCAGCTTGCAGGAGTTTTGTTCCCTTGTGTCTGTCTAGTGATCAGGGCTGGCTTTAGGAAGTGCGGGGCCCGATTCGAAAACCCGGCGGTGGTCCAGGTCTTCGGCGGCACTTCGGCGGCGGTTCCTTCACTCGCTCCAGGTCTTCCGCGGCACTGAAGGACCCGCCGCCGAAATGCCGCCGAAGACCCGGACCGCCGCCGGGTGAGTAAAACTTAAAAAGGCACCTAAGTTAGGTGCTCTTCTTTAGGGCGCGGGGCCCTCTTAGGTGCGGGGCCCGATTCGGGGGAATCGGCCTAAAGCCGGCCCTGCTAGTGATGGATGCCTTTCTGTGATTGTTCTTGCTTACATCTCCAAGAGTTCAATGACCTTGCTTCAGGGGCAGGAAGCCCTCCAGTGTGCTCAACTTGCTATGTCCACCAAGAAGCTGACCTCATGCTATTCTTCCTTTCCCCCGTTGATGTCTATGCAAACAGGGCGTCTACTGTTTTGATTCTACCCTGCTTAATTTACACAGGAGACAGGCAAATAGCTGCCCCCCTCCTGTCTGGGTGGGAATTGTTCCATCCTTTGTTTGGCCACACACTTTAAAACATAATATCAATGAGTATTCATAATTCCTCCCGTAGTGTTAATGGAGACATTTTGCAATGCTATTAATCATCAGCATGTTACTGACATACATAAAAAATCTTACATGATACATTAATATAGTAGTTAACCAGCTGATGCAATTGCTTATTATTAGACCCCCCTGTCTTTATAGCTCAAATAAAGTTTCTTTTCACTGCTGGGGTGTAGTCATGCTGTCTCCTCCTCTTGCTACCCCCCTCCCCTTAATTTGTTACCTCGATAGCTTTGTTTATCTGGCATGCCAATCTGCCTTCATTGTCCTGCCTGATGACCAAGCTGGTCCAGACAATACACAATCCTTTGTTAAGTTGGGTGACTCCTGTTTGACTGGCAAACACATTTTAAGAGTTATAATTTAAATGTATGTCCATAACTTGTAACGCACACCCCATACAAGTTATGGACATAAACCTAAATTATACACCATGCATACATTACATACATCAAACAAGAATATTAGTGACCAGTGAGTTACGAGCTTTCCAATTATATATTACATGTCCCCTTTTAGGGCTTCTCTTCACTACCAGGGTTAGTCGACCGAAGTTACGCTACTCCAGCTTAGATCAACTTACCCATGTGTCTTCACTGCACTGTCGACAGGAGACACGCTCCGGTTGACTTCCCTTACTCTTCTCAGGGAGCTGGAGTACCGAGGTCAACCGGAGTGTGCTCTGCCATCGTTTTAGCGGGTCTTCATTAGACACGCTAAACCGATCCCTGCTGCATCGATTGCAGCAGGGAGACCAGCCCTTAGATACGGACCATAACAATAGTGAGCTGGGGCACACTAAACTAATGAGGCCAGCTGAAACTCATTACCTGATAGCAGTGAGCCCCTTGCCCGCTGGCATTGGGATGCTCAGTGTCCTAGCATCACAGTACAAATCAAATAAGTGACTGTAGCTGCCCTCCTTCCCAAAAAACTTCAATCTTTCCTTTTACTGTAGGTAGAGTGTGCCAAGCAATACCTTTTCACTAACTGAGACTTTCTTACTCACACTGGTCAGCAGTTGTTCACCTTAGAAAGCCTATTCACTTCAGTGGTCTTCTAAGGTGAGTAATTGCTCACCAATGTAAGGGGTTCACAATCTGGCATTGACATTTATGTTTCAAATTTGGGGAATTTGTCTTATTACACTGACAGGATACATTTATATGCCCCAACTCTGAAATATGTGGATGGTTGCTTTTAGTATCTCTGGTATATTAAAGAATAGACTCATAATATATAGAGCCTGTGATCTTCCTTGTGCATCTTTATATAGTGTTATTACACAGTGTTTTGAAACCATCACTTTTTCACTTTGTAAGCATCTCTATACTGATTTTCAAAGGGTTACCAAGATCATTATGGAAAGGATATAATATTAAATATACATTTCATTTTCCAGTAGTGGATAGACACAGATTGCTAGTTATTTCTTAATCCAAATAAATATATCTGTTCATATATCTATATTGTTCAAAGGGGGGTTCTTTGTATATAATAATTGCCACATAGCGCTGATATGTAGTACATGATATGGTACAATATTTTGTGCAGTGTCAGCATATAAATTGCATCTCTAAATGCTTTCCAGAGTTAAGTGCTGCAACTACTCCTTTGTACAGCCTCCTACTCTAGCTATGGCTGTTTTACATTTGTGTGCGTGTGCGTTAGCGGGGGGGGGTGTGTGACAGAGAAACAGACAGAGACACTTAACTGATACACAGGTTTTGCATTGGCCCTTTGGATGGCTGAATTTCACCCATAGAGACTTACTGGGCTTAGTAGCATTCCAGGTTTTTACCCATGGAGCAATCCCAATGCCACTAAAACAAGTGATTGTTTGGAAACAACATCTTATAAAAGAATATTTGCACTGGTTACCTGCTATCAATTCAGAACTTGTAAAATCCGGAAGGAAAGAAAAACAGTGAGAAAGTGATAATAATATTAGATACATAAAGGACTGTTTTTTAAAATAGACTGTTACATATGCTGCTCGGCAATACTATTATTATTAGGAGTTGCGCAGGGTTTCCACCCACAAGCACTTTTTACATCATTTAATGTCCTGGGTGTTTTGGTCAAATTTGATATACAAGGCATCTATAATCTCAAATAGGCACTTTTAATAAATCTAAATGTATTTACACACAAAAATCCCCCCCCCCCCTCAAAAAAAACCTATGGTAAATCTAAGTACTCTTCTCATGAAAGGGAGCAGAAATAGTACATGTATATGCACAGGAGAAAGCAAGGACTATTTTTTTCAGTATCAATATTGGTAGGTCTGCTTACCAGTGATGGACAAGTGAAGTGCAGACAGTGAAGCAAAGAGCTTCTGATCTGAAGGATCCCACCCTTAAGTGTATTTGATGGATTGACATGCTAGAGGAAGACATGTCTCTCTCAGAATCAAGCAAAAGGAAAATTAAAAAACAGGTAACCCCTCTGGAACATTAGTCTGTCTGAAGGGATGGAAGGAATTAAACAGAGCTGTTTGCATTTTGGCTAATGGAAGCTTTTGGACTGGAGACAGAGTGAAAACAGATCAGGCTCATTGAGCTTTAGCAACCCACTCTATTGATGCAGACCATAAGCCCCATGCTAATCATCTGCCTGCATAGCTTTGATGACAAAGTTAGAATCTTGGATGCTGTTCATCAGAGAGGCTCCCATGAGTTCCAAGATGAGAGAGTTATTCAGTGCAGCCCCAGCACATTGGTAAAGAGTTCTGGAAGACTGAGAGACAGACTGTAGAGTAGGGCTAACAGAATAGAGAGCACTTACATATTCTCTATTGTTGAAGATATCCTATGACAAGAAGTCCCACCTTTTGGTTTGCTGCAGAGGCTGAGAGAAAAAGAGACAAAAGGTAGTGAGTGATGTTCTAAAGTAGGTTTGCTTTTGAGCATTGTTTATATGACATTAATTTAATTTCTTGCTATTCATACTCTGTACTGTATGTAACTGCTCTACACTTGTACATTTATTACTATGAAATGTATACTTAATAGCTTCTTTGATGCTTGAATTTGGGCTTGGGCTGATGTCAGAGGCTATGAGGGGTCCTAAGATTTCACATACTGGGAATCAATTTGTTTTTTGGCTATATACCATTTTGCTATTGTTTGTGCACTGTGTCTTATTATTTTGAAACCTTGCAAGAAACTATTAGGAAGAGAAGAACACACTATTTTGTACTGCAGTGTATTTTGGATAACAGAGAGAGGACTTATGAGAGTGTTGGTTTACCCACTATTTCAATCACTTCTGCCTACTACACCTGGTCCACTGTTAGCATTAGGATTCCTGCCCTTCCTTCCTTTGAGTTTTAGTTATTGTTAAGCCAGATATGTTATTTGCTTCTTCAGTTTATTAGAGCTCAGATCTATCTTAGATACTTATATGGCCCCTAATTATCACAGTATCTGAGTGCCTCACAATTTTTAATGTGCTTAATCTCACAACAACACCCCCATGAAGTAGGGAAGTGCTATTGTCCCCATTTTACAGATGGGAAGCTGGGGCACAGAGAGACTAAGTGACTTGCCCACGGTCACATGGGAAGCCTGTGGCAGAACAGTGAGTTTAACCCAAGGCTCAGACTAGAACCCTATCCACTGGTCCATCCTTCCTACTTTGTACTTCTATAGCTCTTTCTATCTGAGGGAAGTATTTGGCAAACATAGTAAGCTTCCTGAAACCTCTGTGATGTAGAAAATTATTATTATCCTAATTTTAGTGTTGGAGAAACTGAGGCACAGAGACTGGTTCACAAAAAGTCATGTAAAAAGTCTGGAATAGAAACGGTGGTATGCAAAATTTACTGGTGGTTTCAGTTTGCCTTCCCACTACTCTACCACACATCAGCCCTTCATACCTTTGGGCTGTGGACATTTCCTTGTCCAGCGTCATGGTAACTAGGGATGAAGGCCATTTCAGAGGTTCTTTGTACCTTAGGCCCATTTAACAAACTGTTTTCTGAGTAGCTGGCCTTCCTTTTCTTCCCTTGCCCCCAACCAAAGCACATTCCACTCTTGTTTTGATAGCTACTGCTATTGTTAATGGCTGGTTTGGGGGATTTGGGGTCATTTTTGTTATAAGTGCCAACATTATTGCTGGAATGCGAACCATGCTTACGTAACAAACACCTTTTTGTTGATGAGTTGGGTATGTTGGTGTTTGTTTGATGACTTTGAGATGCTGAAGGAAAATTTTATGTTTCCTGACATATTTGGGGCCTGATCCAAACTCCAGCGAAGTCAGATGGAGTCTTCTCAATGTGGGCTTTGGATCAGACCCGTATGGATATTTATATTTGATGACTCTCACAGAGGGATTAATATCCATTAACTGCTGCCACCACTGGGTGGCCTGATTTTTATTTTAATGGCTGTTGAGTCGGTAATAAAATAAAGTGCATGTTGTTTTTATTGATCTTTGTCCAAATCTAAAGACTCGTGTATTACTTTTTTCTACAAGGAACTCCTCTCTCCCATTAGCGACATGAGGAATTGCCCTGGGCCTGGGTTGATCAGGTCTTTAATGTGGCATATAATTCTAAAATCAGGGAGTAACTATTTTAATCCATAAAGACTACCTCCAGCTTCTGGCCAGCTTCACAGAATCAGATCCCCTGGAGTCCATATGTTATATTTTCCAGTGATCTCATTTTCAATTTTTTAAAATCTTCATCAGAAAACCTGTCTCCTTTGCTGGGCTTCAAGATCTTGTTGGGAGGGAAGTTCGATATTTTTCTTTTCCTCTGCTGAGATAGGCTGCACTCTGCTACCTAGAGGAATATTCTTACCTCTGTGGCTACGAATGGTTACCCTCTTTGAAGATCTTGTTCACTGTCCATGACCTATGGCAGTAGCTTCACCCACAGAGATAGAGACTTTCCTCTTTATTCAGACCCTCCTGGCACTTACAGCAGAATCAATTTGTTTTTAGGCTCTTGTCTTTTGACAGGCGCTTATTCCTGTGGCATTCTTCCTATGAATTCTCTTGGAATCTTGCCCAGGATGTTTTTATTCCTCCCAAATTCCATTGCACCCGCACTAAACCAGAATTTTAATCCTTCCCTGCTGGCGATGATGGGTTTTGTTAGAACATTGGAGATATATATTAAAGGATTTTTTCCATTCTGCTGTCCCACTTCTCATCCCTCTGTGGTAATTTGTGGAGATACTGCCTTCATGATTTACTCCATGCTGACTAGGTTGGAGGCACACATGCCTCCCATGAAACATCCAGACACAGTGAGAAAGTGTATTTATCCTCGCTGACTGGATGTTGTCCAGTTCAGAAACACAGAGAAGAACTTGAGCATTACAATGAAAACTTTTGATTAACATGAGGATGTGGCGAGTAAGCTTTTGATTCATTGCAACCAAACACTGTCTGTTAACCAATCTAATTCATCTAGGCATTTATAATGCACTCTTCACTACAGTATCTAGGTACAACATCTATGTATCCAAGAGGACCGTACACTCCATTACTACATTGATTTATGCCCGATTCATAAGTAAGATCATCCTGTTGATTACCTCTAGGGCAAACAGTGCCAGGTCATTTTGCAAACACCAGTATTACAGGGAGACTTCACAAAGAGACGAGTCTTACATTTTTGCCCAGAAAGTGGCAAGATATAGGTTTGTCTTGGTCTCTGATTTTAGGGAGCTCCATGGTTGAAGGTGTTTAGCCTTGGTCCCAGAGAGTCTCCCACCAGTGCTTCATCAAGGTTAGACTAGATGATCACAATGGTCCCTTCTGACTTTATAATCTGTGAATCTATGAAAGTTACAGAAGTTAGTTAGGTGCTGCAGTTTGACTTATCAGCTTCACCCAGCTGGCTTTATGACTTGCTCAATTAACCAGAAAAATAGCTGCTATGTTGAGTGTGATCTTACTATTTATAAAAACTTTCTACATGTCTTTCCTTCATCCACATTGTCTCAGCTATATCACTTTACTAAGATTTCCTCACACTACTTACTCTGGAGATGCATGTAGGCCACTTTCTCCCTAGTGAGAATGAACCCTGACCCCGTCTCCTCACATATAAATATTCCAAGAAGTGGAAGGAATGTAGCATTTTTCACATTCACCAGCTGGCCAAAGATAGCAGTTTCTGACACCTTGACTCCCTGAGCATGTATACTTTGGAAGTGAGTTCTTAGAGTGCAGTACTACACTTTTTAACACAGGATTTTGCTTTTCCATAGACAGACAGAGCTTGTGGTCCTGGGGACCTTAAAGAGACTGAGGAAGCTATCACTTATTAAGGAGCTGAACTTTGCATAAATTCTGCTTTTTTTTAGTCTGCTGTGGAATGGGGATATACAAGCAATAAAGCTTTTGTCTGATAAATAGAACAAAGATACAGAAACAGTGCATTGGGTTGGCGTAAGGGCTAATAGAGTTTATATTTATACTAGGAGATGGTGCTTTTTATCTGCTTACTCCACTGTCCTTTTCCATTTTTATTTTAAAGGTTAAACAGCCCAGTCTATCCTAAAGAGTCAGGTAAAAAAAAAATTCTGGTGGAATATGTCATTGTTTTTATTTGGGCAGTGTCCTGATTCACAGCGCTCATGCCTCAGGCCAAACTTATTAGCCACCTAAATCAATAAACTAGAGAGTCTGTATCCTTATTATTCAATGGATGGCAAACGAGATTTTTTGAAGTTGCAGTCCTTGAAAGGCTTAAAGCTTTCCTTCACTGAGGTCCTAGAAACAGGACTCGATTTAAAATTGATTTGAGAAATTTGATAAGTGAAGCAGAGAGATTTTAATTGACTTTTGAGTTTTGCAACTTTATTGCCTGCTATTTTTTCTTTCAGAGGGTCCATTTGCTTTCATTCTTCACAATTTATTTCTTTTCCCTTTTAGACCATGGCCACAACTCAGTCTTGAACCTGTTTTTACTATGATTCTGAACTATTTAGTCTTTTGTTTTTATGCATCTACCCTGAAAACCCTTGCATTGTAAATCCATTTATTACTGTTGTTAAATACTAGTGGAGTTTGGTTAGCCAGAGACAGTGAACTCTTTGTATATAGCTGTACAGCTCTATAGCTTGTACGGTTAACTGTATAATCAGATATTCCAATATCTAATAGGGGACTTATCTCTGTGGCCTTGGTTTATTTTCTGCATCTTTACATACAGTATAGCAATGTTTCCCAGCTGGTAGAATGGGAGGACACAAGACCTTGCACATGGGAGCACGTCATCTCCAGCTGTATATGATCACACTCAACCTGCAGCACACGGTGGGTGGAAAAAATCAAAGTGGGTCTGAGTTTCAAGGGTGGTCACTTTCTTTGTGCCTGTCTCTGATTGGCTCCCAGGAGGCGGAGGGAGAAGGTGGGTGCAGCAGCTGTAGAGGCCAACAGAGATTGGAGGAGAGGAGCAGCAGCAGAAGGGGTGGGGCTAAAGCCAGCAAGCAGAGAACTGGCCACAGGAACACAGAGGCACTAAGGGTACATCTACACTGGGATAAAACACAGCTGTGGCTGGCCCTGATCTTCTGGCTCAGGTTCGTGGGCTCGGGCTCTGGGGATGTTTAATTGCAGTTTGGGCTGTGGCTGGAGCCTGGGCTCTGGGACCCTCCCTCCTTGTGGGGTCCCAGACCCTGGGCGATGTCTACAGAGCAGTTTTTACAGCTCACATCTTGAGTCCCATGAGCCCAGATCTGCTGACTCAGGCCATCCATGAACATTTAATTGCTGCATAAACGTACCCTCTGAGATCCTGCCACAAGGCTCCTCTCCTCTTATATTGATACACCTATTAAGAGGGAGTTGAGGCAGAGAAGTGAAGCCTGTCCCAGCTCAACAAGAACTACTGGCAGCTATTAAAATAGCTGCCAGTAGTTCTTGTTGAGCTGGGACAGGCCAAAGTGTTGGACTTGTTCCAAGGAACTGGTGCCCTGGTCAATGTCCCCAGACTGTGTGATAGGCAGCTGCTCAGTGACCCCTGCCCCTATTCACTGCCAGCTTCATTCAGCCGCGGGCAGCTGGCACTCTCAGCTTCTGCCACCTGCAGCTGTCTTGGGAGTTGTGCTCAGCACAGCAGAGGGGGGAATCTGGGAACCAGAGGTAGAGAGGCAGCCAACAGGGAGCGAGGGAAGGGGAAATGAGCAGTGAGGAGAGGTGCCGATAGTGTGTGATCAAAAATAGTCAGTCCATGACCTGCTTTAGACATAAGTCACACAAGCAGCTGCCTAGAGGCTTGTCTACGCTTAAAATGCTACAGTGGCACAACTGCATTTCAGTGTAGACACTATCTATGCTGATGTGAAGGATTCTCCCGTCGGCATAGGTAATCCACCGCCTCAAGAAGCAGTAAGGTACACAAAGTACAGGAAAAATTCAGGTGGATGGGGAAAATGTAAGTGAGATATGAGTGAACTCAAACATGAGGCAAGGCTGCTTCTCAGGTAACTCAATAAGGGCCAACACTGACACACACTTTTCCACACACTAGTGGAGACCCATTGGAGGGCCTTTTACTACTCAGGGCACAGAGGAGGAGGATCAGTACTTGGACAACTTGCAGGATGAATCAGACTGGAAGCACACGTCTCAGCCTGTGGGATACAGGCACAAACAGCAGACATAATCAATCAGCAAGAAATGAACAGGCCAGGACCTAAAGTATGTGGTGCTTAATTACCATATGGACAATGCTGTACTCACAAGTGCTCTCACAATGTTAGAGAACACAGTTCTGCTTCTTATATCTCCTTATATGTTCCCCAATTAAAATCTAATGTAAAAGCTTCACAGATGATTTTCTTTTTACCTTCCTTTATTGTCCAAAAGCTGTTCCTGGTAATAAGTGGCAAGAGCAATGGATTGACTAGGCCTGAGCTGTACTTGTGTATATACATGTTCATCCGCTTAGAAGAACAATCCGAATCTCCAAGCAGCTCAACAGGGTGTAAATTCAACCCACAGCTCTGACAGCCAATAACACACACCTAGGGAAATAAGTGTATAATAAAGAGCTACTGAATCAGTCATAGAAAGAACGCACTGATTTTATTAGGATTACACAGTGGGTGACTTGGACACTTTTCTCACACATACAAATAATGTACCGTGTATATTTAAAACAAACTGGGGTGAAGTGGAGAGGAAACTATGACTGACTGAGGTCTTCTCTTTCTACAGCCAGTTCACTGATCATAAACACGTTTACGTGTTTACCTGAAAGACAGCTGGCTGGTCTTTTAGGGACACATGTAGCTAAGAAATTCAATTCAAATGTGTGTCATGTGCTCAAGATTCAGTCCTGCAAGGCGCGGAGAATTGATCCAGCGACACACTTAAGTACGTGAGTAGGCCTTGGCTTCACTGGAACTATTTATATGCTTAAAGTTAGGCATGTACGTAAGCATGTTGCTGGATTGGAGCCAGAGTGCTCAGCAACTTGTATGACCAGCCCCTGAGTGAATGGGAATTGGCTCCCATTATAGCTATTTAAGAAAAAGACAGTCGTTTTGCAATAGCATTTTTCAAATTTGGTTGGCTTACTTTGGAAATAATGGCTTCCCAACTGCCACTATATCCAGAACTTGCAGGGAAATGGGCTTGATGATCTGATAGGTCTTTTTCTCTCTGCAGTTTCTATGATTTCAGAACGCAACAACTGTGAGTAAAATCCTGGCCTCACTGAAGTCACTGCTAGTTTTGCCATTGACTTAACTGGAGCCAAGATTTACTCAATGTCTTGTATGCATAAATAATCTGAAAACCACCAAACCTAATATTGTGCTCAGCATTTGTAAAAGAATTAATTTTCAGGCTGAAATCATGTATGAAATGTGTCACACCTGCTTTCTAAACTCAGAAAAATATAGTTTCATAGTGAAAAGAGTAACACAAAAGTCAAGCTCTGGCTTTTTTGCTATTATTATCAGCCATGACACAGTAGCAGTTTGAGCAGTGGGCATGATGAGGCCATGATAGTAAAATAGATTAGTCACTTAATGAGTCTAAGGATTGGGTTTTTCTTAAGGTCAGAGCCCTAGTTCCAGGATCAGGAAGTGTGACTTTTTTTAAAAAGCAGGCTTTGACAGGGCTCTGTCCAGAGAGTTTGCAGGGAAATTACCTCAAAGTCAATTGCAGTAAATCAGAATACTCTTAATTTTTACCTGCTGTGTGACTTTCACCTCTCGGTGCTCTGTTTCTCCCACATACACGTCTTCATTTGGCATGGCTCCTTACATTGTACATTGTTTGGGGGCAGAGAGTGCCTCTTATTACATTTTTGTACAGTCCCTAGCTCAGTGGATTCCTTATCTAGTTTGGGCCCTCTAGATGTTCCTGTAATACAACTAATGATAAATAAATAAACTTCCCTCCAGAATGGGGCGGGGGGGATAACTGTGGGAATGTTCTCAACACCAAAAGCAGGTTGAACTCTAGCTCAGGGGTTCTCAAACTTCATTGCACACGACCCCCTTCTGACAACAAAAATGACTACACGGCCCCAGAATGGGCGGGGAGCGGGGGAGCCAAAGCCAAAGTCCAAGTGCTTCAGCCCCAGGTGGAGGGTCTGTAACCTGAGCCCTGCCACCCAGGGCTGAAGCCCTCTGGTTTTGGCTTCGGCCCCAGGTAGTGGGGCTTGGACTTCGCCTTCAACCCTGGGCCCCAGCAAGTCTAATGCCAGCCCTGGCGACCCCATTAAAACAGGGTTGCGACCCACTTTGGGGTCCCGACCCACAGTCTGACACCCCCTGCTCTAGCTCAATTGGTAAATTCTTTCTTAAAGGCCAGTTTTGCCCCTCTTCCTATTTTGTAGCATGGAGGCAGTGGAGAAGCAGGTTAGAAACCCGGTGGAGGAAGGGGAGTCTTCTTTTCCCCCAAATCCCCACAGAGATACTCAGGCTTGTTGGTGTTCAGAAGATTTTGGCCTTGGTGACACCACAGTGAGTCCGGAGTAACTCCAGGGAAGTCGATGGAGTGACTAGGTTTATGTTGGTGTAACTGTTACCAGAACTTGGCCTTATATATCCATATGTCTCGTCCATTCACCCCATTTGTCACTGCTTGTGACAGCGTAGCCTGCCCCCATAAAGGTGGTGGTGCCTAGGGGTCAGCCCGCCCAGCCCCATCATGCGGCATGGCCCTTTAAGATTGTGGGAGGCTTTGATATGTGGAGAGACCTAGGAAACAAAGGTATTGGTAGAGAGGAAGTGGTCCTGGGAATAAGTAATGTTTGGGAGAAAGTCAGTTACTGTTTTTTTAAGGGCCTGGGATCAGGAGCCCTGCAGAATGAGCAGGACAAGGCTCCCTTCTCAGCTAGTTGGGGATGAGCTGGGAGAAGGGGACTAGCACATGCTGGTTCACCTTTCATAGCAGGGCAGACACCAGCAGGGGAAGGCTGCCTGGTGCACCCTCAGAGCCTGAGGAGTAATTGGGGAAGGAGAATTTGGCTAGCGCCCTACAGCTGGCTTGAATTACAACCCAGCTCCAGGGAGGAGAACTGGGGAGTCCTGGCTTAAGAGAAAGTGACTGTTTAAAGTACAACCCCAGTTCCAGGAAGACAACAAGGAGTCCGGTGGCACCTTAAAGACTAACAGATTTATTTGGGCATAAGCTTTTGTGGGTAAAAAACCTCACTTCCAGGAAGAAGGCTGGAGGGAGCCTCCTGAATAGAGGCAAAAGAGCAGACTGGGAATCTTATATGGACCCAGAGTGGCTGTGAACTGGGATGACTAATGAAGTGAGTTAGTCTTCATAGAAAGACTTACTAACTCAGACCCCAGGAAAGGGGTACATGTTTTGAACCAATCTAGTCTGGATAACTGATTGAAGGAACCTAAGGGGATGCTGAATGCAGTGCATCTGCAGGGCCACAAGGGGATATGGTGGATGGAAGTGCTCCCATGACACTGTTCCTCTCCATTTTCTCTGTTTTTCTCCCCTGAAATGATGTTTTTTTTATCAAATTGAAAACATCTCCTCTCCTTGAGGTGTCATGAGTGCCATAATGTGCATGTGTTGTATTGCCAAGTATTGCTTAGCAACAGGACCCTGTGTTCTGCCAACTTTCTTTTCATGATGTCAATCTGAATTTCACTGAAGTTGTTGTGTTGTGTGTTGGAGAATTAACTGCATGTCAGTAACATGACCGATGG
Organism: Platysternon megacephalum; assembly: GCA_003942145.1. Taxonomy (NCBI): domain Eukaryota; kingdom Metazoa; phylum Chordata; order Testudines; family Platysternidae; genus Platysternon; species Platysternon megacephalum. The sequence continues at coordinate 4,116,364 of QXTE01000054.1, forward strand.
AAGTTACAAATTTGCAGACAGAAATTGCCACCAGCCCTACTTATTTATTTGCATATTTGTAGTGTTTAAGATGTCATACCTGCATATTGTTAAATGACAAATTATTTACCGTCACAAGTAATTAATCAGATGAATTTTCATCAAGAAGCTGGCCATTTTGAGGATATTAAAATATCACTCTCTTAACTGTGAAAATAAACCCAACATGAAAAAAGTGTATTGCTAGCATTAGCAGTGCATAGGGATGTCCATACAGTTTTCAAAAATTAAACCGTGTGATTTTAGGGAGAAATGCAATTCCCACTGAGTGCAAAATCCTACCCGCAGATATGCACTGCTGCATAGTCCTCAATTGATCCAGTAGAACTCCAGCATATGCTGTAAAAAGGGTGAGTACAGAACATGCAATAGACATCTGAGATTTTTCACATAAAAATATCATGTCAGATCCTCAGCTGGTGTAAACTGCTGTAGCCAAGCCAAGTATCATTGGAGCTGCACTTATTTATGCTTGTTATTATTATTTGTATTCCTGTAGCACCCACAATGTACTAACCAGTCTCTCGCCCTCACACACACCTGCCTCCAAAAGCTTAAAATTAAAGAAGACAAGCAACATATGAAAGCTGGGGAGAGGGTTGCAATCAAAATATGTACACACCTTTATACAGAATTTTTGTATGAATAATATACTTTTTGTTGTTGTTGAATACCCATCAATTGTACCCCACGGCCCCTCAGCTTCTTCTCTATTCGTTGGATAATTTTTTTTAATGCATCCTGGAAGAAATGCTTCATTGATGAGGGATATGACATAAACGTGGGTGGATCAATTATGGATCAATTTACAGAGGGTGTTCCATTCTTAGCAGCTAGTGCAAAGAAGCAGAAATAGTTATTGAAGAAATGGATAGCCAAGCCAATTGGGCACTGTTATCCCACTGAATAATAATCCCTAGCCATAACTCCTCGCTTCAAAACCAAAGCAGATGGTATCATCAATGGGGCATTAAACTGACCCCCAAATTAGTTTTTATTTAGGATCCTATATTGCCCTGACGAACGAGGGAAATAGAAGCTCACTCTTTCTAGTATTAGTCTTTAGTAATGCAGCAAAGGCTTGGTCTACACTACCAAGTTTTGTTGCCTACACTTATATCGGCACCCAAAAGTCGACTTAATAAAAATTGGAAAAGCTTGTTCACACTAGCCCCCTCTGGAGACAGATCACATCCACATTGGGGGCACCATCATCGACAGTGTGAGCAATGCACTGTGGGTATGTATCCCACAGTGCAAGGTGACGCCTTCTGTCGCTAGGTGTTGTGGGAAGGCGGAGCAGATCACAGTGCATCTTGGGACCGTGCTAAATGTCCCGTCATGCATTGCTTTGTGTCCCAGCCCTCCACTGGCTTCTGGCTTTCTTTTGTGCCATTTTTTCAACAGCCATTCTTTGCTGTGCACCCCGGCATCTGTAATGAGAAGAGATGGATCCCACACTTCTCTACTATATTCTGTTAAGTATCATGCGGACATTGCGCATGGCAGTGCAGTTATTCATGAAATTACTGACAGAGGAAGACTCACAGGCGCCCAGCATTCTGCGTGATATGGATAGCAGCAACTTTACATTGCTTTTGGCAGAGCAGCTGCATAGGATTGACTGTCGCTTTTGGGCTAGGGAAACCGGCACTGAATGGTGGGATCGTATTGTCATGAAGGTGTGGGATGAAGAGCAGTGGCTACAGAACTTTTGTATGCGTAAAGCCAGCTTCCTGAAACTGTGTGCCGAGCTGGTCCCAGACCTGCGGCACAAGGACACCAGAATCAGAGCTGCCCGCTTGGTAGAGAAGCGTGTGGCAATCGCTGTCTGGAAGCTGGTAACTCCAGACTGCTACCGGTCAGTTGCAAATCAATCTGGAGTGGGGAAGTCTACCGTTGGGGCTGCATTAATTCAAGTGTGCAGGGCAATAAATTCCATCCTGCTATAAAGGACCGTGACTCTGGGAAATGTGCATGAAATAGTGGATGTCTTTGCAGAGATGGGTTCCCTAACTGTGGAGGGACGATGGCACACATATTCCAATTTTATCACCAAACCACCTTGCAACAGAGTACATCAATAGGAAGGGGTACTTCTCCATGGTGTTGCAGGCACTTGTGGATCACCGTGGGCATTTCACAGACATCATCGTGGGGTGGTCTAGAAAGGTGCATGACGCACGCATCTTCAGGAACACTGGCCTGAACAGAAAGCTGCAAGTGGGGACTTTCTTTTCAGACCACAAGATTACAGTGGGGGATGTGGAAATGCCCGTAGTGATCCTGGGAGACCTGGTTTACCCCTTACAGCCCCGGTTCATGAAACCTTACACACCTGGACAGCAGTAAGGAGCATTTCAACAACAGGTTGAGAAGGTGTGGGATGATAGTTGAAATTGCCTTTGGCAAATTAAAGGTGCGCTGGCGTTGCCTTTATGGCAGGTTAGACCCTAATGAGGATCATATTCCCATGGTCATAGCTGCGTGCTGCACTTTGCATAATCTTTGTGAATCTAAGCACTTGGCTACTGAGTTTGAGCAGCCAGATACTAGGGCTGTCAGAGGAGCCCAGAAGGCAGCAATTGAAATCAGGGAGGATTTGAGGAAGCACTTCGACAATGAGCAGCAGCAACATATATCTTTAGAGTAGCTTCCATGGTTCATTCCCTGTTTTTTTCCTAGGAGGCTATGTTGACATTGGAGGCCACATATCCCAGTAAGAAAATGATTAAAATGCCTGTACATGTACTTGTAGTGATTGCAATGTGAATTTGTAGAAAACAAAATAAAGTTGATTTACCATTATAAAAATTTGCCTTTATTGATCAAGAAAAAGCGCAATGACACTCACAAAAACACAGATGCTTGCTGGGAAAGGAGGGACTGGGAAAGGGCAGACCCTCACAACTGTGTGTAGGTCCAGCTGTCATTGTGAAAGTTGTGCGAGGGGGTGGAGTGATGGGGAAACTGAGGGGTCCCAGACAGTGGAAAGGAATGTGCGGGCGGAGTGGGTGGGAGGAGGCAGGTAAAGAATTGTGCATGTGCTGCAGTGGAGGTCAAGCCCGGACCTGCTCACTCTGCAGCATTATTAAAGACTTGAGCATTTCTGTTTGCTCCTCCATTACTTTTATCATCTGCTCAGTTGCATCCCTAGCAAACGCTTGATTCTCTTTTCTGTCCTGCCTTTCGGCTTCCCAGCACTCCTTTCATTCCCTTTTCTCTGTACTGCAGCACTGCAGTACCTCCTGGAACATGTCTTCTTTGCTGCGTCTTGGCCTCTTTCTTATCTGGCGGAGACAGTCAGCAGGGGTGCGTGGGGTGTTCCTGCCAGGCACACATCTCTGCAAGCACCCAAAACATGGTGAGTTTTGGGAGGGGAGGGAAGGGTGCTGTACCTGGACAGAAGCACATACAGTCTTTGGTGATCTTCCAGAAAACACCATCCTAGCCACTATAGATGTAGAAGCCCTCTACACCAACATTCCACACAAAGATGGACTACAAGCCATCAGGAACAGTATGCCCAATAATGTCACAGAAAACCTAGTGGCTGAACTTTGTGACTTTGTCCTCACCCACAACTATTTCAGAGTTGGGGACAATTTATACCTTCAAGTCAGCGGGACTGCTATGAGTACCCGCATGGCCCCACAGTATGCCAACATTTTTATGGCTGACTTAGAACAACGCTTATTTAGCTCTCGTCCCCTAACGCCCCTACTCTACTTGCGCTACATTGATAACATCTTCATCATCTGGACCCATGGGAAGGAGGCCTTTGAGGAATTCCACCGGGGTTTCCACAATTTCCACCCCACCATCAACCTCAGCCTGGACCAGTCCACACAAGACATCCACTTCCTAGACACTACAGTGCAAAGAAGCGATGGTCACATAAACACCACCCCATACCGGAAACCTACTGACCACTATACTTACCTACATGCCTCCAGCTTTCATCCAGACCACATCACACAATCCATTGTCTACAGCCAAGCTCTAAAATACAACAGCATTTTCTCTGATCCCTCAGACAGAGACAAACACCTACAGGATCTCTATCAAGTATTCTTAAAACTACAATACCCACCTGGTGAAGTAAAGAAACAGATTGACAAAGCCAGAAGGGTACCCATAAGTCATCTACTACAGGACAGGCCCAACAAAGAAAGTATCAGAATGCCACTAGCCGTCACCTACGGCCCCCAACTAAAACCACTTCAGCGCATCATCAAGGATCTACAACCTATCCTGAAGGATGATCCCTCACTCTCTCAGACCTTGGGAGACAGGCCAGTCCTTGCTTACAGACAGCCCCCTAACCTGAAGCAAATACTCACCAGCAACTACACACCACATAACAAAAATACTAACACAGGAACCAAACCCTGCAACAAACGCCAGTGCCAACTCTGTCTGCATATCTATCCAAGGGACACCATCATAGGACCTAACCACATCAGCCACACCATCAGGGACTTGTTCACCTGCACATCTACCAATGTGATATATGACATCATGTACCAGCAATGCCCCTCTGCCATGTACATTGGCCAAACTGGGCAGTCTCTACGCAAAAGAATAAATAGACACAAATCTGACATCAAGAATTATAACTTTAAAAAACCAGTAGAAGAACACTTCAATCTCCCTGGACACTCAATAACAGACTTAAAAGTGGTAATTCTTCAACAACAAAAACTTCAAAACCAGACTCCAACGAGAAACTGCAGAACTGGAATTAATTTGCAAACTGGACACCATCAAATTAGGCCTGAATAAAGACTGGGAGTGGATGGGTCACTACAAAAACTAATTCCCCCCTGCTGATACTCACACCTTCTTGTGAGTTTGAAATGGGCCACCTTGATTACATTGGCCTCATTAGCACTACAAAAGTGATTTCCACCCCTTCTTGTCAACTATTGAGAATAGCCCACCTTAATTGAATTGGCTCATTAGCACTGACCCCCCACTTGGTAAGGAACTCCCATCTTTTCATATGCTGTGTATTTATACCTCTCTACTGTATTTTACACTCCATGCATCTGATGAAGTGGGTTTTAGCCCACGAAAGCTTATGCCCAAATAAATGTGTTAGTCTCCAAGGTGCCACAAGGACTCCTCGTTTTTGCTGATAGAGACTAACACAGCTACCACTCTGAAACCAGTCTTTGCAGGGGTTGCGGTGCACCTTTACAGGGAAATAATTCTAAAATTATCCCACACTTTTCCACAGGCAGGGATCATTCTAGCAGACATCTCACTGCTGAGGGTAAGCAGGGAAACCAGGGTACAGCCACTGCATGCTTGTGGCTTCTGCCCTGCTCTATATGCAGCTCACCTGTGTGCAGCTTTGGTCCCTGCACAAGTGATTGCCGAATGGCGCGGGAAGGAACAAAGCTGCACTGCCATGCAACCTGCGGCAGAGGATTGCCAAGTACCTCCAGGAAACTTTCCTGGAGATCTCTCTGGAGGATTCCCGTGAGATCTCGGCGTGCATCAACACCCTGTTCCACCATACCGATTAGCTACACAGGGAAAGGTCCAGCTCACAGAAACACAGCCAGCCTTGTACATTTCTATGCCCTGAACCCACCTCCACACTACACAAGCCACAGCCACTTACCAGGCGTCTCATCTCCTGCTTCTTGCTCGCCTGAGAGCAACTGCTGAGACTGGCTAGGCACCTCAGGAGTGATGAAAAGTTCCTGGCTGCCTGCCCCACCGGGCGACCCCGCCAGGAACTCCACATCCTCATCTAGCTCCACCTTTTCATCAATAACTTCATCCTCCAGGATTAGGTCCTCTTTCCGCCGCTTCCGTTCCCTCCAAAGTATCCACAGGGCTCTTGGCAGTGGAGCTGGGGTCACCACCGTGGATACCGTCCAGTTCCTTATAGAAACAGCAGGTCTTCGGTGCAGCACCAGAGCGACAGTTTGCCTCCCTCACCTTTTGGTACACCTGCCTCAGCTCCTTTATCTTCGATCTGCACTGCTGCATGTCCCGATCATAGCCCTTTTCACACAAGCCTCGAGAAATGTGCCCATAGGTATTCCAGTTCCTACGGGTCAAGCACAGCTGGGACTGCACAGCCTCCTCTCCCCATATAATGATCAGATCCAACAGCTCCACTGTGGTCAGGGCAGGAGAGCGTTTGGTGCGATAGCCAGTCATGGTCACCTGGGAAGACGCGATGAGACCTCCCCACACCGAGCCAGCAAACAGGAAATGGAATTTAAAATTCCCTGGGCTTTCAAGGGGGAGGGGCGTATTGTTGTTTATCTGGCTGCAGGGCAGAGGAGTTCAAATTGCTGACCAGAGCAGTCAGGGTGGGCATTGTGGGACACTTCCTGGAGGCCAAATAAAGTGATTAAAGCATGCGTGGGGTCTACACTGGCTCTTTGTCGATAATAAAGGGAAGGGAAAAGAAAAAAGTCTCTCGTAGGGGTAGAAGTATTTTGTCACCGAATCTGGGCATTTTTCGCAACAAAAGTCACATCGCAGTGTGTATGCACTCACTGTTTTGTCACCAAAAGACAGTTTTTGGTGACAAAACTTGGTAGTGTAGACAAAGCCAAAGAATATTGGGCTCAATCCTGCAGAGTGCGGTTAAGGTGTTCAGCACCTTGCAGGATCAGGCCCATTTGTGAAGCCGTGATGGCACTCTGAAATGTTTGAAAGGATACCGCCAGATCCTCAGCAGCCACTTAGCTCCATTGACTCCAACCTGATTTACCCCAGCTCCAGATCTGACCTTATAATGTATGTTTCTTCCACTCTTAACATTACTGTAATAAATGTTAGTATTTCTATATTCCCATTTTAATACTATTTGGATTTCTGAAACGATGCCCTGGGGTCCGTCACACAATGCACAGGCCACAGAACTACATGTCATTCTTAGAGTAACTTTTTGTTATGAAGACAAAAGGAAAATAGGTTTGCTTTATTTGAATAGGATAGCAAGTACAGTGAAAAGGTTTTTGTTTTTTGTTTTTTTAAATCTGTGTAAGGCTGTTCTCAGTGGTGCCGGTGATGCTGCAAAATTACGCCTCCAAAGCACTGCTCTTGCTTTAATAATTAAACATTTCTGGGTATGTGTTTCACGTGCTGTAAAGAGATATGAACAGGGTACAGGAGAAAGATGTTCAAAGCAAAGAACACCTGCAATTTACTGGTAGGTAATAGCCATTATCAAATGTCTCAATACCTTTAAGTGTCTTTTTGTGCCATTAAAGTGTGAAGTTTGAAAAAGACATTCTCTGATTGAAATGTGTTGGTCAACTTGCTATGCTTGGTCCAGTGCATGCATGAAATGTTTTCCTTGAATCAGTCAACACATGCCTGTTAGAAATGTGGATGCTTTAGGTAACAATGTTTTGTGCTGTCTCCATGCCTTCTTAGAACTGTAAAGAGAAGCAAAAAGAGGTGATCCCATTCTTCCCACATTTAAAGTCTTTGCAAGGGTTGAGCAAATAAGCAGAAGTGGTCAAAATCACCAGGAAAATAATTCTGTCTTGTTGTTTATGGAAATCATTGTGAATAGTTTATTTATGTGTAGTAAAAGCAGAGATGACCTGATAGTGTGTGTGTAGGGGGGGTGGCGGTACGGGGGGGGGGAGGGGACAGACAGAGTCAGGGCAACCAGATTCAGCAGTGTTATTGAGCATGCTCAGTCCATGTGAGCATGCTCAGTACAAGCCAAGCTGCAAATCTGGGGGGAGGGCAGGTGATCCTGCATACTCCCACATGCATTGCCTCTGAGTGAAAGATTCACAACCACAGAACTTCACCAATGTACTAGAACAGTGATTCTCAAACTTTAGCAACCCAAGGACCCCCATTTTGATTTAAAATTTTTCAGGGACCCTCAAAACCCCCTGCTCAGCCCTTCTCCTGCCCCCTTCCCCGAGGCCACGCACCTTCCCTGCCCCCTTCCCCGAGGCCATGCCCCCGATCACTGCATCTCCCCTCCCTCCCTCCCTCCATCGCTCACTCTCCTGCACCCTCACTCACTTTCACCAGGCTGGGGTAGGGGTTTGGAGTGCAGGAGGGGATGAGGGATATGGGCTCTGGGAAGGAGTTTGGGTGCAGGAGGGGATGAGGGATATGGGCTCTGGGCTGGGAGTTTGTGTGTGAGAGGGAGTGGGGTGAAGGCTCTGGGAGGGAGTTTGGGTATGGGAGGGATTGTGGGAGGGAGTTCAGCAGGGGTGAGGGGTGCGGGAGGGAGTTTGGGTGCAGGAGGCCGTGTGGGCTCTGGGAGAAAGTTTGGGTGCGGGCTCTGGGCTGGAACAGGGGGTTGGGGTGCATGAAGGGGTGAGGGGGGAGGCGCTTACCTCGGGCGGCTCCCGAAATCAACCGGCACATCCCTCTGGCAGGGACTCCTAGGCGGGGGGAGGGGGGCAGAGGGTCTCCGCGCACTACCCCTGCCCTCAGGTACTGCCCCTGCAGCTCCCATTGGCCACAGATCCCAGCCAATGGGAGCTGCGGAGTTGGCGCTTGGGCCAGGGGCAGCGCACGGAGACCCCCTGTCAACCCTCACGGGCCGCAGGGATGTGCTGGCCACTTCTGTGAGTGGTGCGGACCCAGGGTCCCCGCTCCTTCCCCTCCCTCCCAGCACCTCCTTCACACTGGGCAACAACTGTTCCTTGCATGAAGTAGGCGCTGGGAAAGATGGGGAGGAGTTGATCAGCGGGGCCCGCAGACCTCATGGAGTACCCTGGGGAACCCCCGGGGTCCGCAGACCCCAGTTTGAGAAACACTGTACTAGAATACTTGTCTTACTGAATCCTCAGTTGATGACAAGCACAGTAGTCCAAATTCATCCCTGGTTTCACTACTAAAATCAGTTTCAATACTAAAATGAATTCACTGGAATTACATGAGAGAACAATTTGGCCTAATATTTATGGATTTCTTTCAACAAGAGAGAGGTAGGGATCTTCTGGGAAGGTTCCCAATGTTCTAGTAGATAACTCTTGTCATGTAGGCAGTTCCTCCCAAAGTAGAGTCTCCAAGTGCTATCAAACAGGAGAGGAGGGTAGGAGACGGGAGATGGCCTAGGTCAGAAATGCAAAATATAGCCTTTGGATTTGCTTTTAAGGATGCAGAACTAAAGAACGAAGCTCCAAATCAAGTTTTAATTGTAACCACAAAAGGTGCTGAGAATATCTGATGTGAGTAATCCACTGCATCAACACATTATCAATGACGAGTGTGTAGGAATTAAGAGGGATCTGTTGAGGGATTCTGATGTTATCATGAAAGTAAAGCTGGAGCTTTCTGTAAATTTACCAGCATCCCAAAATGGAAATAATGCCCATTGTTTCAACTGGTGGCATGAGAGATATTGGAACCACATGCAATATCTTTGTAATATTGTATTAAGTTTATATATCACTGTGGGCCAGGGATTGTATGCAACTCCAGGAAGGAGAGTTAGCACAGCTCCTCCAGGAACCAAAAACAGTGAGGCGTGAGTATGGTGAATCATTTTGGTTGTAAACACTCCCAGAGAGACCTCCCCCTGGGGAGATTTGCATATACCAGATCAAACTGGGTTTTCCAGAGACCAACAAAGAAAGCGCTTTTGATATAAAAAGGCTGAATTTAAACTGACTCAAGGACTACTTTCTGATCCAGCAAATGGACAGGACTCTCTGTCCAAGAGGTGAGGCCCAACTCTTGTGAAAGGGTTACTCCTGGTATGTATAGTGTGTGTTTAAACTTGTTTATTATTTCTATGTGCTTCCTCTGTAATGCTTTTACCTTAAGAATATATATGCTTGCTTAGAAAGAGCTGTGTGTTGACTTGTAGCTGCTGGCAACACACTGTTCATAGCCCTTCGAGGGGAAGCAACACTCAGGCTCTAGCCTTTGGGAAGACTGACTTGCTGGGGATATAACAGTGTAGAGCAGGGACCTGAGCAAACTTAAAACCCTGGTCAGAAGGGAGTGGGACAAGGGTCCCTGCCCACAGACAGATGATGACAGGTGACCTGAGACCTGAGTGGGTGCTCCTGGAGTGACCACAGAGGAGGGACACAGATTCAGTTACCCTGAAACTGTGACAGGTGGTACTTCATTATTTTCTTAGATAAGTGGATCTCTACTTTGCAACTGCTCTCATTCACTCTCACCTTCTAATCCTACCTCTCCCTGTGCTGCACTCCCTGGTGGCCCCTACAATTACTTCCCTCTTTCCCAAAGCTCCCATTTTGGCCAGGCTTAGTATTTTCTATCAGTTTTATTTTCATGGACCAAGTCACTGGGCTCTCAACTGAAATAATAATAATTGAGTAATTAAAGAAAGTCTGTCTGTACTTGAAGGAAATGAGCTCAGGACAGAGCTGAAATACTTGGGTACTGAGGGTACACAATGTTCAGAAGTAGAAATGATGATCTCATTGAATTCCTGAATTCTGGCCAAACCTCACAACATTCTGAGAAGCCTGTCTGATATCGATCTGATATACCAGTATACAGATGCCCCCCGACTTACACAATTGTTCCATTCCGGAAAGCCTTGCATAACTCGAATTTTGTGTAAGTCGGAAACGTATACCTGTATGTTACGCAAAAATTTCTGCAACTCGAAAATCCTATTTCTGGCTTATGGAACTTTTTCCGTAAGTGCGAATTTGTGTAAGTCGGCTCTTATGTAACCCGGGGAGCATCTGTATCATCAGAGAACTATATTAGACTCTTAATATAAGTACTAGTAACCTACCAGTAATAAGATAGACTTTCTATCATCCTCTTCTCTTCTAAAAGTAGTTGATTAGAATATCTTTTTCCTATAGTTTCTCATGCAAATTTCTGTCTTTTCCTCTTCTATCTGCCACAGCATCCTCGTCCATTTTCTACATGTGCATTGGTAGAGGGCGAGATAAGTCAGGTCTACTGAGCAATAATACCACCACACTTAACTGTAACGAGGGTGCTATGAGCCAGTCCATTAACGCTAGAGATGGGCCTAAACCAACTCCTTACATCTCAACACTCCAGAATCTTGGTAAAATTTTCATTCTGATCTGACATTCACAGCTCTCTAACGTCTTTATAATAAGCTGTACCAACACCAAGAGTTTGAATATCCCCCAACTGTGGGGAAGTTGGTACTCAGGTCAGAACTTTGTGACTCAGAACCATTTCTAGTTAGTTCTGGGAGAGGAGAACACACTATTTCTTTTACACAATTGTGTGATCTTCAGATAGAAGGATAGAGACCCCCCACTTTACTGTAACTGATATGTAAAGAAATACAAATGAAAGCCAGAAATTAATGGAAACAGAATTTAATACAATAGTTAAAGCTAAATCAATATGCTTACATGTGGTTTGCTATGGTGATCTAAGACTGTAACAGTATGGCAGCAAACTGCCAGCTAGTCCTTTAAAACCTGTTTTAAAGGAACATTCAGGTTGCATGGTTAAGTGCTCAAAAATTAGGAAATGAAGAGGTTAAGGTTGCATGTGAAAGTTTAACCCTTTCCTCTTGTGCATATATATTACATATTAAAGGACACGGAGTGTGATCCACCTAGATACTTTGGGGCTGAAGTCCCTTCATGGATCTCACCCACTGTAACATCACACTTCAGTCTGAACCCTGGTATCATTACAAGTAGCATCCATGATTATAATCAGTGAAAGAACTGTAGGATGTGTCATAGGCTGAGCAGACCCTCAGCTGGGCTTAGGGCCACCTTTGTCTCTCCCCATCTCTTCCTGCATCTAGTTCAGGACAGAAAGAATGCAGAATCTGGCATAGCCACTAGATAGAATGATTATCTAATAGCCTGTAATAATTTACAGGTGTTAAATTAGCCACATGAGGTTCCTTTTATTCCCAAAATGCAGTAGAAACAGTAAGAATTGCAAGGAAAAGGTGAATCAGAAAGTGAATGAGTCCAAATATCTTGCATCCCTTTTTCATAGCAAGCTCTACATGCATGAAAAGATTCAAACCAATTCATCTCCAGGTTACTGAATGCTTTAATTAATCTGCAAACTAGTTGGGGAAGGCGAGGGAGCACTTTCCCCCTACATTTTAGCTTTTGATTTCTCCATATGTGGAGGACCTGCAGCATCAAAATTATGTTTATATGCGAAGTTAGAACGATTTGGTTTGTGAAAAAACACGAAGTTAAAGATTCATCACTATAGCCTCAAGTCCAATCCTGTGTAGAGAGTAAAGCTCTGTTTCTAACTTGGCTTGAGTAAATATCATGACTCAATATGGAATTTTTTTCAGATCCTGTGTCCATTCATTTAGCCAATAATTTGGAATGAGTCAATCTTGTTTGCTTTTATACAACTAGTTCCTGGTAGAAGAAGGGGTTCCCACTGTCTTATCTGATATGGATTAACTCTGTTCAGGGGACAGTCCAGTTAATTCCTTAGGCTACACAGAGAAAATTAATTTGAATTTTCTGTTCCAGGTGGATTTGGAGTAAAGATTTGAGTAGGACTAAAGTGTAGATATTCTGTGGTAAGGATTTGCATAGGTCTAAACTGCAGGTATTCTGCGTGGGGAAAACACAGTTACTCACTGCTCTGTTCATTATCCTATAGCTGGATATGTATGTTTTCACTCACATGGGAGGTTTGACTGGCATGACAAGAATCAATCTCCAAGCCGCTGAATGCTGGGTACACTTAACACACAGCTCACACTTGATCAAGTCAGTTTCTAATGAATACATAATCCAATCAGAGACAGAACATTCTGAGTTGATTGGATTTACACAGTCTATGTGAGAGACATTGCTCAGAAACTTCTCTCTCACCCACATAAATATCATATGTGGTATATTTAAAACAAAGTTTAGGGAAAGAAGAAACTTTTACTGCTTGATGACTTCTCTGTAAGCCAATTCAGTGATTGTAAACTCTTTCATAGAGGCTATAATACAACACCTATTTACCTGAAATGTGGAAGGTAGCCAATCTCCTTGGCAAACTTGTAGCTAGGTAATTGTTTTTAAATCTAAGGGCAGGTCGATATTTAAAACACTGCATCAGCACAGCTGCACCAATGCAGCTGTGCTGCTGGAGCGCTTAAGTGAAGATGCTCCTACACCAACGGGAGAAGCTCTCGTAGTTAATCCAAGAGGCGGTAGCTAAATTGGCAGAAGAAGCTCTCCTGTTGACACAGCATTGTCTACATGGGATTTTTCACACTCCTCGTGGTTATGCCAATATAGGTCTGTAGTGTAGATCTGGCCTAAGTGGAGTCATTGGATTGGAATGGCTCATTTTGCAGATCTTTAAGAAAAAGACAGAAGTTTTGCAAAAGCCATTTATCAAAATGATTGGACCACATTAGCTACTAATAGTTTCCCAGTTCCCACTAAACCCCGAATTTCAAGGGGGGATAGACACAGTTATCTGCTAGATCTTTTTCAGTCTCTGTTTTGTCTGATCCTAAAGTGTAACAACTATCTCTTTTATGTTTAATAGCCTGAAAGCAACCAAATCAAACTTTGCATTCAGGTTTGGGAAAAGACTTGAGACTGTGTTTGAAATATGTCAGCAACTGATTTATAAACTCAGAAAAACAAAGATTCATAATGAAAAGATTGTGACAATTCAGTTTTCCAGATGTGACTTGTTTGCTTTTGTTATTATCAATAACACAGTGTCGGTTTTAGTAATGGTGGGGGGCGGCAGGGGGGTGCAAGGTGGTTCAGTGCATTAGTGCCATGGAGAGTTTAACATAATAGGGATTTTTTTGTTTGTTTGGGTCTGTTTTTTTAAGGTCATCATCCTTATTCCAAAAATAGATCAGAAAATCTGGTTTCTTTTTTAAAAGAGGGATTGTCAAGGATCTATCCATGGCCTTGAGGAGAAAATTGCTTCAAAGACACTTGAGTAAATTATAGCACCAAATGTTGCCAAAAGTGCTAAAAATAATCATACTAAGCACACTGTGCATACACTAAGTCCAGTTCTCAAAGGCTCAACATTTAAGATTGGTTCTACAGTATCATAATAAATGAACTAAGTCAAATCAAAACAAGTGTCAACCAGAGAAGACTCAAAGGCACATCTCCTCGATGAGTCTACATGACAAATTACAATTTTCTAACCCCAGTTGTTTCATCACTAGAGCTATTCAAAATCATGTGACAATAATTCTATTTTTTTAAAATAATGGGAATGTTCAAGTTTACACACTGCTCATACTCAAATGTAGTTGAAAAATTTTTGCTCAGACTTTCCAAAAATATTCACCTTTGGGCAGAAACTGAGCACTGAAAATGTAGCCTTTAAGCATAAAGCTACAAATGCCACCCACTGATTTAATGAATGGGAAACCTAATTGGATCTGCAAGGTGCCAGACAGATTTCAGATAAAAGGAGGAGTGTAGGCAGGGGTAGGCCCTCTGGGTGCTATGCCAGCCAGAGAGATGCAAGCTGATGGGCTTTTGCTTCCCAAAATAATGTAATTAACCCTTGAACCAGGATTTATCAGGCCTTTTGGCCAAATGTTTGCTGAACCCTCCCTCTGGTTAGTAGTATAAAAACTGTGGTTTTAGGTTGCTTTGGGTCTGACCAATCACTATTTAAAGAGTCAGAGAAGAATTTTTCCTACCAGGGCCAAATTAGCTGTGGCCTAGTGGCTTTTTCACCTTCCTCATAGTATTATGGAGATACAGTTAGTTTAAATAAGTATAAAATTTAGGAATTTTAATCTTAGGAATTGTATGAATGTTCGGTGGCCAGTGTGGAGAAAAGGCCAAAGGGCGAGCAANCTGTGAAACAACTTAGGTGTTGTAAGTCTTAGAACATCAGGTCTGGGAATATACAATGCTTTCTCAAAAGGAGAAAGCATTATTACACAACTGGCACCCTGTGTTGCCTCTCCCACGAACAAGAGAGAAGCCTGATTCTACACTCCTAAAGTCAGTCGGAGTTTTGCCAAGGGAGTTTTCAATGGGAGCAGAATTGAGCCCCATGTTGGCACCCTTGCCTGAAAATACTCATTTACTAAACTTTCCAGTTAGCGACATGGAACTAAAACTAGTGTATTACATATCCAAAAGGGAACAGGAGCTAAAATGTCAGCTGGGTAATTGTACTATTCCCGTTGATAACAGCAAATGGATTTCTTTGGATAGCTTTTATGGAGAGAAGCGTGGGAGTTACAGACTGTGTGTGCCTTTAGTAGCCTGTTCTTGGGAACAAAGCATTACACAATAGATCTGGGAATTAACTAGAATAAAAAAGCCTAGCAAAGTCATGGTTAAGAAACATTTAGGCCATTATCCTCTCCACAGTGCTCATGTATTGATTCATATTAAAAATAATGGCAGTTATATGCACATGCTGAGGGTAGAATAGACTCCTAAGATTATAACGCCAACTAACTAATGTCTGGAAATTCAAAGCTGAAACTGACAATCTTGTCTTAACATTGAATCTCACAATTTGCATTAGTTTATGTAATGAACTAAACCGTATTGAAATATGGTTTTGATATTTAATAATTTTGAAGAGGGTGTATTTAAAAAAAATATATTTTTCATGCGAAGGATGATTATTTACCTCATGAAAGAAAACCAAAGGAACCATGCAGGACTCTTGAGTTACACTGCATTATGGGATAACCATTTACTAAGCCTAATTTTTGAAATCAAAGTTATCTTAAGTCCCTGGGATACATGCAAGTTAGCAGATTTCATTAATTAATTAATTAATTATTAATTACTATTATTATTATTTTATAATAAACTAGTTTTAGTTTTTTTTAATTGTAAACAAATTAATAGCCACTATAAAGTGTGCACAAATTATAGAATCAGCCACATTATTTAATTGCTTCTAGGCCCTTACCCTCTTTTGCCTGCCATCCCTTGCCTTGACTAAACTTGTCTGTGCTTGGATTGCTTCTCCTTGGAACAGTCACCAGGGGTTTAATTTAGGACTGTCAAGCGATTAAAAAAATTAATTGTGATTAATCGTGTGATTAAAAAATTAATCTAGATTAATTGTGCGATTAATCGCCCTGTTAAACAATAATAGAATGCCATCTATTTAAATATTTTTGGGTGTTTTCTACATTTTCAAATATATTGATTTCAATTACAACACAGAATACCAAGTGTGCCATGCTCACTTTATATTTATTTTTTATTACAAATATTTGCACTGTAAAAAACAATTCACCTAATGCAAGTACTGTAGTGCAATCACTTTATCATGAAAGTTGAACTTACAAATGTAGAATTATGTACAAAAAAATAACTGCACTCATAAACAAAACAATGTAAAACTTTAGAGCCTATAAGTCCACTCAGTCCTATTTCTTGTTCAGCCAATCGCTCAGACAAACAAGTTTGTTTACATTTGCAGGAGATAATGCTGCCTGCTTCCTGTTCACAATGTCACCTGAAAGTGAGAACAGGCATTTGCATGGCACTGTTGTAGCCGGTGTCGCAAGATATTTACATGCCAGATGCGCTAAAGATTCATATGTCCCTTCATTCTTCAACCACCATTCCAGAGGACATGTGTCCATGCTGATGATGGGTTCTGTTCGATATCAATCCAAAGCAGTATGGACCGAAGCATGTTCTTTTTCATCATCTGAGTCAGATGCCACCAGCAGAAAGTTGATTTTCTTTTTTAGTGGTTTGGGTTCTGTAGTTTCCGCATCGAAGGGTTGCTTTTTTAAGATGTCTGAAAGCATGCTCCACACCTGGTCCCTCTCAGATTTTGGAAGGCACGTCAGATTCTTAAAACTTGGGTCGAGTGCTGTATTAATCTTTAGAAATCTCACATTGGTATCTTCTTTGCGTTTTGTCAAATCTGCAGTGAAAGGTTTCTTAAAACAAACAACATGTCCTGAGTCATCATCCGAGACTGTTATAAAATGAAATACACCTCTACCTTGATATAACGCTGTCCTCGGGAGCCAAAAAATCTTACCGCGTTNAGTGATCATCCGAGACTGTTATAAAATGAAATACACCTCTACCCTGATATAACGCTGTCCTCGGGAGCCAAAAAATCTTACTGCGTTATAGGTGAAACCGCTTTATATCAAACTTTCTTTGATCGGCCGGAGTGCGCAGCCCTGCTCCCCCCACCCCCGGAGCACTGCTTTACCGCGTTATATCCAAATTCGTGTTATATCGGGTCGCGGTATATCGGGGTAGAGGTGTATATGGCAGAATGTGAGTAAAACAGAGACAGAGACATACAATTCTCCCCCTCCCTCCCCTAAGTTGTTCAGTCACAAATTTAATTAACGCATTATTTTTTTAACGAGTGTCATGAGCATGGAAGCATGTCCTCTGGAATGGTGGCCGAAGCATGAAGGGGCGTACAAATGTTTAGCATATCTGGCATGTAAATACCTTACAATGCCGACTACAAAACTCCCATGCAAATGCCTGTTCTCACTTTCTGGTGACATTGTAAATAAGAAGTGGGCAGCTTTATCTCCCATAAATGTAAAAAACTTGTTTGTCTTAGCGATTGGCTGAACAAGAAGTAGGACTGAGTGGACTTGTAGGCTCTAAAGTTTTACAGTGTTTTGTTTTTGAGTGCAAAAATATCTACATTTGTAAGTTGCACTTTCACGGTAAAGAGATTGCACTATGGTACTTGTATGAGGTGAATTGAAAAATACTATTTCTTTTGTTTCTCATTTTTACAGTGCAAATGTTTGTAATAAAATATAATAATATAAAGTGAGCAGTGTACATTTTGTATTCTGTGTTGTAATTGAAATCAATATATTTGAAAATATAGAAAAAACATCCTAAATATTTAATAAATTTCAATTGGTATTCTATTGTTTAACAGTGCGATTAAAACTGTGATTTATCAGGATATCACGATTAATTTTTTTACTCACAATTAAACTTTTTGAGTTAATCATGTGAGTTAACTGCGTTTAATCGACAGCCCTAGTTTAATTCTAAAATCACTCACACTGGTTTTTACACTGCCATAGCTCAAGTTACTTCAGTAGAGTTATTCTTGATTGTCACAGCGGTGAGATCTGTGTATTTTACATATTCCAGAAAGTACCTAGCACACAGTAGGTGCTGAATACATATTATATAATAATTAAATTATTTTAAAAATTTGCTTCTGGCCTGTGCTCTTCTATACCAAATTCCACCCTATAGAAAATAAGTGGCTGTAATAGAATACAGTGAAAACCAGATTTATATTGGTACAAACAGACACAATGATAAAAGGATACTGTAACATGTTGTAAGATGTTGTGAAATGGCTTGAGAATTCTGGTCACACTCGAGAGTGCAGAGCCACTAAGCAATGTCATACCCGTGTCTATAACCAATCCTCACTAAATACAGCTAGTAAAGGAGGAGGCCAGGTATAGTGTTCGCCCCCATCACTCCAAAATAAGTGGTGACAGCAGCATTTTGATTGTAACATGGAAAATCCAGTTGAGATGAAGCATTTGATAGCTGTGGCACAGGAAGGAGAGGCAGGGACAAGCTGGATTAGTGGGGCTCTGTAAGTAGATGCGTTGGTACAGAGAGAGGAGGCCAGAGATGGCTTTGATGGAAGATGGAATAAGTGAGATGGTGGCAGGGAGAAGTTCCAGGTTTCTGATGGATCAAGAGAGACTGAGGGTGGCAAGTCTTGGGGGTCCAGTGGGGTTCAGAAGAGAGAACACAGCAACCTATGGAAAATGCATGGATAGAGACATGTTGGAATGAGGGAGAAGGAGAAGGAATCAATAGTTTAGAAGACGCATTGAGTCACCAGTGCCCACAGAGAATGTGAACAGTCATTAAGTGGATAACTATCAAGACTAATATTACATGTGAATATTCAGGGGGGTTACGCTCAAGAAGAAACTGAACAACTAGTACTACAAAGAGTTTAGATTGGCCATATATAGTGTGCTGCGCTGTGCTCCAGCCAAAGACCTGAGCAGTTGGGTTGGTTTTTTTTGCCGTTGGCTTCTGTTCCTCCTATTTCAGTTTGTGTGCATCTTGCTTGTTTGGATTATATAAACATGTAGATTTGTTGCTGATCTCATCTGCATACGTGTTTCTCCATTTTATTCCATGCACTGCTCTTTTTGAGTGTTCTCCAGGGTTATTCCCCAGCTCATTAGCCTGGAAGCAGATTTATGTAGAATGGTTATGCAGCAGCTGTGAGCCAAAGTGCTCACATGAGAAAATCTGACTATTGTAAAATGTTAAGTGGGTTGTGCTTGTCCACTAGCACCACAACTAACCAGCAAAAGACACTTAGTAGATGGGCCTTTGTGGATTAATAAGGGTTAAGAAACAAAGACAGCTCAGTGAAATTTTTCAGATGAAACTCTTTTTCTCTGAAATATGCATATTCTGGTCATACAAAACAGTTCACAAATTCATGTCAAGTATGACATGTTGTTTCATTTGGGAAAGAAAAAGAAAAAAACTGAAAAAGTGAAAGCATTTAATTTTGACATTTTTTAAATGAAAGATTGTGACTTTTGAGTCAAAATGATTTTTTTGTTTCTAATCCTACTTCCATTTTATTTACATAAAAAAATCTGACTTATTTCAGGTCAAACTAAACGTTTCATGTCTAGGGTTTTTTTTACCTTAAAAAAAAAATAAAATGGAGTTACAATTTGAAACAAAACATCATTTGGACCATCCTTACTTTAAATTATCTTAATTGCTAAGACCATTCTCAGTGGGCCAAACCTACAACCTGCACATAGAAGAATTCATACATCTGTAATGAATATGATTAGGCACAAGACAGAAAGGCAATATGATCAGACTAGACTGCATCAGATCATTCCATTATTAATATCTTGTTTCAGTGCCGGCCCACAACATTTCGGCACCTTTGGCGGGGAGCTCAAATGACGCCCCCATATCCCCTCGCTTGGCCCAAAACTTTGAAAGGTCTCAATTCTGCCTTCTTCCTCTTCTACTCCTCTCATGGTACTGCTCTGCTGCCTACCCCCATAAAGGAGAACTAACAACTTTAAATGCCTTGTTCAAAAATTTTAAGTAACACTTAACTTTCAAATGCCTGAACAGCAAATGTAATTTTTCTTGTCTGCATAGTAAACACTGGCATTTTTATTTGTTTGAATAATCAAAGTGGTGCTTTCCGTGCCTTCTTGGCTGCAAAGATTTGAACTGCTTCCTGAAGGTCCACTGTCTGGGCCAGCTCATGCTCTATTGAGATGCTTTCAAGGCCGACCAGCCTCTCCTGTGTCATTGTGGAGCATAGATGTGTTTTTATTAACTTCACCTTGGAGAAGCTGTGTTCTCCACTGGCAACTGTTACAGGAAGTGTTAGAAGTATGCGCGGAGCAACAAAAGCATTTGGAAAGAGGGCGGTCATCTTATTTGTGCACATATATTCCAATATCAGAGGGGTAGCCGTGTTAGTCTGGATCTGTAAAAAGCAACAAAGAGTCCTGTGGCACCTTTAAGACTAACAGATGTATTGGAGCATAAGCTTTCGTGCGTGAATGCCCACTTCATCAGACGCATGTAATGGAAATTTCCAGAGGCAGGTATAAATATGCAGGCAAGAATCAGTCTGGAGATAACGAGGTTAGTTCAATCAGGGGGGGGGAGGCCCTCTTCTAGCAGTTGAGGTGTGAACACCAAGGGAGGAGAAACTGTTTTTGTAGTTGGCTAGCCATTCACAGTCTTTGTTTAATCCTGATCTGATGGTGTCAAATTTGCAAATGAACTGAAGCTCAGCAGTTTCTCTTTGAAGTCTGGTCTTGAAGTTTTTTTGCTGTAAGATGGCTACCTTTACGTCTGCTATTGTGTGGCCAGGGAGATTGAAGTGTTCTCCTACAGGTTTTTGTATATTGCCATTCCTAATATCTGACTTGTGTCCATTTATCCTTTTACGTAGGGACTGTCCAGTTTGGCCAATGTACATAGCAGAGGGGCATTGCTGGCACATGATGGCATATATAACATTGGTGGACGTGCAGGTGAATGAACCGGTGATGTTGTAGCTGATCTGGTTAGGTCCTGTGATGGTGTCGCTGGTGTAGATATGTGGGCAGAGTTGGCATCGAGGTTTGTTCCTGAGTAAGAGTTGTTATGGTGCAGTGTGTGGTTGCTGATGAGAATATGCTTAAGGTTGGCGGGTTGTCTGTGGGAGAGGACTGGCCTGCCTCCCAAGGTCTGTGAAAGCGAGGGATCATTGTCCAGGATGGCTTGTAACTTTATCCTTACGCACAATTATTTCAAATTTGGTGACAATATATACCTCCAGACCAGTGGCACCGACATGGGCACCCACATGGCCCCACAATATACCAACATTTTTATGGCTGACCTGGAACAACGCTTCCTCAGCTCTCGTTCACTCACGCCCCTTCTCTACCTACGCTACATTGATGACATCTTCATCATCTGGACCCATGGGAAGGAGACTCTGGTAGAATTCCACCACGATTTCAACAGCTTCCACCCCACCATCAACCTCAGCCTGGACCAATCTACACGGGAGGTCCACTTCCTAGACACCACAGTACAAATAAGTGATGGTCACATTAACACCACCCTATACCGAAAACCCACCAACCGCTATGCCTACCTTCATGCCTCCAGCTTCTACCCCGGACACACCACAGGATCCATCGTCTACAGCCAAGCGTTGAGGTACAACCACATTTGCTCCAACCCCTCAGACAGAGACCAACACCTACAAGATCTTCACCAAGCATTCTCAAAACTACGATACCCGCACGAGGAAATAAGGAAACAAATCAACAGAGCCAGACATGTACCCAGAAGCCTCCTGCTACAAGACAAGCCCAAGAAAGAAACCAACAGAACTCCACTGGCCATCACATACAGTCCTCAGTTTAAACCTCTCCAACGCATCATCAGTGATCTACAAGCCATCCTGGACAATGATCCCTCGCTTTCACAGACCTTGGGAGGCAGGCCAGTCCTCGCCGACAGACAACCCGCCAACCTTAAACATATTCTCACCAGCAACCACACACTGCACCATAACAACTCTTACTCAGGAACAAACCTCGATGCCAACTCTGCCCACATATCTACACCAGCGACACCATCACAGGACCTAACCAGATCAGCTACAACATCACCGGTTCATTCACCTGCACGTCCACCAATGTTATATATGCCATCATGTGCCAGCAATGCCCCTCTGCTATGTACATTGGCCAAACTGGACAGTCCCTACGTAAAAGGATAAATGGACACAAGTCAGATATTAGGAATGGCAATATACAAAAACCTGTAGGAGAACACTTCAATCTCCCTGGCCACACAATAGCAGACGTAAAGGTAGCCATCTTACAGCAAAAAAACTTCAAGACCAGACTTCAAAGAGAAACTGCTGAGCTTCAGTTCATTTGCAAATTTGACACCATCAGATCAGGATTAAACAAAGACTGTGAATGGCTAGCCAACTACAAAAACAGTTTCTCCTCCCTTGGTGTTCACACCTCAACTGCTAGAAGAGGGCCTCACCCCCCCCCCCACCCCCAATTGACTAACCTCGTTATCTCCAGACTGATTCTTGCCTGCATATTTATACCTGCCTCTGGAAATTTCCATTACATGCGTCTGACGAAGTGGGCATTCACCCACGAAAGCTTATGCTCCAATACATCTGTTAGTCTTTAAGGTGCCACAGGACTCTTTGTTGCTTTTTACATATATTCCAGAACAGCCTTTGGAGCTGATCCTGCTGAAATGTATCTTGAAAGAGCTTTCAGTTCATCACCTAAATCACTTGCATCAATATCGCACATGTCATCATGTGTCAACACTGTCTCTAGTGCCCTGCATTGCTGGTGTAGGTCTTCTTCAGGTATAGTGAGGAGTTTTGGAATATCATACAACACCCCAAATATACTTCTGTGTTCCTTGAGCTGCATGAAACGTTCTTTAACTGACTGTACTGCACAATCTATCACCCGGTTAAAGAATTAAATTTTGAATTGTTGTTTGGGGTCTCTTATGGGATTATCCTGTGCCTCGTAATCAAAATGTCTTCTTCTTTGGTGACTCTTGTATTCTTGAATGGGTGGGAAAATAGCTTCAGTGTGAAGTTCCTCTGCCAACTTCTGTGCACTCTTCAGAATGTTTTGAAATCCCTCATCTGACCAGTAAGACTGTAGGTATGACTTTGTTTTGTCCAGTTGTTCCATTGCTACAGATATATCAAGGTTAACACCTTGGAGTCTCTTGCTTATAACATTTATTTCAAACTGTATGTCATGCCACAACACTAAGCCACAAAGAAATTTGAAGTTATGTATGTTTCTGGTGATTCCATTTCCCTCTGCCACTGTTCTCCCACGAACAGTTCCTGTCATAGCATTATCCTCCATAATGGCATCATCTATCTTCCCAATTTGGTGTTTGATAGGCTTTATCGCCTCCACTCGACTTTCCCATCGTGTGGCATTCAGTGGTTTCAGTGTCAGAGAGGATGTTCCCAGATGTTGCTTCAAAATTTGCCATCGATGAGTTGATGCAGAGAAAAATACATAGATGCTTTGAATTATATTAAAAAATTCAGCAGCCTCACTAGAAGCTGATGCTGCATCACTGACCACCAAGTTCAATGAATGAGAACTGCATGGGACAAAAAAACCTCGAGGGTTTAACTCTCGGATCTGTGTCTGCACTCCTCTGTTCTTTCCTCTCATGTTGGCACCATTATTGTAGCCCTGACCTCTTATGTCAGCTATCACAATTCCCGTATCTTCCAGCTTTTTAAGAAGCACATTTGTCATACCAGCTCCTGTAGTATCATCAATGTCAATAAATTCTAGAAAATGCTCTCTGACAGTCACCATTGCAGGGACATTTTCACTAGGTTCTGTTGTTGTTACAAAACGCACCATTAAAGTCATTTGTTCCGTATGGCTGATGTCAGGTGTGCAGTCCAGAATAACAGAGTAATATCTTGCTGACTTCAGATCTGCCACAATCTTCTGTTTGACTTTTGTTGCCAGTAACTGTATGATCTCATTTTGAATTGTTTTTCCAAGGTAGTGGTGTGTGTACATTTCTTGGGTGGTGACTCTTCTTAGATGCTCCTGGAGTACAGCATCAAACTCAGCCATCAGCTCCACAATTTTAAGGAAGTTTCCATTGTTTGGCACATACAGCTGATCTGAAGTGCCACGCAGTGCTAGGTTTTGGGTAGCAAGCATTCTCACAATGGCAATGAGCCTTTTCAGAACATTTTGCCAGTAAAGAGACTCTGATGCAATCTTCTCTTGATGCTGATCATCTATGGTGGCCTTTAACCTTAGTCTCATCTCAAGCTCTTTCCACCTATGGAATGCTCTCTGGTGATTTGCTGCCTTCTCATGGCATGCCAGATTTCTAGCCAGATTTTTCCAGTCCTTTGTTCCTGTAGAACCCAATGTGGCTGGAACATTAGACTGGAAGAGTTTGCAACAAAAACAGTATGCAGCATTCTGGGTTTTTGAGTACATAAGCCATGGCCTCTCCACTTTGTCACCATTGGGGATTTCACGCCAGTAATGTGTTGGATGGAAACTTCTATTTTCATTGTCTTTGGGGAACATGAAGTTTTTCACTTGCTGTGGCCCATGCAGTACAAGGAAGTCCCTCAGGCTACTGCTCAAGTGGGTCCACAGTCCTGGATCATCTAGACTTAAGGAACTAAACTCAGCAGCAGCTGTTTCTTGCGCCTCCACCACACTCTTCTCTGATCTACACTTTTCTTCAGGAATGTGCATGGTTACATCCATTTGAGATGGAGATATGGATGCTGCAGTAGCTGCCAGGTCACCTGCACTCTGACTAACTGGAAGATCAGGCATCTCCTCACCACTCACATCCTCACTGGGGCCGGAAGGCTCACCGTGAACATTTGTGTCTATGTATCTCAGGAGAGCTCCTTCCTGCTTAGATAGAAAAGCTTCCTTTGCTTTCTTTCTTTTTCTGAATGCTGCCCCAGAGGGGCGTTTTCTTCTTTCACTCATGACTGCTGTTCTGTGCCAGCTATAGTGGCTCTCAACACTCAATTGAAGGGGACAAATAAGCAGGCTGGTAGCAGGGCCTGAGTGAGGGAAGATATCAGCGTCTTAAGGGCCTAACTGGCTCCTACTACTTCAGTTGACTGCCTGTTCTCCTCAAGTGGGTTCAGGGAAGCAGCAGGAAACAGGAAGCTCCCTGAGAAGCTGGTGTTAATCAGTCCAGGCTCCTGGGGGTGCTAGAGAGGTACATAAGAAGCTCCTCCTCCTCTCTCTCCCTGCAGCTCCTGCTGCTTTCTGTTATTCCCTCTCACCTTTTCTCCTGCCTGCCTGTTATGTCTCTTGTGCCCTCCTTCCTCCAGCACAGCACTCCACCATCTCTGTGCATCTAGAGCAGAGAGAATACATATGCACCAGCAGCAGACACAATTTTCTACATTCTGGGTCCTTGTGGCACCCCCCCCACACACACACAGTCTGGCACTTGAGGCGGCCGCCTCAGTTTGCCTCATGATAAGGCCAGCCCTGCCTTGTTTCATTCCAGCTGATGGAATACATTGAATACAAAGAATACATTGTCACACTTAAACCATTTGCAAAATGTTAGCAGTAATCTTTGATTCCTTTAGTTATCTTTTACTTGTATTCTTTATATCAACCCTAGCTTTCCTCCTCTCTTCACAAGTTTTGCTCTCTTATTGAGACATTTCCCCAAATTGTAGTCTGCTCTAACACAAGAGGGGATATATATGGGTTCTTTCTTGTACCTGTGAGATTCTAATAGCTATTACTTCATGTGGAATCCACTGAGATTTGTTCTGCTTCTTCAAAAGTCACATTGCCAGCATAATGATCTCAGCCACCTCTTTGTAATATTTTAATATTTCCTCTGTGTGTTATACCCTCAAAAAGAAGTGAAAATTGCTTAGTAGAAGTCTGTACTTATCTGCATTGTATTTATACAGTGCATAGAATAATGAACATAGGGTCTTAGAGTGAGGCTTCTAAACATGATGACAATACATACGACTACTACTAATAACTACAGCCTTTTCCTACCTGCTGGTAGATCTTTTTTTATTCATGTGCCTACCTACTATGCTGTAATGTAATTCCAGGAAGTAGTAGATAATATGGTGATGGTCCTGTGGCATAGCACAGATAGGGTCAAATTCAGTGGGACTTCAAGGGTTTAACTAAGAGTAAAGTTTGAGCTATAGTTGGGTGTAAACCTACATGATTTCCATAGGTTACCCGCATTGGGCCTGATTTTCCACAGCCTTGTGCCTTGTGTATCCTTTTACATCTACATAAAGTGGGTATAAAGTACAACCCGATTACAATGGTAGAACTTTACATCTATTTTGCATTCATTTTTATGATGTAAATGTTAATAGCTACACAAGGAGCAAGACGGTGGAGAATCAGTATCAATATCTCCATTGCACTTAGCTTTTCAAGCAACCTTATCTAACTCCAGAAAGTGCCTTCTCACTATTGCCTGTCATTAAATAATAAAACACCTCACAACCATCCCAACATTACACCTTGGGCAAGATCCTGCTGCTGTGAAGGTCAATGTCAAAAGTCAACATTGCCATTGGGGTGCACTAGCCCTTCTGTTTTTTTAATCTTGCAGGAACATAGACAGTAGTGTTCATCACTGGGAATAAAACTTTAGCTTGAGGTGAGCCTAAAGGTGAGGTTGAAACTATTTGTTTTAAACCCTACCGTCATCCATACTTAATAGCATAATCCTGATTCTATAGCACTTGAAAGGACTGTGTACATTTTCAGCTGGAGTTCTGGCTTTTTGTCTGAGGAGTAGCCAGACCCTTAACCTTGTATCTTTGAATGAAAAAGGTTTTTTCCTGTGATTGAGCACTTGGTTTATTTTGATTGGTTTTTTAATGGCTTTCATCTGCTGTGAAGCTGTAGTGCTTAGACGTCTATTATTTAAATGTGTTGCTAAACTGAGATATCTAAAATGTGTGTAGTTTGTTAATGATGACAAGTTCCTAAGAGATCTTCTTTCTTTTGCCAATCCCTAATTTTGTCTAAAAGTCGTTTGTGGCAAAGCTGATAGTTGTTAACTTTGACAGAACTGCATAAGGCCATTTCTCTTGTGATAGATACATGAGAGCATTGTACAACAATTGAACTGTTCCTCCGTAAGTCACAGATTCAAAAATAAATGAAGGTCTAGCAATGTATTGTAACTACGTACTTTGCAATTAAGATAACATTTTGTGGTTGAAAGAAATGCCATTGTAATTAGACAATTGTAAGATGTGTTTTAACATTCAGAACTGATTTGAAACAACATACAGGTATTGATCTGGCTTCCACAGAAGTCTGTGGAAGTTTTGTCATTAGCTTTCATAGCCATTAGCTTTCCTGAATGTGAAAACAGTTTTTTTTATCAAAGCACATATTAAAGGAAGTTACATACAAATATAACTTGGGCAACATGTGATATTTATTTCACAAAATCTGCAACCCTGGTGTTCAACAGGACTCCTCACCACTTCTAGAGCCTAAATTATTATTTCCACGAGAAACTCCTTTTTTTTTTCATCTGTGGCTGAGAAGATGATTGGCTCCCTCATCAGATGGATTTGGATTTAATCCGGGTAAGCCATAGATTTGTGGGCGACAGGCTTGTTTGTTATAATTCTGCAAGGTATGAAACCACTGACCTTAAAAGGGCAGCAATTATTTCAAATCATGGCTACCTGACCTCTCAGCAATACCAGCTCCTGGAATCACATCGCTCCAAGCATTAGTGTCTTCACCGGCTCCCTAAAGAAGACTAGGTCAAGTTCAAGATTTTGATTCTCCTCTTCAAAGCCTTATATGGGGGGTGGCCCAAATTGCCAGAAGGCCTCCTCCTGATGATCCCAACTTCCTATGTCACCTTCGTTCCAGTGAAACAATGGGACAGTCACCTAGAGCTGGTCAGGACATTTTTTTTTTCCCTGATCAAAAAAAAAAGGTGAAATTGATTTTTTTTTTTTAATTTAAAAAACTCCATTAAAATTTTGGGGTAAAATCTATCCAAAGAGTTTGACTTAATTAAACTCTGAATCCTCATCAAAGAGAATCTGCTCTTTCTCACAGAGGAAATCCATGGGACATTGTTTGAGCAAGAAACCCATAGCATAGTCCCTAGGATCATAAATCCACATCAGATTTTGAGCCCTTGGTTGAGGGAAAGAGGCCTCCTTATTTCTTCTGACCAGCAGTCTGATGACTTTGGTGTACACAACATTCAGGTGGGACCTAAGCAAATATTTTAACCCTGTAGGGAAAAGATATGGAGTTCTGAGTGGACCTCCTTAGAATCCTCCTGATTGAAGGAACATAAGAACGTCCATACAGGGACCAAAGGTCCATCTAGCCCATTATCCTGTCTTCTGACAGTGGCCAATGCAAGTTGCCTCAGAGGGAAAAATAGAACAGATAATCATCAAGTGATCCATTCCCTGTCGCCTATTCCCAGGTTCTGGCAAACAGAGGCTAAGGACACCATCCCTGCCCATCCAGGCTAATAGCCATTGAAAACTGGGCTTTCTACTGCACCCTCCTTGCCATCACGGCTGCTGTTGTCTCTGAACACAAATATCTTTATTAAACTGCTAATTTTTCAGAGCACCCTGGACAAGAGGACACTTCATGCTGTCCTGGAACCAACTCACAGAGTCCCCACAGCTGCTGGATTGGACTTCCCCTGCTTTTCCATGTTTGGTACAAAAATTGGGGGCTCCAATGAAAAAGTGGGGGAAGAGATATGATGGCATCAGTTGAAATGAGCCTCACCCAGGAAACACTAGTTACAATGGTAACCACTGCTTCAAAGAGACTGCTCGGGTCCTCCTTGGCCCCCAATTCAAGGTCAGAAGGAAGAAGACTCATGAGCTCTCCCAATGGAAATGATACTGCACAGGTCATGGAGGTGGGGGGCAAGGAGTTGTCCAGGTGACAGGATCTGGTGATCAGCAGTTGGACCATCTTCTTGATGGAAATGCATTGCCCTGAACTGGGAAAGAAGTTGAAACTGTTTCTCTGATCTCTAACCCACTCCTCATCACTTGTCTGTTACTGTATCTGTAAAAGGAAAAGTATTGCAGAGATTAAAATCAATCAGCAGGAAAACATTCACAAACTCACTTACCAGCATGGTCTTGGTCCCAGCTCTGAAGATCCTGACTTAACAAAAAATCCTAATAGCCGACCCAGAGGAAGTAACTGGGCCAGCAACTTCCCTCCATTAGGGAGACAGATGTGACGACTGTCCTGTCTCCACCTTCTGGAAGAGAGGATTATATCCACTTTTCTGAAGTGCCACAAGAGAGCAATGGGAAATCGCCAGCTTTTACAGAAATATCCTGGAGAACATCAGGAGCTAGAACAAACTTATTTGATTTATTTCACAGGGCAGGAAAATGTAAGATGCTAGTAAATCCTCTTTTACTCAAACACACAGTATGGCTATTTTTAGTGTCAGGTTTGGCTCTCATTTAAAAATACACCTAATTTCATGGAAATAAATTAATGTAATTCTCTAATCTTCATGCAGCCCAAGGGCCCGTCAAGTCACAACAAAGTTTGAGAAAAATACCAAAAAATTGCTATTATTATCTCAGTAGCCCTATTGGGAAAAAATTAAAGCAGAGGTAATTAGTTATTACACATACGTACACATAATTAGATATTTAGTGCGATATGTAAACTATATCTTGTTAATTCCATTGGAAAACAAAACAGTATTCAGGGAGGAACACATAAATCCAGAACTTATGCATGTTTATTCTGTGAAAAATTCCCACATACAAATCATAATTTTGTTGTCTAGGTGACTTTTGCAGGTAACGACTAAATATTTGTCCTTGGTATTTTACCAAAGACTACACGAGACCAGTACTAAATGCCAAAGAAACCAATCATATTTTCCAAGGGTGCTGATGAGGTCCTTCAGGCAAGCACTGCCTCTCAACAGTTACTAAGGCATCAAGCTGAAAAAGAAGGCATGTGTTTTAGAGCTAAGGCCTGGTCTACACTAGTCAGTTATTTCAGAATTAGCCAACTTAATTCGGAAAAAAAAAAGATTCCATCCACACGACCAAACCAGTTTTTTCAATTGAAAGGGCTCTTTAATCTGATTTCTGTACTCCACCTCGGCAAGTGGAGTAGCACTTAAATCGAGATCGCCATCCCGGGTTAAAGGTATTGTGGATGCAATTTGACATTATTGGCCTCCGGGAGCTATCCCAGAATGCTCCCTTGTGACCACTCTGGACAACACTCTCAACTCCGATGCACTAGCCAGGTGGGCAGGAAAAGCCCCGGGAACTTTTGAATTTCATTTCCTGTTTGGTCACCATCAGCACAGGTGACCATCAGCACAGTCCACCATCACAGGCAACCATGCAGAGTCTACCATCACAAGAGATCACGCAGTCCCGGATTTGCAGATGAGCTCCAGCATGGTCCGAATGGGAGGTACTAGATCTCATCGCATGTTGGGGAGACGAATCTGTTATGGCAGAACTACGTTCCAAAAAAAGGAATGCAAATACGTATGCTAAAGTCTCCAGGGCCATGACGGAAAGAGGCTTCTCCAGGGACACAGAGCAGTGTTGTACAAAAATCAAGGAGCTCAGGCAAGCGTACCAAAGAGCCAGGGAGGCGAATGGGCGCTCTGGGTCACAGCCCCATACATTCCGCTTCTACCGTGAGCTGCATGCAATTATGGGGGGTGACACCACCACTACCCCACCACTGTCCGTGGATACCTGCAAGGGGGGAGTTGCGAGGAGGATGAGTCATTGGAGGAGGAGGAGGAGGAAGAGGACAGTGCACAGGCGGCAAGTGGGGAATCCGTTTTCCCCCCTAGCCAGGAACTATTCTTAACGCTGGAGCCAATAGCCTCCCCCCACTCCCAAGGCGGGCTCCTGGACCATGACCCTGGAAAAGGTACTTCTGGTGAGTGAGAGCCTGATCGGAGCCACGTGGTGGGGGGCGGGGGGGAGACCCAGCCATGCTGGGCTGTTCGCGTTTAGTTTAAAGGGATCATCCCTGCTCAGAGCTTCAGCAGAGCCACGCGGTGGGTGCGGGGTGTGTGTGTGTGTGTGTGTGAAGCGATCATCCCAGAGAGCCCGCAGGCCCTCCTTTTATATGGCAAACCCACCAGGCATTGCGCTAACTGGGAAAGGGGGCCCAGCAGTTTGAAACCATTGAAATGAATGTGGAAGAAGCAGAACCCCACGTGCCCCTAGGCTGCCTGCAAGCTGAATTCTGTTGCCTGTGTGTGATGGCTTACTCACACCAAAGTGGCAGGCACTTCAGTATAAGAGGCAAAATGCTAACTTGTAAAGAAAGAACATGTGCTGTGTACTATGAATTGCCTGTTTCACTGAGAAAGAGTGTCCCCTTTGTTCTCTGAAATGTATCTTTTAAAATACTACCCTCCCTTTTTCTCCTCCTGCAGGTGCAAATGTTTCAACGCGGCCCCTATCTACTCGTTCCAGAGGCTGGTCCAGATTAGAAGGCGGAAAAAACAAACTCGGGATGACATGTTCGCCGAGCTCATGCAGTCCTCCCACACTGATAGGGTCCAGCTGAATGCGTGGAGGCAAACAATTGCGGAGTTCTGTAAAGCATTACAGGAACACGAAGAGAGGAGGGACGCGTGCAATGAGAGCAGGCAGGAGGCTATGGTCAAGCTCATGGGGGAGCAAACTGACATGCTCCGCTGTATGTTGGATCTAATGCGGGAAAGGCAGCAAGACCACAGACTGCCTCTGCAGCCCCTGTATAACTGCCCTCCCTCCTCCCCAAGTTCCATAGCCTCCTCACCCCAGATGCCCAAGAACACGAAGGGGGAGGCTACGGGGACCCACACACTCAACCCCAGAGGATCGCCCAAGCAGCAGAAAGCTGACATATGCGAACTTTTGATTTGGTTTCTGGACTTATCCTTCCCTCCTCCTCCACCCCCTAACCAAATCCTCCCCTCCCCAGGTCTACTTTCTGATTTCTTTCAATGTGTTGTGCAACAAATAATAAAGAAGGGTTTTTAAACAATTGTGACTTTATTTCCTTTCATATATATAGGGGGCGGGTAACTTCAAGAGAAACAAACACAACTGTCACACCGTACCCTGGCCAGTCATGAAACTGGCTTTCAAAGCTTCTCTGATGCGCAGCGCGCCCTGCTGTGCTCTTCTAATCACTCTGTTGTCTGGCTCTGCGAAATTGGCCACCAGGCAAGTTGCCTCAACCCCCTCCCCACCATAAACGTCTCCCCCTTACTCCCACAGATATTGTGGAGCACACAACAAGCAGCAATTACAATTGGAGTATTGGTTGTGCTGAGATCTAACCGAGTCAGTAAACAGCGCCAGCGAGCTTTCAAACGTCCAAAAGCACATTCTACCACCATTCTGCACTTGCTCAGCCTATAGTGGAACAGCTCCTGACTACTGTCCAGGGTGCCTGTGTACGGCTTCACGAGCCATGGCATTAAGGGGTAGGTTGGGTCCCCAAGGATAACTATAGGCATTTCAATATCCCCAACAGTAATTTTCTGGTCTGGGAAGTAAGTCCCTTCCTGCAGCTGTTCAAACAGACCAGAGTTCCTGAAGATGCGAGCGTCATGCACCTTTCCCGGCCATCCCACGTTGATGTCGATGAAACGTCCTTTGTGATCCACCAGTGCTTGCAGCACCATGGAAAAGTACCCCCGGCCTTTATGTACTGGCCTCCCCGGTATGCCGGGGCCAAGATAGGGATATGCGTTCCGTCTATCGCCCCACCGTAGTAAGGGAATCCCAGCGCATTAAAGCCATCCACAATGGTCTGCACATTTCCCAAAGTCCCTACCCTTGATAGCAGCTGGTCAATGATTGCGTTGGCTACTTGCAGCACAGCAGCCCCCACAGTAGATTTGCCCACTCCGAATTGATTCCCAACTGACCGGTAGCTGTCCGGCGTTGCAAGCTTCCACAGTGCTATGGCCACTCGCTTCTCAACTGTGAGGGCTGCTCTCATTTTGGTGTCTTTGCGCTTCAGGGCAGGGGACAGCAAGTCACAACGTTCCATGAAAGTGGCCCTACGCATATGAAAGTTTTGCAGCCACTGGGAATCATCCCAGACCTGCAATGCTATGCGGTCCCACCAGTCTGTGCTTGTTTCCCGGGCCCAGAATCGGCGTTCCACAGCATGAACCTAGCCCAACGCCACCATGATCTCTCAATCGCCACATGCCGTGCTTCTAGGAATGTCTGTGTCCATGTCCTCATCAGTATAGTAATCGCGCTGTCGTCGCTTCCTCGCCCAGTTTTGCAGGTACTGCACATACTGCTGGATAATGTGCGAGGTATTTACAGTGGTCAAAACTGCAGCAGAGATCTGAGCGGGCTCCATGCTTGCCGCGCTATGGTGCCTGCATGGGTAATCCTGGAAAAAGGGTGCGAAACATAGGAGAGCTGTTCGGTTCAAGATGGCCAATAAAAGGTGGTAAATGGTTGTCTTCTGTAGCTTTCACAGAGGCGGGAAGCACGCTAGAGCTGCAAGAGTGGGAGAGCAGAGTTTGCGGCGGAAGCTGTGCGGCTCAGTTCACGATGGCCGAAAAACGGTGGGGAATTGTTGCCTTCTGTATTTTCCACGGGAGCCCAGGACAGACAACATGGAGAAATTAGCTAGCAATGCAAGAGCGGGAGAGCAGAGTTTGCGGCAGAAGCTGTGCCGCTCGGTTCATGGTGGCCGAAAAAAGGTGGGAAATGGTTAGATAAAAGAGTAGATAGAAAGACAAGAGGACATGCAAGGTGGATTCATAGTACCAGGAGGCAGGCGGTGTACCGTACTGCACCGTCTGCTGGCAGTATGGCATCTGCTGTAGCTTTCACGGAGAGAGGAGCGAGTGATGAGACACACCCAGAAACACCCGTGAGAACATGCCCCATCATGCACTGGGAGTTTAACCCAGAATTCCAATGGGCGGCGGGGACTGTGGGAACTGTGGGATAGCTTCCCACAGTGCACCGCTCCGACATTCGATGCTAGCCTTGGTACTGTGGATGCACTCAGCCAAATTCATGCGCTTTAGTGGGGACACACAACATCGAATGTATAAAATCGCTTCAGAAAATTAGAATAGAATAAGTTCGAATTAATTTTGTACTGTAGATATACCCTAAGAAACAGAAAACAAATGAAATCAAATGTACTTGGCCTCTGTTACCTGGAGAAAGCTTTTTACACTGAATGCTAACACCTCTGTGGGAAAAGTTAGGTATGAAGCATGAGCCAAACACTTGTATTATTCAGTTACTTTTAGCGTCATTTGAATCCAACAGGGCCAGCTTTAGGAAGTGCGGGGCCCAATTCGAACATTTTCGGCGGGGCCCCGGCAGGGATGACTAAAAAAAAAAAAAAAAACACATAAAAAAAACTGGAGACGGGCTGGTGCGGGCATGGCAGGGGGTGCGGGGCTGGTGCGGGAAGGGGGTGCAGCAGGGGCTGGCTGCGGGCAGGGGGTGCGGGGCTGGCTGGAGACAGGGGCTGGCTGTGGGCAGGGCAGCTGGAGCCCCGGCCCTTTAAATAGCCCCCGGAGCCCCCCGCTACCCCAGGGCTCCAGCAGCTATTTAAATAATCCCTGGAACCCCCCGCTACCCCAGGGCTCTGGGGGCTATTTAAAGGGCCAGGGCTCCCCTGCTTCTACCGCCCCGGCCCTTTAAATAGCCGCGGGAGCCTTGGGGAAGCGGCGGGGCTCCAGCGGCTATTTAAAGGACCAGGGCGGCAGAAGCAGCTGGAGCCCCGGCCCTTTAAATAGCCCCCAGAGCCCCCTGCTACCCCAGGGCTCTGGGGGCTATTTAAAGGGATGGGGCTCCCCTGATTCTACCGCCTGGCCCTTTAAATAGTCGCGGGAGCCCTGGGGAAGCGGCAGGGCTCCAGCGGCTATTTATAGGGCGTACCGCCGGCGGCAAGGGCGCGGGGCCCTCTTAGGGGCGGGGCCTGATTCAGGGGAATCGGCTGAATTGGCCTAAAGCCGGCCCTGGAATCCAAGAAGTGGTTTTAGTTAGGCTGTTTTTCAATTATGCTATGGAGGTAAAAATGGATTTAAAGTGGTCTGAGACTGAGTCTCAATAAAGCTGTCTGATAAAATTGGCTTTTTATCTGACGAGGGAAGGAGTTGGGAAGGAAGAAAGAGGGGATTCTGACAGTTATTCTTATTTTCCAGAATATTGGAATTTAGGACTGTTCTTTAATGTTTTTGGACAATGCTTGTTTATTTTTTAGACCTATTAAATATTTTTCTCTATGACCCTCCAGATTCTAACAACTGCTACACCACATTCATTTCTAAGGTCTGGGCTACACTAGGAAATTAGGTCAGTATAACTACGTTGCTCAGGAGTGTGAAAAATCCACACCCCTGAGCAACAGGTAAACCACTCTAATCCCTGGTGTAGACAGTGCTAGGTCAGTGGGAGAATTCTACCACCTCTCGGGGAGGTGGAGTGCATACACTGACAAGAGGACCTCTCCCATCAGTGTAGGAAGCATCTTCCATGAAGTGTAGACAAGCCCAAAGTATCCTTGTGATCATTCATCATTTTTACTGGCAGGAAACAGCCAACGATCTCGCAGAACTGTACAAATTACCTCACAGTGAAACACTTATTTCTTGACATAGTGACAGTGAATTTTATAAAACCTTTCAATCAACTTTGGAAATAAGGTATTGGGTGCAAACCTACAGTAAAGTGCCTTTCATTCATGGGCAGTCTTCGCAAATAAGGTAGAGAGTATAGTTTAGTGGTCCAGTCCTTGGGTTGGTCTCCCAAGATTCTTGGCTGAATAGGTTAGTATGATCCTAATGTTCACTGAATTCTTCTTCGTTCCAAGGTAGATACATTGAGTAACATACAGAGTTACAAATGGACATACTGTCTGTCTTTCCAGGGCCTGATTTTTCTCCCATTTAGCCCAATGGAAAAACTACCATAGGCTTAAGTCATGCAGATTCATGCCCCAGGTCCACTTGGCGAGAACATCCCCTCCCTGAACTGCTGTGCATGTGATGGTTACTGCCCTCCCAGGGCTGTGTTGTGATGGTGAGGCTACAGCATACCTTGAAGGACTGGAGCAGGAGAAAGAGAGCATGGGATGAGAAGAGCAGCAAGTTGGTGTAGGAGAAATGGCCCATGGGGAAGGGAGTAACAGAAGAGGATGTGGAAGGCCAACAAAATAGGAGAGAAAGTAGGAGGAAAGCAAGAGAGAAGAGAGGAAATGGTAGGGTTTGTATTTGAATTTCCTTTTCTTACCAGTACATTCAATTATTACTGTCAATTAGATCAGCAGTCAGAATAAAATACCTCCTTCCCCCTAACATGTTTTAATCCTCATTTGAAAAGATTTCTCCCCTGCCCCAATATAAATAAATAAATCCCTGATCCATTTGAAAATGATGAGGGATTTTTAGTTAAGCAAAATTTAATTATTGTGAGAGATAAATTGCTGCATAGTTCTACTTTTGCTCAACCAAATGAAACATCTACATGATATTTCATCACAATCTATATCTACATCACAATGGATACCTCATTATACTCTGTATCTACTTTTGCTTTTGACCAGATCCTCAGCTCATATAAATTGGCATAGCTCCATTGAAAGATGTGGTCCATTATGTCTATACTTGTTTTTCAAATATTCCGTGCTAGAATTAATTCTGGATATTTTAATGTCTTGAAAAAGACATAATTAATCCATTAAATGAAAAACCTATTCAGCATAGTTCTGGTCTTACATACACCACACCACTGTAACTTCTCTGACTTCAGTTGAATCATTCCTGAATATCACCCCATAAATAAAAGTAGAATCAAGCCCATCATATGGTCAATGCTTATAGTTAAATGGGATTTTAATTTAAAACAATATATTAGCTATTTTTTTCTGCATTGTCAAATTGATAGTGCTTTGCACTTACAGCATGTAGCATAAAGAACAGGAGTACTTGTGGCACCTTAGAGACTAACAAATTTATTTGAGCATAAGCTTTCGTGGGCTACAGCCCACTTCATCGGATGCATAGAATGGAACATATAGTAAGGAGATATATATACACATAGAGAGAACATGAAAAGGTGGGAGTTGCCCTACCAACTCTAAGAGGCTAATTAATTAAGATGAGCAATTATCGGCAGGAGAAAAAAATCTTTTGTAGTGATAATCAAGATGACCCATTTCAGACCGTTTGAAACCTCTCAGCATGTAGCATGTTTATCTGAGGATCTCAAAGCACTGTACCAATAATAACTGATGATGCCTTACAACAGTCCTGTGAGGGATGCATTGCTACCATCATTCTCAGTCACATATGGGACGGGGTGGATCACAGCAACCCTCTTGGGAGCTGCCACCTGATTTGCCAAGACTACCGCTGTTCCTGCTTTCCACGCCAGCTCAGGACTCTAGCACCCTGTCTTGCTGAGCCAGATACACCCGTCTGCTCCAACAAAGACCCAGGGTCTGAATTACTTACCCCAAAGCTGCAGGTTTACCTGAAAGCAGCAGTGCAAGTGTTCCTGTCTTTAACACTCAGATGCCCAACTCCCAATGGGGTCTAAACCCAAATAAATCCGTTTTACCCTGTATAAAGCTTATACAGGGTAAACTCATAAATTGTTCGCCCTCTATAACACTGATAGAGAGATATGCACAGTTGTTTGCTCCCCCAGGTATTAATACATACTCTGAGTTAATTAATAAGTAAAAAGTGATTTTATTAAATACAGAAAGTAGGATTTAAGTGATTCCAAGTAGTAACAGACAGAACAAAGTAAGTCACCAAGCAAAATAAAATAAAATATGCAAATCTATGTCTAATCAAACTAAATACAGATAAGATCCTCACCAGTTCCAGAATGCTCCCTTTTACAGACTAATCTCCTTTTAGCCTGGGTCCAGCAATCACTCACACCCCTTTGTTCCAGTTTCTTCCAAGTATCCTGGGGGGGTGGAGATGCTCTCTCTTTAGCCAGCTGAAGACAAAATGGAGGGGTCTCCCAGGGGTTTAAATAGACTTTCTCTTGTGGGTGGAGACCCCCTCCTCACTCCTATGCAAAGTCCAGCTCCAAGATGGAGTTCTGGAGTCACCTGGGCAAGTCACATGTCCATGCATGACTCACAGTCCTTACAGGCAGAAGTCATTGTCTACATGGTATCTTGTATGTCTCCAGGAAGACTTCCTATGTGGATTGGAGCATTCCAAGATGCATTGTTCCCCAAGTGCTTCCTGATCGGGTACTTAACCTTGCGAATTCCTTCCTAAAGAAGCTGACCAAATGCCTCACAAAGCTTACTTAGAAATCAAGCAAGTATACAGCCAATATTCTTAACCTCAAGTACAAAACGATATATGTGTACAAATAGGATGAATAGATATAGTAGACCATAACCTTTACAGAGATACGTTACATGGCGCAGGCAGCACAAAACATATTCCAGTTATGTCATATTCCCATAAAGCATTATGGGGTGCAGCGTCACAACATATATTTAAGGTCACATCATATCTGGCTCCAGTGATTGTTGTGGTGCGTTGCTCTTTGTTTCTAATTCAGAATGGAATGGGTTGCCTTTGTGGCAAGTCGATGTGGTCAGAGTTGCAGTAAATAAGGATTCTGTCTTTTAACATTTTTCATTCTTCATTTTAAACAATGAGCACCAACCATGTGTTCCTCCTCCATGCACAAGCAGGACTACATCCCTAACAAATATGAACAGAGAAGAGGGAGGCCTGCTGGAGTAAAATCTCTGAATTTAACCTCTCCTCTTTATTCTGGGCCTGTCTTCCACCCTCCCCTTCAATGAAATTCTTACTGCTCCCCTGCTTCTTCGGGAGCTGCACACATGGCATTTATAGCTTCTAAAGGATTCTTAACAGCAGCACAAGGCTATGACCTCTCCCTGGAGACC
Source organism: Platysternon megacephalum (assembly GCA_003942145.1). NCBI lineage: Eukaryota > Metazoa > Chordata > Testudines > Platysternidae > Platysternon > Platysternon megacephalum. The sequence goes on from QXTE01000054.1 coordinate 4,155,368, forward strand.
AAATCATCCCATCTGTAAAAAATTCAGCCTCTGGTAGCCTAGGGACATTGAGACACAGTCATTTTCTAACCTGACTCTCCCACGGGTCATGCAAGGCATTGCCACTGAGGCATTAGACTTATGTTAAACGTGTACATTAAATGAGTTGCAGTGGCAATACCTGAGCAAAGCCCACAGAAATAGTTCTTGCACAGGTTATTATGTCTCAAAAGCTGATTTAATTTAGATGCTTTCCTTTACAAAATATTTGCAATAGACTTTGTATATTTCTTGCACGTGGCAGAGTGAGCAGCTTTTTAAAATTTGATCCTACTTATTTAGCAGTTCCCTGCGTGCCTTGTAACTGGGTCACAAGACTCAAATATTTTCCAAATAATATAGGAAAAGAGAAATAGTCTGTTTAACTGATATCCTAACAATAACACGATTTCATGCCTGACGCTGCACTCCTTATTCACGAAAAACTCCCGCTGAAGTCAAGAGGAGTTTTACCTGAGTAGAGACTGCAAGATTAAATCCTTTTAAAACATGCAAATATAAAACAAAATGCAGGAATCCGTACAGTGATTTACTGGTACATAGAAAAGGAAGCAGAAATAAGCCATAATCTTGAATGCACTCCTTCCCCTTGCCCATCCCCCATGTCACCATCTGTACTAGTCCTCATAGTCTTCTCTATAACAAAACCCTGCCCACTTAGGCTATTATTGATCCTCCACTCCTTCCCTCCGCCTTTCCTTTGTCTGCTCGGTTACAAGCTGGAAAGTCATTCCTTCCTGTTTTGGTGGCGATTCCATTCCTAATGCAACTAATGGTACTGGGAATCATTTTAGTGAGCAAGAGAAGAGATTGTAGGCTGAATTCTGATCTCTGTTACACTGATCTAGATCTGTAGTAGCACCATTTACTTACGTGGAATTACTTCAGATGTACACTTTTGTCACTAAGATCAGACTCTGGCCCTATGTCATTAGATTTTCTGCAATGCTGAATCTTAACCTCACAGGTAATGAGGAATTCCCATTCATTTGTGTCTGACCACAAAAAAACCCAGTAATATTGAATGTTATCTCTCATCACTAATAATTACACTGCATCATTTGCATAGTGCTTTTTTAAATATGGAATATGCTTTTGGCATAAAGCTTTGTATATAAATACTTTGATTTTAAAATTAACAGTGTAGGTTCATTAATTTACTTGATTCCTTTAGTGTAAACAATTATTAAAGATGATAAGGTTCTATATTTGGAATCTACATGCTCTTTTCTAGAGCAAATTCATTTAAGATTTCTAAATAAATTCATTTATTAATACACTGTTAACAGGGCCGGCGCAACCCATTAGGCGACCTAGGCGGTCGCCTAGGGCGCTACTATTTGGGGGGCACCGGCGCCCCGGTCGTCAGCGGAATTTTGGGGGCGGGACCTTCCGCCGCCGCTGTCGGGGGCAGCATTTCGGGGGCGGGACCTTCCGCCGCCTAGGGCGCCGAAAAAGCTGGCGGCGCTCCTGACTGTTAATCTGCTATACATACTGTAATTTATATGTTAAAGCTAGTAGTTTCCTTCAAAATTTTTTAAAAAGCAACTGTTTGTGCCTGCTGTACTTGTTCACTGGTTCAGCGGGTCAGTAGCAATTTCATGTGAATGGGAATCAAGGGATTATTCAAGAAAAGAGAGTTTTAGAAAATGGAGCAGTGGGAAGTAAGGCTCAGGGCTCACTCCAGCAAGCCCAGGGATAGAATTGAGGTGGAAGGGAAGGAGCTTCCAAGCTCCATCCATGTACCACACAGAGCCCAGGTTGTGAATGTTTTGGGCCAGATTTTGATTTCAAATACACACTGATGTAAATCTGGATTAGCTGTAGTGAAGTAAATGGAATTATTCTAGATTTACCCAGGTATACCTGAGATCAGATCCTGCCCAGATTCAGCTGCTTTGTGCCAGCTACCATCCTCCCTCTTTGTATCCTGCCGTCAACTCATCATCTTACATGTCTTTTATTATATTCTATTCAGGTTCTTATGCCACCTTCATCACTGTAGTATCTGAGCACTTTCCAGCAGTGCATTAAATGACATAACTAACATCTGTGGTTTATCCTTTCTCTCATCCTCATCCCAGCTGAAGAATGGTATGTGCAGTGTAGTGTTTTGTTTTGGTGTGTTGTTGGTTTTATTTAATATGGCATTAGTTCACTGAAAAGAAAAATTAGATTTATAACTGCTTATGAAATTAGTCCTAATCTCCAGGCAAACAAAGAGCAAATGGTAGAGCTTGCCAGACTTTTTTTTTCTCCGTGGGAAATTTCAACACAAACTTGTAAAGCATTTTTGTCAACCTTTCTCATCTTTTCATCAGAAAATTTAGATTTTTCAGCTGAAAGCAAAGTTTCCAGCTGAAAACTTTTCAGTTTTTTGACAAAAAGCTAACATTTTCTTCAGAAAGCAGTTTTCATGAAAAGACTGTAGCTGAAAACTCATTAAAAAAGTTTCAACAGACATTTCCACCAGCCCTTCTATATAGTGCTTCAGAACCTGCTCGTGCTGCAATGTTAACTCCAGTTTCACGGGTCTCTTAACTCCTGAAACACAATATACAAAATCTCATTTGTTTTGCTGAAATTAGAAAAAAAGAAATAGAAGTAAAATGCAAAGCCAGCCTCAGGGTTTGGAAGAGCACAAAGGTAACTTTTAGCAAGCTCTCAGCTCTGCATGCCGGGCTCTGAGACAGCTGAAGACCCATCCATGAGCCATTTCACTGACTGCCCATTGAACGACATACTGAGTTTAGTATCAGAGGGGTAGCCGTGTTAGTCTGGATCTGTAAAAGCAGCAAAGAATCCCAGACACCTCCTATATCTTTGTCCTGATCTACTTCCCCTTCCCCCTTTCTTCACACTGCCAAAGATGTGAATCTGTATCACTTTCAGCTCCTCTCGCAAACATATCAGTGCCTCCTTCCACGCTGCCCTTTATGCTGAGAATGATTCCCAACCTGTTTGCTAAGTGACCTCACTTCCCTCCCAAACTCTCACGTCTGCTGTCTCACCCAGGAAAAATGTGTGTGGATGAGCTGGAAATAAAGTGAACACAGCTCTCAAGAGATGTGCATGGCCCATTAGGTTGAGTAACATGTTACTCTTATTATTGTCACCCTTTCTCCCCAAGCTGTCCCTGTTTATGGCCCTTGCTTGTGTCATGTTATATTTAGATTGTACAATGGGCTGGGCAGGAACTGGCTCTGTAGCTGTTTGTGTGACGTGTTTTAGACACTTGGAAACTAAATAATAACAATAATAACTGAGAAAAGGGCACCTATGGCTGAAACCCTTTGACTACACAGCTGACCCTTTCAGCCAGTTCCGGAGCCCCTCCGTTTCACATGCATCCCCTTTCTTGCAGGCAGCCTACCCCAAGCACATGCTGACAGGCACATCTGCCTCTCCCCTCATCAAATCACTAGCACAATCGCATCAGCTCAACACCTGCCAACCAGACACCTCCCAGGTACCCTGCCTGCCCAGTGCCTCTTGCTGGATCTTCTCCTCCCTGCTCATTCCTTCTCTCCCACATCTCTCTCCCTCACTGCTTTGATTCCCTCTCTTCCATTTCTCTCCCCTTGCTCCATCTCACTCTCTTCTGCACCTGCTCCCAGCTGCCACTGTTTTTCTCCCCTTTTTCCTTTACTCCTGATAAAAAATTCAGAAACAAAGGGGTTAAAATTTTAAATGAGCAATGACAGGTTTGTATCCAAAGGTGAAGCCATGTAGGTAGCTATATGGCCCATATCACACCATTGTACAGAAGGGGAAGTGATGCGTGGGGTAGATTAAATGACTTGCCCAGGGTTATGCAGGAAGTCTGTGGCAGAGCTAAGGACTAAAACTAGGTCTTCCACCTCATAATTAATAGATTCAGGGACAAGCTCTAAATTGGGAACATATTTTAAACATCAAACCCAAAGCTTGGAGCCACATGGGAGCATCCCCAAATTTCAGGACTCTTATCTGGCAGTTTGGTCTTAGCACCATTATGTACATAGTGGCAAAGTTCAAGTTGGTTGAGACCCAAACTCCCTCAGGATTGGGAGGTGCTTAGCTATGGGGATTTGGTTTGTGCCAATCTCCAATAATAACCCAAACACCTTTACAAACCTCTTTTTAACAACGGATCTCTTTTTTGAACTAGATAATTTTTTTAATTCCTGTTTAGTCAAATGACAACTCATTTGAGATTTCATAGGGCTTTTATATTGAGTAGATGTTTCCCTTATACTGCATTTATTAATGAGGTGATAAACAAAGCTGTTTACTTGCGTCCCTTTCAATAGAGTCTAAAGTTTTTTGCTGGTATATTTTAAGGCATGAGGTTATTATCCTTGGCACAGAGTCAACAGAAATTTTTGTTCACCTGTCCACAGAAATCACCTCTGAAATGCCTCTAAATTCTAGCTAGTGCTCCTATGCATTCGCCCTACACTGGCTATCTGTTTTCACATCCACCAGAGAGAGTTTTCAAAAAACATTTTCTACTGTGCTAAAAAACCCACAAGTTTATGATTCACTTTCAGACTTTGTTCTCCTAAATGACTTGTTTGTGCACTATGCAACAAAACAAGAGACTTCAGAAACTTGCACACACAGCAGTATTCTTGTTAATGCCTTTTAAGCATATAATAAATGCATGTACAAATAAGTGGGGGAAGGGTCAAGCTATCTTTTTATGGTATTTTTTTGTTCAAGTTAAACATCCTCTGCTGTGAAAAGCAAATGTAAAGATATAAATAAATGAAGACCTGAATGTAAAGGGAAATGATCCAAACTGTCTTGAAATCCAGACTCCCCATCTGAAAAGAAAGTATGATGGAACCTTTCAATTGTTTTAGGCACCAAAAAAATGAACAAATATTTAAGTCACATTTTACTATGAATGGGCAGCCTGGCTCCCATAACAAACATAGCCTCCAGCCCTAACCTTCCTGTAACCATATCTTGGTGGGTCATAACTGAGAATGCCAAATAAATTCAGGACAAACTGCTGAGGAATAGGGCCAACACAACCCAAAACTGGTGGTTATTCTTTTATCAGATATACCAAACCAGCCACATAAATAAACTCCTGTTTCACCACACTGGATAACAAGAAAACATAAAGGCAGTTTCTTCAGGCATTCCAGTTCTTATAACACCACCAAAAACACTGGATTTAGAGATGAGTGGTTCTTTACAACCAATCTCATCAAATAATAGGTTCTTCTGATCCGAAAGGACCAGCCACACACACCCAGGTCAATATATAACTTAGAATTTACCCAAAAAACATGCTGGTACCAATTCTTTAGTATCTAAAATCGAAAGGTTTATAGAAAAAAGAAAGAAAGAAAGAAAGAAAGAAAGAAAGAAAGAAAGAAAGAAAGAAAGAAAGAAAGAAAGAAAGAAAGAAAGAAAGAAAGAAAGAAAGAAAGGTGAGAGTTAAAATTGGTTAAAGGAATCAATTACATACAGTAATGGCAAAGTTCTTGGTTCAGGCTTGTAGGAGTGATGGAATAAACTGCTGGCTTAAGTCAAGTCTCTGGAACACATCCACAGCCTGGATGGGTCATTCAGTCCTTTGTTCAGAGCTTCAGTTGGTAGCAAAGTTCCTCCAGAGGTAAGAAGCAGGATTGAAGACAAGATGGAGAAGATGCAGCTGCCTTTTATAGTCTTTTTTCATTTGGAGGGAATCCCATTGTTCTTACTGTGAAAAATTACAGCAACAAGATGGAATTTGGAGTCATATAGGCAAGTCCCATGTCCATGCATTTCACTTAGTCACAGCAGGACATTCCATTAAGTGTAGATAGACGTCTCCAATGGTCCATTGTCAGTTAAATGTTTTTTTTGATGGGCCACTCAATTTGAATAATCTCTCCAAGATGTGCTGGCTAATTACTTTGTGGGCGTTCCCCCAGGAGCAAACATTTGAAATCCAAGTATAGAGCCAATACTTATAGCGTCACATACAAAAATGATACATGCATACAGATAGCATAATCATAACCAGCAAATCATAACCTTTTCCTAGACACCTCACTCAACAACTTTGTACAATATTTGCTGCAAATATATAACAGTGGTTGCGACAATGATCTATATGGTCATATTTTAATCAGATAACGTCACACTTTCCCTATTTCTAGCCCTGAACTCAAAACACATTTTTTTAGACTGAATTGGTCAGATCACTGATTGTTGGGGAGGGAGGGGGCATTTCTTTAATTATTCTGCAACTTTGCTTGTGGAATTCATCCTGCAGTGAACAAGGAAGAGCCAGGAATTTACAAGACAGTAGTTTTTTATTAAGAGATTTCCAGCTCAAGTTTACATAGTTTATATAAGTTTCAGAGACGCATCTAGACTTTTAGGTATTTATCCAGACCTATTCTCAACTCTGATAGTTTGCCCAGCGCTCTCTCTCTCTCTCTCTCTCTCTCTTGTTTTTTAAACATATACCTATTTGTATCAACTCACCCAAGAAAGTTCCAAGGAACTAGCCTCAGATCTGCCTCTACCTGTCCTTCCCATCTGTTCTCAGGCTAATCACACTAATCAGAAATAGACCACTAAAGTGAAGAAGTTGGGGAGCAGGATCAAACAATTGGGAAGTATAGGGAGATGAACTCCACTCTGGAATGTCAACTGATTGGGATGAGGGGTAAGAAGGTGGGATAAAGTATAAGGGCTTCAAGTAAAGATATGGGAATCTTGGTAGGAGAAAAATAGATTTATCTTGGCATGGACTCACAGGTAGGGATGGATGCACTTCAAAAGGAGTGTTTAGTTCTATTACGGTAACACAGAGCATTACGGTAACACAGAGAAGCCCCAACAAGCTGAGCACTGAGAAATAATGAGAAACAGTACCTGCCATGAAGGGTTGATAATCTAAAATACACAAGGACAGACAGGAGAAGTTTTGTTGTTCTCATTTTGCAGAAGGGGAACTGAGGCACAGAGAGGGGAAGTGACTTTGCCAAGATCACACAGAAAGTCTGTGATAGAAAGCCATCAATTCAACCCAGGTCTGCTAAAGCACCGTCCAGTGCCTTACTCAGGAACCTACCTTTCTCCTGGCATTTTTGTCCAATTTAGATAAACATAAAGTCTCGCTGTGTGTCTAAATTATAGCCAGAGTTCTTGAGTGGTGATTTCCCCCTGAAACTACATCCTTTGCACAACAGGGCTGGCCCCATCACTCTGCTTATGCATCTTCTTGAGGAGAGTCCTAGCAGTCTGCAACCCCCCTTCCAGTACTCAGTATGGATCCAGCCAGGAGACTTGCACTTTCCCTCTAAAATTACCAGTCTCCTGGGCTCTCATGTGAAAATGGAGAAACCAGATTTGACTGTTGCATTTTGGGTATTTTAGCCCAGAGTCCATTAAGTCTGAAATGGGAAGGGCCACTGTGTAGTTGCCACAGAGAGACTTGCTGGAGCATTGGGAGGCAGGCAGACTCCAGTCATTCCCAACATGCTCTGCTCATATTACAAGAAGACACTGTGAGATTTGAAAATCTGTGTCTATCAGGAGCTTCCTGTTCAGGCAAAAGCAAACCCAGTTATGTAAGAAGGTGTTAAATGTACATGGAAAAAATATGCTTTTCCAAGAACCATACAGTGATTACGTTCACTAAATCATAGCCTGCAATCATTTTCCAGTAACAAACACAGTACATTCTGTGCAAAACCTTGCACTAAAAGAGGCATTTACAATCTCAAGTCAATAAGATGCAGTTCCTTATATTTTTTTATTAAAAATAATAACCCAGACTCCCCCACAGAAGGCAGTAGTTTAGCTGTTTGTTTTTATACTCACTCATATCCTCAAATGTCTTCCAGAGGAGATTTGGGGATAAATAGGTTTGTTTATGAAAAAAATCTGTTCCTAACTACATTAGCTGTATCTATGGCTTTTTTGTTTCAGATGAAATTGATCCTCAGACATTTGTTTGTTTAAAATTAGGGGGATGCACAGCTTAGGGGATAAAAGCAGAAGACAAAAGTGAAAAAAGGGGGGTGCTCAGCAGCTCACTTTCGAGTAATCCTTTCAAATCTGTAGTCTCATCCTGGAGCAATTCATCTTAAAACCCAGTAAAAAATCAATAAACATTAAATATGTAAACCCATTTTTGTTCTTCCTGCTTTCTATTTGTTGGACACAATTCCAAACGAAGGTTGCTTATATTGTTTGCACAAGGTCCCCCTCCCACTCCCCATATATTTACAGAGCACTGGTAAGGTCTCCCTTGAAGCAACACTTTAAATCCCACCTGTTTTCCAAATATCTCATTTGTTTCAGAGAATGTACAAGTACCCTGTGGTACTGGACCTTTTTCTGTGTTATGTTTGTGATATAGACACTACCTCAGGTAACCATGTTGATTTGCATACAGGATTGTATATTGTACAAAATACATCTTTGTGCCTATCCTGGAATGATACGTCTAAATAAATAATGTAACTCATTTTGTATAATTATTTATTTTTATTTCCGTGATTGCAGTGAGGCAGTGAATGGGGGAAGGGGAGACTTGACAAACAGTAGTGTGCAGATATCTACGCACAAGTGACAACTGTGTAAATATGCTTTTTAGAAAAGGTGCTACACGTCACTGACTTGACATAGAACAGCTGTGTCTAGACAGCACTAAAAAAATTCCACCTGCTAGATGATGTATTCTTTATGAGTAACAACTATTCTTTGGAAGAGCAGAGCTGTCACTGTCTCTGTTTTATTGATGCATGATGGCCACCCATGGAATGATCATGGTGTTCTTTTGAAATGGAAAGCATCTGATTCAACTAATGAACATGCTTTTCCTCTGGATTTGGTGAGCATAATTAAAAGTCAGAGGACAGTTCTTAGATTAAACTTCTTCACATAGCTAGTATAGCTTTTTCCAGTGGGTTTCTTTCTACCTCCCCTAATAAGCCAAGGTTCCCTTCTTGCAAATGGAGTAATTTAAATTACTCTTGCTCCACAAGGTATTTCTCATCAATTATAGTGACAAGAGAGAAAATGATCAAAATGTAGCTGAAAAGGAATATCAGCTCCATCTGAAGACAAAAGGGTTTGAGGATCTCAGGAGAAGGTCCTCTCCTCATAGCAGGAGGGCCACAGGTTTCAGTGTCTATTCAAGATGAGTAGATTTTGAAGACTGCAGTGAGCAACCTCTTTGGAAAAAGAGGTTAAGCTGAAATCCTGTCTTGTGAAACCTGCAATCATCTGCTGACTCTGAGAAGCAGCTAATCACAAGCAAATATCATTATATTGTGCAACCTACATAAAATCCTCTTTTCTTATGCACAATAAAGATCTTGTTATTATCTCCCACCCCACCCCCCTTTCCTGTTGTCTTTTGAATTTCCGTAAGATAGTGGATCACCATTATTATTTCCCCTTTGGCCATTTCCCACTTTACGATTTCCATCGCATAGGCTGCCTGGGGTGTCTTTCTTCTTTCCTTGCCTTCAGTTCAGGCTGCAGTGCAGAGCAACATTTTTGACTTTCCTTTCACTGTTCATTTGCAACTTTGTATGTTTTATAGTGCAAACTTTAATTAGAAACCACTGCCCTCCTTTTAGATAACAGGGGTCAGAGAGAATCCATTTCCAATACACTAGCTCGTTCCTTTCTAGAGTGCAGAATATTTATCTAGTGACACAGCACAGTCCATTAACCAGCATGTAACTGTTCTCCCGTTTTGTTTTTCATTCCCAGAACGGAAGGCAAAAAAAGAATAACAGTATGAAGAAAATAATTTCTTTGCCTAGCTCACTGAAATTTGAAAAGGTGCCTCAGGCTAGCTGTTTCTGTTAGGAATAAGTGTATTCTGGTTTGCTCAGGAACCTTGTGAATCTAGGTCCTTAATAACTATAGTTAACAATCCATTTGATTAATTTGAAAGTAAATTCTTATTTATAGTGCTCTAGTTTTTGTTTATATAATAAGGGCTTGATTCTGAACTCACTTAAACCAGTTTTCCACAGGTGTGACTCCACTGACTTGATTTACATTACTTATAAAGTCATAATCAGTCCCTATGACTCTCTCTCTCTCTCTGCATGTATGTGTATACATAAATAGCATTCATGTAAGATTAAGGGTGCAAGATCAATCACTCCAAAGTCAGGAAATTCCAACAGCTAAGGCAGCTCCGTTGTGCTGGCAACAGTAATGCAGCCCTGTGGTCACATCCTGTATATTTTATGGTCTCTATTAAAAAATATGTTTTATGTGCCAGTTCATTTATTAATAGATGTGAATTGTAAACTGTGGATTTTAAATTTCATAGCTGTTCAAGTAATTTGAAGCCATCATAGCCTGATATTAGTACTGTAAAATCCAAATAAATAAACAAATTAATAAAGTTGTTTGCAATGTTGTTGTAGCAATGTTGGTCCCAGGATATTAGAGAAAGACAAGGTGGGTGAGGCAATATCTTTTATTGGACCAACTTCTGCTGGTGAGAGAGACAAGCTTTTGAGCTTACACAGCTCTTCTTCAGGTCTGGGAAAGATATGAGTGTCACAGGGATTGTCTACACTTAAAATGCTACAGTAACATTACTACAGCTGTGCTACTGTCGTGCTTCAGTGTAGACATTACCTATGCTGACAGGGGGGGTTCTCCCGTCAGCATAGGTAATCTGCCTCCTGAGAGGCAGTAGCTAGATGGAGGGAAGAATTCCTCTGTTGACCTAGCTCTGTCTACACAGGGACTTAGGCTGTCTTAATAATGCCATACAGGGGTATGGATTTTTCACAGCACTAATTAACATAGTTAAGCCAACCTAACTTTCTAGTGTAGACCAGGACACAGCTAAATACAAGGTTGGAATAGATAAGGAGTTAACACATGTTGCAAGAGACCATTCAAAGTGAAGTGGGCAGTTAACATGTCTACCTACAGTCATAGGACAAAGGAGTGTTAGTGGGTTACAGATTGTTATAATGAGCCATAAATCCAGTCTCTTTATTAAGTCCACGATTTTTTATGTCTAGCAGAGTTATGAATTTAAACTCCCAGGGTTTGTCTATTGAAGGTGTTATGCAGGTTTTCTTGGAGGATGAGGACTAAGAGGTCAGATATGGAGTGATTGTTTAGTGAAAAGTGTTCACCCACAGGTAATGTGGTGGTTTTGTCTTTTATCATTTTTCTGTGTGAGTTCATTTGAGAGTGTAGTGATTGTCTGGTTTAAACCACATAGTTGTTGTTGGAGCATTTAGTACACTGGATGAGGTAACACCATATGGTGTGAGAGGCATGTGTAGGACCTATGGATCTTGAAAGCTGTGTTGTGTGGGATATTGATCATCGTAGCAGTGGAGATATGTCTGGAGGTTTTGCATCTGTTGTTATGGCAGGGGCTGGTGGCACTTTGGGTTGGTATGTCCTGGTCTATGGAGTGCTTATTTTTGGTGATAAGGTTGGGGGGTTGTTCAAAGGCCAGAAGAGGGAGTTCTGGAAAGATTTCTTTCAGGATGTCATCCCCATCAACTATGGATTGCAGTTATTTAAAGACACCACACATGGTTCCAGTGAGGGGTGGTAGGTGACAACTAGGGGCGTGCAGTCAGAGAGGGTTGTTTTTTTTATGTATTGAAGTTGGTTCTCTTGGGGTATTTGGCTATCCATGGCTATCCATGGGTCCAATTCCATGATGTGGTCTACTTCTCTGGTAGAATGTTCTTGTTTGGTGAAAGCGGCTAAGATCTGTATCCTGGACTTTCCCCTCAGTGCATATTTTGTGGTATCTGAGTGCTTGGCTGTAGATAACATAGTTCTTGGTGTAGTTTGGGATGGTTACTAGATCTGTGAAGGTAAGTGTGGTGATATGTCAGTTTCTTGTATATAGTTTTCTGTAGGGTACCACTGGTGTCCAAGAAATTGAGGCTGATTTGAAAATGTTCTAGAGACAGTTTGATGGATGGGTGGTGGTTGAAGTGGTGGTAGAAATTGATGAGGGAGGGAGGTTAGGTCATCTGTCCAGTGGAGTAAAATATCATCAATATATCTCAGGTATAAGACACCACTGGTTTTGTGGTGTCTTAGTCCAGAAATTTTTCCTCAAGGTCACCCATGAAGAGGTTGGCATATTGGGGAGCCCACCTAGTACCCACGGTTGTTCCCAAAGTATTTGTTCTTGAATGTAAATTTGTTATGGGTGAGGATGAAATGGATGAGTTTGGTGACGTGTAGATAATCTACAAGACAACAGACAACACTCAAGCCAGGTCTATACTCAAAAATTAAATTGACCCAGCTACATCATCCTGAATTACATAGTTAAGATAACCTAGGCTCCTGCGTAGACAGTGATAGATTGATGAAATAATTCTTCCATTGACCTAAATATCACCTCTGGGGAAGGTGGGTTAACTATGCCAACAGGAGAACCTCTCCCTTAGCTGTAATGAGTGTCTACACTGAAGCCCTACAGTGGCACAGGTATCCACCCCAAAAACATCTGACATGTATTTGTCCTATGACTGCAGAGGTGTTAACTACCCGCTTCACCATGAATGGTCTTTTGTAACATGTGTTAACTCCTTATCTGTTCCACCCTTGTATTTAGCTGTGACATTTTGAGTACCTTTCCCAGACATGAAGAAGAGCTCTATGTAAGCTTGTCTCTTTCAACAATAGAATGTGGTCCAACAAAAGATATTACTTCACCCACCTTGTCTCTCTAAGGCCAGGTCACACTACAGACCTATGGGGGTATAACTACGTTGCTCAGGGGTGTGAAAAATCCACACCCCTGAGTGACGTAGTCTTACTTATCAGCTCTGTGTTCTTGGGGAACCAGGGCGCAGTACCCAGCCTGTATGACTCACGAAAGACCTTCCTCCTCCCCCAGCCTCTGCTTGAACCAAAGCCGATCAGAAGTAAGACTTACAAAAAGCAATGAAAGGGCAGTGGAAGACACACCTAAACCTCTCCGGACAAGGGTGACAGGATTAAGGAAACTCCCCTAGCCTCATTTGCATTGAAGATGGGACAGGGAGGCATCCCCATTAGTATACAAAATGGAGAACAGAGATTCCAAGGCAAGAACCGCATGGAACTCTGGGACCAGAAAAGCAGGAAAGCACTGCATGATGGGGGATCTCTGCTCCAGATGTTAATGAACCCAAACCTACACACACACAGCTCAGTAGTTATCTACCAATTCTAGTAATAAATCCTTTATTGGTATCCAAAATACTGAAGCTGCCTAATTGCATTGTGAGCTCCCGCAAAGGAACACCGCCCATAGCGAGGAGTAATCAGTTCCTATTGTCTAGCCTGAACAAAACAACTTTGGTACACTCCCTTGAGCCATCAGTTTACCCACAAATAAATCTAGTGTTCTCCCTTGAACCATTGTTGTTTCCCTACAAAAACCCCTACCCATGGTCAAGTAAGTGTTCTGACGCCTGGATCCAAAATCTGCATCAGTTCCATTGGGACTTCATCTTCTCCTGACTGATCGTGCTGGGGGCTCTGCCTGTCTCCAGCACTCCGGACCCTCAGCTACCACCACCACCTGGGAACCCTGATCGATTCAAGCTTCACTGAATGGTGAGAACCCAGCTCGCTCGCTCTCTCGCTCTCTCTGTAGGTACAGCCTCCTGACCCTGACTTGTGCGATCAGGTATAGTTTTCTAAACCTGACTTTTATAATTAAATGTAAATTAGATTTAATATTATAACTGTTTTGTTTGTTTGGCTCCCCTTGCATGGTTATTACCTGGCAATAAATAACTTTCATGGTTAAGCTGGTTGCTTCAATCTCTCTCTCTCTCTCTCTCTCTCTCTCTCTCTCAAACGTGTTTTTTTGGCTTCCCCATTCGCTCTGCAGCAACAATCCTCGTACCTAAGCTAAGAGATCCCTGCAGCACCCAAAAATCCTGTGAAATTGTAATGTGAAAGTGTGGATAGGGACGTGCTGACCCCAGGGCCGGCTCCAGGCACCAGCTGACCAAGCAGGTGCTTGGGGCGGCCCCTCGGGAGAGGGGCGGCACGTCCAGCGATTCGGCGGCAATTCGGCGGAGGGTCCCTCACTCCCGCTTTTTTTTTTTTTTTTTTGCTGCCTGGGGCAGCAAAAACCCTGGAGCCGGCGCTGGCTGACCCTGGGACATATGAGGGTGGCCATTTGGAAGTGCTGCTCAACCCAGTCTGCTGAGTCATGGGGCATATAAGGGTGGCAGATTGAAAGTGCTGCTCGACCCAGCCTGCTCAGGCGTGCTCTATTCCGGTGCAGTGCCCATGGCAGCTTGGAGGTGCTGTTCGACCCAGCCCGCTGAATCCAAGGGCCAAGGGTGACAGCTTGGAAGTGCTGCTCGACTCAGCCTACTGAGTCCAGGGACATATAAGGGGTCAGCTCGGAGTGCTGATTAACCCGGTCCTCTCAGGCGCGCTCTGTTAATGTGCATGTGTGTGTTCGTCTGATTCTGGGGCTGGAAGAACGCAGCCCTGGGGAACCTAGGTCCTGCTGAATAGCTCCATTGGGAGGGAACTTGCAGCAGGGAGAAGTAGAGCTCCGTATGAAAACACAAGTGACACAAGCAGTACATTGATAGAATTACAGACCCCTCCCCCCCCGAAGAGTAACCCTAATAAAGGAGCATTCCCCAAAGTAATGGGCAAATCTGGTAACAGTCGTTATACTGACCTCCCCTGCTCCACATGCAGACAGCTCTACGTCAGCGGGACAGCTTCTCCGATCAGCATAGCTACTGCCTCTTGGGGAGGTGGATTAACTATGCCTACGGGAGAAGCGCTCTTGTCAGCATAGAAGCATCTTCACTTAATCGCTACAGCAGCGCAGCTGCATCAGTGCACCGCTGCAGCGTTTTAAGTGTAGACCTGCCCGCAATAAATGAAGTATAATATGTGAATGTTTGCATAATATAAAGGAAAGAAGACTAGAAAATACTAACTTTCAAGGGGGCTGAGAGACTTTCACCTTAATATAGTGTTTGTGACAGTATTTTAGAGGCCATTTTCTATGGGTTAATGCATTTCTATGGGTCATATGCATTAATTAGCTGCATGTTAAGTTGCCTGTGCACATCTGTATATGGCATTGCATTTAAATATACACTGCCAGATTTAAAGTAATATTCTATTGCATATATTCAGCACACAACTTCCAAATGGTACTAACTATGCTTCTCAAGCCAAGCAAAGGTGTTATTACATAATGAGAACCGTGTCCAAGAATGTCAGGTGTTCAGTTTCAAACTTCAGCTGTTTTTTGCTATAACCCTGTAAAAATAGTTCTTGTAGAATGTTCTTAGATGGGAAACATGCACCTGTTTCTCCCTCACTTAACTCAAACATGGTTCATGGGATTTTTCTCAAACTTTCAAAACCAAATTTCTCCTTGGGCAGAGATTAAGTGTGCGTGCGTGCATAGACACAATTCTGAGCATATGAAAACAGGGTTAGCATTACAATTGTACTGCAACCTTACTATAGCAGCTATTACCAAGTGCCACTCTAACTTAATACATATATAATAGTAATAATAAGCACTATAGAGTGCGTTCCATCTATAGGCCTCAAAATGCTTTACAATGGAAGGTAAGTACTATCAGTAAGGCTAAGATTTTGATAACGGGTATTTTTAGTAAAAGTCACAGACAGGTCACTGGCAAAAAAGAAAAATTCACGGAGGCCATGACCTGTCCGTGACTTTTACTAATAATACCCGTGACAAAATGAGGATCTGCGGGTCCCCACACCATCTGAAGCAGGGCAGCCACGCAGGGGCTAGGAGCCGACTGCAGCAGCTGGGGGCTGCGGGGTACCCCTGCTGCCTGCAGCTCTGGGGGTTCCCTCACTGCCTGTGGGAGCCGGGAGCTGTGGGGTGACCCCGCCTCATGTGTCAGCCGGGAGACAGTACATTTGCGAATGTCATGCTTAGTTAGTGCCTGTAACTCACGTGATAGCCATCTGGGTGGCAATGCTGAAGTGTCAGAGTTCAAATCTTGATGATGATGCATGGGGGAGTGGTTATGACAGTTACACATAGAATTAAATGTCTGTGTCCTGGATTACGCAGGAGGTCAGGCTAGATGACCATGGCGGACCCTTCTAACCTTAACACTATGGACACATTTACTCTTCCAGTTGTAGCTGTGATTTCTGGCTTGGGTAGATGTGTGTGTGTAACACGCTGCTGGGACTATCCAGAGCTGTGAATCACTGTGTTACCTCTCTGCCTCAGCAAAAGGTGAGCTTTGCTGGAGATTAGACTTTGTGTCAGCTCCCTGCCACACCAGTCTGTCTTCCTCACCAGCAAACTCCCCAAGGCTTCCTAAACCTCATCTAGCAGGTAACAATCAGTGAACTCCAGCCCCCGAGTTCCTCAGAGACGTTTCTCTGCAATGCACAGCCCCTATCACTGTGCATTCACAGAAGATATTAAGTTCACTGCTGGTTTATAGTAAAAGAAAACAAGTTTATTAACAAAAGAGCATGGATTAAATGATACCAAGTAAAAGAGATAAAAGTAGAGACGGTTACAAGCAAAATAAAAGGGAAAACATGCAGCAAAAGTCTAAAACTTAATCTAACAAGATCAGGGGTGTATCCACAAAAACAAGGAGGAGTCTGGTGGCACTTTAAAGACTAACATTTATTTGGGCATAAGCTTTTGTGGGTAAAATCCCACTTCTGCAGATGTAGGCATAGATCTACTGGCACATGAACAGAAGGGAGTTACCTTACAAGTGGAGAACCAGTGATGATAAGGTCAATTCAGTCAGGGTGGATGTGGTCCACTCCCAATAATTGATGAGGAGGTGTCAATATCAAGAGAGGGAAAATTGCTTTTGTAGTGAGCCAGCCACTCCAAGTTCCTAGTCAAGCCCAAATTAATGGTGTGAAGTTTGCAAATGAATTGTAGCTCTGCAGTTTCTCTTTGAAGTCTGTTTTTGAAGTTTTTTTTGTTGAAGGATGGCTACTTTTAAATCTGTTATGGAATGTGCAGGGAGATTGAAGTGTTCTCCTACTGGCTTTTGTATGTTACCATTCCTGATGTCTGATTTGTGTCCATTTATTCTTTTACGTAGAGACTGTCTGGTTTGACCAATGTACATGGCAGAGGGGCATTGCTGGCACATGATGGCATATATCACATTAGTAGATGTGCAGGTGAATGAGCCCCTGATGGTGTGGCTGATGTGGTTGGGTCCTATGATGGTGTCGCTAGAGTAGATATGGGGACAGAGTAGGCAACGGGGTTTGTTACAGGGATTGGTTCCTGGGTTAGTGTTTCTGTGGTGTGGTGTGTAGTTGCTGGTGAGTATTTGCTTCAGGTTGGGGGGCTGTCTATAAGCGAGGACTGGCCTGTCTCCCAAGGTCTGTGAGAGTGAGGGATCGTTTTCCAGGATAGGTTGTAGATCATTGATGATGTGCTGGAGAGGTTTTAGCTGGGGGCCAGTCAGGGCCGGTGCAACCACTAGGCGAACTAGGCGGTCACCTAGGGCACCAAGTGGTTGGGGAGCATCCGGGATTTTTCCTCCCTTCCCCTCCCACAGAGTGCGGCACGGCTGATTGGGCGCCTGGCCTGATTTAGCCGCTCCCATTGGCCTCCAGCAGGCAGAGTCCCTCCCCCGCTTCCCCCTCCCCTTGCCTCAGCATTGCCTCGCCAGCATGCTGCAGGGGAGGGGCTGGGACTCTGCAGCCTGTTTTTTTGGACTCCACATCTGACCAGCCTGGGCATGGAAAGGGGAGTTGGGGGGGGGGGGGGTGGGGGGGGGGGGGGGGGGGGGGGGGGCGGGGGGGGGGGGGGGGGAGGGGGGGGGGGGGGGGGGGGGGGGGGGGGGGGGTGGGGGGGGGGGGGGGGGGGGGTTGGATGGGTCGGGAGTTCTGGGGGCCCTGTCAGGTGGCGGGGAGCGGTTGGATGGGGGCTGGGGTGTGGATAAGGGTTGGGGCAGCCAGGGGACAGATAGGGGGTAGGGTCCTAGAGGGGCAGTTGGGGGGGGTATCCCAGGAGGGGGCAGTCAGGGGATAAGGAGCAGGGAGGCTTAGGTAGGGGATGGGGTCCCAGGAGGGGGCAGTCGGGGACAAGGAGCAGGGGGGGATTGGGGGTTCTGAGGGAGGCGGGAAGTGGGAGGGAGTGGATGGGGGTGGGACTCAGGTGGGGCTCTACCCCCGTCCTCTTTTTTGATTGTTGAAATATGGTAACCCTAAAAAAGCGGTGCCCTGGCTCGGCAGGGAGGAACCGCCTTCCGGAGGAACCGGAGAGTCAGAGCGTCGGCTTGCGGGGGTGGCGAGCCCCAGCCATGGAGGAGCCGGCGCGGTACAGGGAGGCAGCAGCCCTGCAAAGGCGGCGGCACAGAGCAGCCGCGCCCCATGCCCAGGCTGCGGCCTGGCACGCCCCCGCCCCCGGGGGCTCCTGCAGGCTGCAGCAGATGCATGCGCCCCCCAGCTCCCATGTGCCCCCCCCCGGCTTCCCCCTCGCCACGCTCAGGCTCTGCGGCTCCTGGGCATGTGAGCCACCGGGGCGCGGGGCCCTGAGTCTGCTCCGGGAGGGGCAGCGGCGGTGGTGGCTCACACTCCTGGGAGCCGCAGAGCCTGAGCACGGCGAGAGGGCAGCTGGGGGGCGCATGGGGAGCTGGCGCCCGCATGCATCCGCTGCAGCCTGCAGGGGCCCCCGGGGGGAGCGTGGGGCAGGGGGCACAACTGCTCCCCACTAGCGGCGCTGCCACCTTTGCAGGGCTGCTGCCCCCCTGCACCGCCCCAGCTCCTCCATGCCTGGGGCTCGCCGCCGCAAGTGGGACGCTCTGGCTCCAGTGCCTCCAGAAGGCGGCTCCTCCCTGCCGAGCTGCTGCAGCGACCCAAGCCCGGCAAAGTCCGTGAGTGGACTCGGGGCGGAGGCCGCCGGGGTGGGGTGGGGAGGGGAGGGCTCGCAGGGGGGCTGTGCACCCTCCAGGGGAGTTCAGGGGGTGGGGAGGGGGGAACCTGGTCTGGGGAGCAGCCCCTGGGCATGGCTGGCCCCTGGGGTCTATAAAGGCTCGTTGGGATTTGCCCCTCAATGAACCGATGTGCGGGGCGGGGGGGGCGCAAGGTGGAAGTTTCGCCTAGGGCGCAAAATATCCTTGCACTGGTCCTGGGGCCAGTGGTGTTCTGTTATTTTCCTTGTTGGGCCTGTGCTGTAGTAGGTGACTTCTGGGTACCCGTCTCACTCTGTCAATCTGTTTCCTCACTTCCCCAGGTGGGTATTGTAGTTTTAAAAATGCTTGATAAAGATCTTGTAGGTGTTTGTCTCTGTCTGAGGGATTGGAGCAAATGTCGTTATATCTTAGGGCTTGGCTGTAGACAATGGATCGTGTGATGAGTCCTGGATGGAAGCTGGAGGCATGTAGGTAAGAATAGCGGTCAGTAGGTTTCCAGTATAGTGTGGTGTTTATGTGACTATCACTTATTTGCACTGTAGTGTCCAGCATGTGATTAGCTTTCATATGCTGTCTCACAAGACATATTGTGTACAATATTGTTTCAGTAGGGTGTGAATATAGGGGTGTCTAGGGTTACAATATGAGCTAGCAGCACTAAAATTATCAGTGGAGCTGCAGGATGAGCTGGCTACCTGCCTAAGGTCCTGGGTGGGATTGTACTCTGGATGGCTATCCCGTCTCACTGCTGCTGTGGCTGCCCAGCTATCTTTAGCATGCTAGCTTGACCAAAGCTAAGCTAGAAAAATACTTCCAGATCAAATAGAGACATATCCTTAAATTATCGTGCATGGGAATATTTTGACTAAGTACACCAGGGCAAAGCTCTAGTTTACAGAAAGTGTCCTGGGATCTTTGATGGCCATGTCAGTTTTGAAGGTCGCATCTGAAAGACTTCCCCCAAACACACAAACATAAATCTACGTGCGACTTAACTTATCTTCTACAATTGTTTTGACTTTGATCCATAAAGAATAATTATTGTTTGTGACTGTTGGTTCCCAACCAATTCTGATTAATGTGGGGTCCAAATGGCATTTCTGCTTAGGTCTGAAACCTGGTAGTGGCAAGAATTTGCCTGCTTCAGTTTGCAAGTTCACTTTCCTGCTCAGTTCCACTACCTACATTCATAGAGAATTTGATCCCATAAAATTTGCATTCTAGCAATGTCCACACCCCTGGACTCTGCCATTTCTCACTCTGCCTGCACTGGAGTGGGCAATCAGCCAGACTCATTCAGAATTATAGGCTGTTCTTTTTCCGCAAACAAACCTGCAGAAGTAAACATAATATCCTTGGCTCATGATGATGGTGAGTCACTTCTGGTTGATGGGTGGTGGTTGAAAGTGTTTGATTATAGTAAGGAAATGTTTTCTTGAAAAAAGAAACATAATAACCCTACTTAGCATTTTGAAAGCTTTGTACAAACATTAACTAATCCTCACAACATTCCTCTGAGGTAGGTAAACATATTTATCCCTATTTTAAAGATGGGAAAACAGAGACATGGAGAAGGCCACTGTAGTGGGAAGGTCTAGTGACCAGCTGGCCTAGTGGTCAGCTTGTGGCCTTACAGATTCTGCTGGCCTAGTCATCCCAGAGGGAGCCCCAGCTGTGGCCTCAAATCACCCCCTTGTGCTCCAATTGTCCCAGAGCTCATCACTACAAAGGAGGGGGAGGCAGGCAATGTAGGGGGATCCAGGGCCACCCATTCCACTGTGTCCCAACCCAGGGCCCAAGGGGTCTCTCAAAGTGTCCAGCCTGATCACTGAACTACCCCAAATTACATTACCCCACTACCTACTAGTCTGGAGCTCTTCAATTTGCTGTTTGGTCTTGGGCTTAGCAGACTCCCCTCAGTCTTTCAGTGTCCAGTTCAGTTAGACCATCTCTCTCAGGGCTTTCAGCTCCCAAAGAGGGCGGGGAACCCAAGTCCCTGCTGCTATCATAGTCTTCACAAAGTTGTTGCTACTCCGTGAGCAGCTCTCAGCTTCAGCCTTGCTTCCTGGTACCACATACAGTTCATTCCCTTTTCTCCTGGGCTACCAGTGTCCTTTTAAACTGTTCCTCCACTGCAAACATGCCCTGCACCTGTTGAGGAGCCAGGCCTCTAGGGTGACCAGATGTCCCGATTTTATAGGGACAATCCCGATATTTGGGACTTTGTCTTATATAGGAACCTATTCCCCACCCCCATCCTGATATTTCACACTTGCTGTCTGCTCACCTTATGGGTCTCCCTAGCCCAGTATTGCTCTACTCGCCTTCTTGGTTCCATGGGAGGCCTGTAGATCCTGTCACATCCACACTGTGGGTCTCTGAGGGAGCCAGGATTAGAAGCTAGGAGTGCCCATCCAAGCATGTATTGTACAAGATTATGCTGTTTCTCAATACCGTTTGTAACTATTCATTAAAAAAGAAATAGGAAGGGAAACCAATAGGAACATAATAGACTAGCAGTGACCAGAATGCCAGCACCTTCAAGTTAGGGGTGTTTTGATTTAGAGCACTAGCTGTAGGTTTCTCCCTGGTGTTTTAGCTCCTGTTCAGATTCTGTCACAAGGGACTGTCAGGATTTGAGGAGGAAGAAATACAGGAAAACATTGTTCTTATGTACTTTCTTCTCCTTTCTTCATGAGCTCTGATATGTCCCTATTCTTATTTGCCTTTCCTGCTTCCCAATGCACCCTCTGTCACCTACTGACCTCCCTCCTCTCCAACAAACCCCTTCCCTCTCTCACCCACTCTCTCCTCTCTCCCCTCCACCTGAAAGACCCTTCTAACCACTCCCATCTGCTCCCATTTTCTTCCCTCAAGAACCTGATGTTCTTACACAGGTCTGGGTAGTGCAGTATGGAAATGCCAGCATGGTTGTGAGGCCCGAGTGTCCATATAGGAGTGTGGATGCTCAAAGCGTGGGCTTGGAAATCCAAGTCAACAAGACAGGTCCCACAGACCCACGCTTAGCATATGTATTCACTTTGTGTTCCTAGAAACGGGACCAGGTTATTTGCAGGGGGAAAGCTTGGAAAGTGTAAAATAGCCCCTATTACTTTATGCTAATAGCTTTTAACCAAACGTGGAGTGTGATTTTGTTTTTGCCAATGGAAAGGCAATTGAGGATTTCCCAAAAGCAGAACTTGGACATCCTGGCCCACCCCTAATTAAAACTGGCAATGTCTCTCTGCAGCATGATTTTTCATGTGTCATTCTTTCCCTTAGTACTAGGAAAGATTATTTTGTTCTTACAATTTCTCTATACAAGGTTGTTTTATACATTTAACTCCATAGAAAAGTGGTAAATTCCCTTGAATTTACTGTTACCTGCACACTGAGCCTGGCAAATTGTACTGGAGAGAAAGCACATTAAAATATAAGGAAAAGGTTAAAAGTTACATTAACATTACACAAAGATTCATTGACTTCTTTTTTTCATTTTGCAAGAAACTTCAGAAAGGAAACCAGCTATTTTTTCTATATTGGGAATATATATCGGGCATTTGTAGAAAACACCTTATCTTCAAAGAGATACTCTTGACATAGACTTTGAATAAGTAATTTCTTCTACAACCCTCTCTTCACAAATCATGAAGCAAATCATCTTTCAGTCGAGTCTTTTCAGCTTTCTCACTTAATCATGAAACTGAAACCTTTCCCTGCACAGATATTATCCTAGCAATGAGTAACCATTCACTAATCTCTGGGCATATCAAGGAAATTTAGCTGCCACGTCTGTGTTTCCAACCTGTGGCCTGAACTTTCAACAAGCACTTTTAGAAATGGATGATTGCTAACGAGATGTGGATGTAGTCTTACATGCCTAGGTCATTGGTTTGACTCCAGCCCTAGTCACTAGTGACACTAGTGACGGACCCGATATTTCGGTAACATTATCATCTGATGACTATTTAGTGGCTTTCATTAAATGAACTGATAGCCTCGGTTTAGTTCCTAGTGAGCAGGTAGGTGTCCTCATTACACAAATCACTAGTAAAATTGACACATTGGAATAGTCAGTAAAGTGTGCAAAGGATTGATTGGACACGGAGTCTCTCATCAAATGTCCTCTCATCAATGTAGATGGTCAACCCAGTTCAGGACCAATGCACAGTATTGGAGAGAAGTTGGCAGTATAAAGAAAGAAACTTACACTGTTGTGACCTCTGCTGTATCAGTTCTGTTCTCCAGGAATGCCTGGCCAGCAGTTTTCACTGTCCCTAATTTAATTTACTAAAACTAAAATTATTAAGAACAATCAAGAGTCTGAATTCCACTGCATTTCATACCATTTCCAGAAAGGATAACAGTTCCTATGGACTCTAATTTTCTTCTGCTTTTTCATGGTTTTTATCTCATTAATAACCTACTCTACTAAATGGTTCTTTGGCTTTGATTAACAAGTAAACAAGCAACTGTTTCACTGTTCAACACAATGGGAGGGTAACTGATGGTGCCCCAGGAAAATGTTAATGAAAGTCCACTGCAGTCTGGAATCCACCTGTGAATTAGACAAGAGCTTATCTCAGTTTGGAAATCCCTAAACTTTAAGGAAATTTTCATCTGACTCTAAATTAACCATGAAGGGGAAAGAGCTGGGCATCACTGAAAATCTCTTCTCAATATGTTGGTCAAAAAAGCAACAAGCTCTTAGAATGCACAAGGAATAGGATAGGAAGTTATACTGAAACTAGTATAAAACCACTGTGTACATCAATGTATTCTCTACCCTGGGATTCAGTCATTCAGTGGCAAAATGAAATAGCAGAAACAGAAGGTGTTCAGAGACAGAAGATGAGAATGATTAGAGATATGGATAGCCCCTGCGACTACTGCTGTATTTAGTGATCGGAAGAAGATCCACCGACACTCCAGTGTTCTGTTGGAAAGGGCCAGACAGGACAAAGAACAAAAGTGAGGGAGAGGGGAGGGGTAAAATGTGCCAAGGAAAGAAGCAAAGTGAACATGAGATCAAGGAGATGACCAGGTTGTGAGAGAACGGAAGGACGCTAGGAGTGAAAGGGACTGCTTTATCTGAGTTTGTAATTCAGAGCCATTTTTATACAAAACATTTTGAAAGGCAAATTTTAAATGTGGGGGCTATAAAGCCCTCTTGACATTTGGTTGACTAGTTAAACCACTCAAGTTTTTGCTCTCATTGTCTATGACTTCATCACAATAATGAACCAGTACTATACGGGAGGCTGTCGTTTATTCTCCCTATGAAGAGTACATTGCAGATAAAGTTCCCTTTGCATACTAAGCGCTATTACATTGCACTGTATCAGTAATAACTACTTACCTTTTACACAGGGATTAACATGTTCACAATGCTGGGTAAACATTAGCTACTAAAGGTTAACAGCACCTGTGTAAGGTATTAGCACCTCCATTTTACAGATGGGGACACTGAGGCAGAGAGGTGAAGTAATTTGCCCAAGGTTCCAGTGTCAGAGATGGGGGTAGAACTAAGGAGTTCCTAAGTTCTCCAGCTCATGCTGCTGCTCTGTTTTACAGATCTGTTTACAAAAAATACGGAACATTTTTGTTTATGACAGTTCAGGATTAATAATTTACCAAGGACATTAGGCCCTTTGTACCTGTCATACAGTAGCAAGTGTTTTGAAGTGTTTGAACTTTTCACAAACAACTTACAAAGTTTAAATTGGCCCACAGTACAGCAGGGCTTATTGGAATCAGACATGACTTCCAGCTGATAAATACACACACAAGCTGACAGTACATGCAGAGGGGCATTAAAGAGAGAGATCAATCTTCATTTTAAACTGTTTCCTGTTCCACGTAGTAATGGTAACTGCAAGCTAGTTACTTTGTGATCTGTACTGTGTGAGATTTAGCTATGCCTGTCTTGTGGATAAAGAGGATTATGAGCTTATAAATGCAGCATCCTTCTGCTTTCTTCTGTCTTTTAACTGAAATATATGCAAATACACATAATAATTCTATGTATTTCTATTCTGCTGTGATAAAAGTACACTTTTATGTTGTACATCAAATGCATTAACAGTACCTGACTGCTTAATTACCAGGAGTTTCTCTGTCTATATAAAACAGCTTAGATCAGAAGAATACAGTTTTTGTTTCCTGTGTCTTGTTCAAGCATTTGCCTCAGTGAGGTCTGAAATGATTCCAGTATGGAAGATGGCTTCTGTATTAAACACTTTTTCAAACACCAACACATTCCAGTCATACAATTCTGAAATCCTGTACACCGAAGAGTTCCAAGTAATATTATTTTGGTGACACCCTACAAACTGATTCTAAAATTTTCCTAAGAAAAGAACATTTTCATCATTATATGTTGGCTCACACAAAATGTTTTAGCAGCATAATTTGTTCAGATGCTTAACCTATTTATTTAAGAAATCTTCTGATTTCTTTTCAGCTGAAGTTTGCTTTCTCACCTGACCCCAGATGTTTCAGATCCATCTGTTCAGTGTTATTCAGGTGCCTTTAAAAATCAATAGTGCTTAATAGACCTTGCTGCATGTTTTAGGTCATGCTCCTTGACCTCTAAAAACCAAAGAACAGATGCTGACAGACATCTTACATTATACTGAATATGAGCATTTGCGGCAGTAATCTATCTCTCTAAGAATTAGAGTGGCAAAGTCATGTATTGACTTCCTGTATTTTGCTAGTAATCAAATTGGTGACAATTTCTGTAACAGATTCTGGTATTTTTAAATAACACACCTCCAAAAATTTATCAGGTGACAGACTTTTGGTTTGTTTATTTATTTGAACACAAAAATAAATATCTAATATGGCTAGGACCCTAGCGTTAGGATGACAGTATCTTATTGATGATAATCATTTGCATAATTGTTTATGGATGGTAGAAACATGCTATTCTGGTACATTTTCTAAAATAATGATCCCAAGTCATTATAGGATTAGATTGTGTATTCTGGCCCCAGTACAGCAAAGCACTTAAGCATATGCTTAACTCAAAGAATATGACCAGTCGATGCAGTGTTGCCAACTCTTATGATTTTATGTCAACTTTCTCAATGTTTGATTTTCTTCTTAAAGCCCCACTTCCAGGAGTCAGGTGATTACCTGAGAATCTCAGCTTTCATTTCAAATGAGAAGCAAGTTTCTAGCCCTCTGGTTGTGAAGAAAAGCTTGAATACATGACCAGAGTGTAACCTAAAGAACCCCCAAACCAGAAGGCAAACAAAAGAACCCCATATTGCTTCTTTGGCTTAAAAATCAAAAGATTTTTAAGTTCTCATTGTTTTGAGGGTCTGACTGCTGATTTTTGAATGTTTAGGGGTAGCAATGCTGCAAGGGGACTACTCCCATGCTTAAAGTTAAGCATGTGCTTCAGTATTTTGCTGGGTCTGGGCATGCATGTACATCGCTGAATGAGAGATGTTGCATTGCTGAGGAGGAGCCCTAGGGCACTCTGGTTGCACTTGGGGAAGTAATTTGTTATAGGTCTTTTCAGAAGGCAGCTTAATTCTCCTGCACAGACAACCAGCTCCACAGGCCAGCACATTGGGAGGAGATCCTTGCTCTTCACAATTTCCATGTGGGCAGATCATCTGGTACATGGGTCTTGCCTTTTTCCCAGCACCCAGAGCTAAAATCCAGATAGCCCTAATGCAGATGTACAAGTGAGAGGAGGTGGGGGGAATCTTTACTCTTTGCTGTTCCTCTGCACATCCACATTAGGGCTAGTCACAATATTGCTCTATTATTTGCTCTCAGTTATTTATAAAAAAGCATGAAACCCATTTTACAGATAAAGATACACATGAGTCACATGCATGGTTGAAATCCTGGAAATTCACAGCAGTACTGGTCCTTCGGGTTTTTCCATTGGTACTCACTGTTCCATCTCATAACTTTAATATGAGCTTGTGCCTGCACGTCGCATTCATCTGTGCATGCTCTAACCAATAATGGAGTGCTGGGGGTTAGAGCAGCCCAACCTCCATTACAGGTAGAGCTCCCACAGTAAATCAGCTGGCATAGCTAAGATCAGAGGCCCAGATCCTGCAGCCAGAGCCACACAGGTAACCTCTGCCCACATGCAAATCTCCAGGGGGTTCCACATGAATACAGGGCTGCATCTGTGGGGATCTGATTGCAAAATCAGGGTCCTAGCCCGATAAATAGAGCTGGCTGAATACTGAATATGTGATTTGGTTAGCATTGCTATAATTGATGGGAAAATTGGTTCAACAAATAATTGTTTATGGTAATTGAGCAACTCTATAGCTGGTCGAAAGCTATTAGCTGAATACATTGTTTGATGAATAACAGCAGTATATGTCAAATCATTTCTTAGACTAATATTTCTGCAGTAGTTGACTGTATCTGCCAGTAAACTGGTGCAGTTGCTTGATTAGTGGTGTATTTCTTTCAAACTATTCGTAAATATTACAAGAATACACTCATACATAATATTTTGCCTTTGTTTTCAATAACAAATCTAAGGGCTTCTCTACACTGGGATACTCAGGAAAGTTAATCTGAATTAATTTTTCAAATGGATTAGTTAAACTGCATTAAACCTCTATGTGGACACTCTTATTCAGAATTAAAGTGGCCTTAATGCAATTTAGTTAAATTCACATTCATAAATTTGAGGCTTTCACCTCAAGCAGTTTAGGATAAAGTTTATTTTAGGCCTTCCCAAGTAAAGTCAGTTTTTACTTGAGAAACTTGAATTTTTCAAATTGTAGCATAGTCTCAATTACATACCTCATAAAACCACCTCAAGTTTTTTCATAAATTGTTCACTATTTGGTGCCGGGGGGGGGCGTGTCTAGCAATGAAAACAGAGGTGCTACAAGTCGGGATTTACATGAATCATGTGAGTGTGGAGGTCCGCATTTCCATGAGCAGAAAAGAAATATAAACCTGGAAAGAACAGACAAAAATGCAGGTCTCTTCATTGTGCAGATTCCAAACTACATGCAGGGTTTTTTCACCTAAATTGTTAATTTAATTTAGCTTATTTGAATGAGTAAAAGTCTTTAAGGGCCTGATTTCTGGGGGAAGATTTCAATGGGCTTGGGATCTGGCACTAGAAACATTTATAAAGTTTGACAAAATGAAACAAGTTAGGATTTAAATAACATGCCATTAATTGAAGAACTGGTCTCTGGTTACAGAGAAAGCTGGGTGTGAAGACTACAACACTTACGTAAAACAAAATCTACTCAAGCCCTTTGGATTTATATTTTAGCTATCAGCCAGCAGATTCCCAATCTCTTCTATAGCAGAAGATCTTAAGTGCAGAAAAGACTAGAAAGAAATGCCATTAGTGTTTGCTATTGAAATTGAAGTGTATTTAAATGAATGCAGTGAGCTGGATGCTGAATTCCTGGGGAGAAAAAAGAGAGAGCTGAGGAATTCTCCTTGAGGCCACAGAAGGAAATTAGTTCATCTACATAATTCGAGGCCACCTGCAAATGAAAACGATTCCTCACATTAGGCTGTCACTCCCAAGGAAAACAAGCCATGCTAACTATAGTACATGGCTTCAGATAAATATCGTCCTAAAGAGATGAAGCATTATTGAAGAATGTGTAATATCATGTTGCAGGTTTTCGCCTGCTGCCAGATGTCTGCTGCATACTGTACTTGCAAAATATGTATCTCCATTTTCATGAACCCACTTATAAAGGTTTTGCCTGGCTGATTTTTCAAGTTAATGATAATCAAGGCACTTGGGGAAAAGATTTATGTCAGTGATACAGAGGTTCAGCAAATTGTCAAAGAGTTTTGCAATACAATTAATCTTTTTTTCACCATTACAATTTGTAGGTGTGGGCATGTACTCAGAAGAGTTGTTATAATGTAGAGATCACAGAGATGTAAGTGCTATATGAATCAATTAGATATAAAAAAATACAAAGTTAACTTACTGCTCTGCAGATTTGTACATCTTTCTCTGCGTCAAATGCCCCACCAAGCACTGTGGAGGCTACTGCCCTGCATCATGTTCAACTGTCATCAGTTTCACAGCATTTTAAAAAGAGCTGCAGCAACTGGGATGATATCTCAATTATAGCTGGTGCTTTCCAAATTGCTTCACCTAGAGTTATGTACATTTATTTTTCCAGAGGACACTCTTACCAGAGAAGAAGAGACCAGGAACAGAAAGCAAGGCTGTTCCAAGAAAGGGGAGGAGCCTGGATACACCCCAGAGCAGTGTTACTCCCTGAGATTTCCCTGACACAATTTAGGAAGGCAGCAAGCTGGTCCCTGGTATCAAAAAGGTTGAGAAACACTGCCCAAGAGGACTATGACCCAAACCCAAATAATGCTCCAGAGAGGAGAAGAAACTGAAACATGGGAGGGGCATAAAGTATGTTATTGTTTTGTCTAGATCTGTGTACTGTGCTTTCTAAAGTAAAGAGTGATTGGTTTGGGAACTTTTTGCAAAGCTTTTGTGTTATGTACTTCAACTATCGCATGTTCCTGGAGAGGAGAACTGTAAACCAGAGTGTCCATTGGGTTAGAGCTCTGGAAAACGATGTCCTTAAGATACTAGGGAGTCTGGGGGAGCTCAGCTCTGGCGTCAGCAGCCTAGGGTGGCTGGACAACAAGGTCCCACTTTTGAGAAGGGGTAACAGACACAGAGTCTGTGCCCAGGAAATGCCAAGGAAAGAGATACTTCTGGAGCCTACCCAGACTTAGGCTACGTCCACACTACCCGCCCGGATCGGCAGGTAGCCATCGATATATCGATCCCCGAACGCGCTCCCTTCGACTCCGGAACTCGAGTAGGGCGAGTGGAGGTAGCGGAGGCGACGTGGGAGCCGCGGCCGTCGATCCCGCGCCGCGAGGACGCGAGGTAAGTCGCGGTACTTCGAAGTAAGATACTTCGACTTCAGCTACGCTATTCTTGTAGCTGAAGTCGCATATCTTACTTCGACATCCCCCCCTAGTGTGGACCAGGCCTTAGGGGAGCTGAAAAGCATGAACATGGGTCCAATGTATATGTCTAAACACAGCAACCTGGTGAGTGTCCAGAAGGGAGAGCTCAGTTAGGCCTGTGACAGAAAGAGCTCTTTATGAAGTATGCTGAGGGGCCAGTGTTACATGTGGAAGCTGTATGGTTTGAGAGCTAGCAGACTCAGCTGGCATTCCTGAGCTCCTTGGTAACACTCCGAACAAGGTCCCTCCAGAAATCTGACCAACTTTTTCCTGTTCTATTCATCATATTACAGGCTAGGACCTTGCTCCATGAGTAGTGCCATTGATTCAGTGGGATTCTTCACAGAGCAAAGTGCTGTTCAGCATGAATTAAGGCATGTAAATGTTGCTGCATTGTCACGCCTCTATATCTGGCCCTTCCGTGTTCCTTCATTCTCTTTCCTTTCCCCAAACTATCAGATAATACCAGGAAATCATCTGAGAGCCTGCTTGAAAAGCCTACGTGTGTGCTAGATATGGTACTGAGAAAGTGGGGAATGATCCTTCAGTGCCATCAGTCTGGTGCTGTCGCTCTGCTTTTGATCTGAGCTCCTCTCTCTGCTCTGCCTGTCCTTTATCTGTCACTGAGCAGATCAGAGGAGAATGCATGGATGAAAGGTTTTGTAACAGGACAGGCCTGGCAGCAGTATTAAAAGCTGCCCCTAAAAGCTGCTAAATAACCATTTCAACATGAGTCCCAGGAACTATGCCTGCGTGCTCCCCATCAATCCTCCTGCCTCCAGCAGCCTTGGATGCATACAATTGCCTTTCTAAAGCTCTCTAAAATACACCCAATAGCTATGTAATCTGTAATAAGATGCATCCACTTTGCAATATCTTGCTTAACAGACAGCAGCGTTTCTCAAACTGGGGTCCGTGAGGGTACTCCGGGGGTCCACGGGCCCCGCTCATCAACTCCTCCCCCTCCTTCCCAGCGCCTCCTGCACGCCACAGAACAGCTGGGGACAGGAAGAGGTGGGGCGGGGTTGGGGCTTTGGGGGAAGGGATGGAGTGGGGGCAGGGCCTGGGGCTGAGCAGAGGGCTTGGGGGTTCGTGGGAAAATTTTAAATCAAAATGGGGGTGTTTGGGTTACTAAAGTTTGAGAACCGCTGACATACAGTAAAGCAGAAAGCAAGGGTAACTGCCCTTAAAATCACAGCCAAACAGTACTCCACGAGCCAAGTGAACAGAAATTGCAACTATAGATATCTCACGACTGACATGTGCTTTTTATATTTGATTGTTAGCGATTTCATTTCTAATAGTAGAATTGATTCTGCAGATTTAATTTATTGTTAGCTCAGTCTAATATTATTGATTTGAACATTGAGCCTGATATCTACCAACGTGGTTATTGTTTCCCAATAATGATTTGTTTTGATTTATATATATATTGATTTGCAGTGCTAATTGTAATAAGGGTGTGACACGCATGACTGGAACAAACTGGTTCTTATTTCCTGGCCCCAGTGACATGACATGGGGTTGCAAAATTATGTTATACCTCTATATCATGGTAATGGCAAATACCTACTGACACCTCTAGCTCCTGTTAAATTTACCTTCTCTTCTGCTGCTTTATTCTGAAAATCAAATGCAAATAAAACATAACAATAATAAGAAAACAGTCATCACCATCTAATACAGCCAATTAATAAAACACAAATAGACCAGGGCAGGCAAGCTGCACCCCCTGACAAGGTGAGAGGAGTGTTCTGTCTTTTATTGGATATGTCAGTAACTACATCTCTGAACCCCAAGGGCTCTCTGATCCATTCACATAGCCACTTCTCATTCTCGGAACAGTTCCATCTGCAGTGGCCTGGTTCACCACTGAGGTGGATCTGCCACCTGGAGTCTATTTGTTGCTCCTGTTTCTCTTCATTGTCAGTGACTGGGTGGACATGTATTGCTTACACCAGCATGTTGGGTATCCCTAGGAAATAGCCAGCCAGCATCCTCCATGGTTTTGTATAGTTGTCTTCTATTCCTCCTATAGGATTGATCCTCAAGGCAGTTATGATTTATATCCTTAGTGCTCATGGAACAGTCATTATGTTAGCAAGTTGCCAACCACTCTCTGTTTGAAATCTAACATTCTTTCCTGCCCTCGTATTTCTTCTGTTCCAGTTTCCTGACATAAAGTTCTTTTGTAATTACTTCACAAATGCCTTTGGCTCAGGACACTTGAGACATTTGCATGACGATTTTTGTCCTTCAGCCCATTAGTCTCTGACCTGATGATCCTAAAAAAGCATAGTGAGATGTGTTGAGATATTCTAACAATGGTCAGTATGGATCTCTTGAATCTGCTGGGGCTTTTTCTTTTTTATTAAGTTCTTTGATGTTTTTACTGAGAGGGACACACCTTTGCAAAATGGTTGATTTTATTGCAATGCTTCAGATGGCATCCCTTGTGCTGGATTACATTGTATTGTGTTGCGATTGTCCTCCCATGTATAGCAAGCAGGTCCCTGCCATTTGTTTGCATTTGTTATTCTGTCTCTATCCCTTGGTGTGTCTTTTTAATTAGAAGCACTTCATTTCTTTCACTGCATGTTAACATTTGCATTTAGAAAAGCACACTCTTCACTGCAAATATCCACTGTTCTGAGTAATGTCATGTCCATTTCTCATGGTGAACTCCTTGCTTTGACCTCTTTATCAGTTATACCACAGTTAATTTGATCTAATTATTCCCTCTGTTAAGTATTCAAATTCACATGACTTAGCTTTAATAGAAATCTCTGTTAACCTAATGTTCAATGATCTCACCTGGCGGCTGGCTTCTAGTACAGAAAACATGCCATTCCCTACTGACATTTATGTGGAGCAAAGTATTCTTGACATTACTAAATGTCTTTTTCTAGCAATTTGCAGTCCTCTTCGTGCTCCCAATGGGATGTAGTGTAGTTCTCCAGTGCCTCTGAGCCTGTCACATACAGCCATGTGAAGAATTTCATGGGGAACCTCTCTGGTTTCTCAATACTATTTGCTTTGTGGAAAATTTGGAAGTGTTGTAACCACCTCTTTTTGTTCTCTGCCAAAATGAGACTTAGGGTTTTTTTGTTGTTTGTTTTCTGCTTTTTGTTTCCAGACACCATGTAATAACTGTATAACACAGAGGAGTGCTGATCAGAGAGTGCTCTCTATATCTGTAACCCCTCTTTCAGTTGAAGTCGGCAGCAACAAGGGCCGGGTTCAGTATCTAAGTTTCAGTATCTAACACAGAACTGTCTTGAGCCCCCACCCAGTAATTTGGGACAATTACTCACCACCTCTTGGGCACCTCTAAGAGGCAATACTTTCCCTTTTGCAAGCACAGAATCTGAGTGTAGAAAGGAAACTTTTAGTAAAAAGGGGGAAAGTCACCCAGCATTAACTTGGGAAAACACTGCAAGCAGGATAAGCATAAAACCATGAGTAAAACACCCACTCCAGAGTACATTGGGCAGTGTCCTTTTGCCTCAGGTTCTTAAGTCCAGCAACCAAAAGTTCCTTTAATGTCCCCCTCCCTTCTCCACACCCCACTCACATTTGTTGTCCTTGGTCAGTGCAGACCCAGAGTTCAGAGGTGCATCTGCGAGAGTTCACTTCCCACTATGGCAGGAGAAGGCACCTTGCCCATTTCACAGTACAGGCACTTCTCTGGCTGCCCTGCCAGCCACTCAGCACCTTCTGGGATGCTTCAAGGTCCCACCAATTAACACAGAGCTCTCAGTGATTTCAGCTGTTTAGTAGGGGAGGGGAGCCTCATTGTTAGTGCAGACTGGGCAGCCTCCTGCATCAGAAACACTGTCCCAAAGTAGGTCTATTGCATAGACCTGATTATCAGTGACTTCAGCTCCATTAGTGTACAACAAGTCTCTCAACTGAATCTTAATCAGTTCTGTTACTACACAGAGGAAAGGTCAAATGGTGTCTGGGATCCTGCAGCAGGGCCCTCACCACCAGCTACAAATATTGTCCCCACCCTCTCTCCACTCCACTGTGCTTTGGCACCCTTCATCCTGCCTAGCGAGTGCAGTTTAGTTGAGGGTGAGTCCCTCAGATATGCTAAACACAGTTCTGCTGCCCTTAATTCACATAACAAGGATAACAACCCTTTACTACTCCTGCCCACCTCCAATAACAAAGTGACTTGTGATCCATCACCAGGCAAAAGTGATCATTTGGGCAAAGCATTCCCATCATGCTATGCGCCTAGGCAGAGAGGGCGTGTCTATGCAAATGAGATCAGTTCATGAAGTCTTCTTCCCCAGCTCATGACTAGATATCAGGCTAGAACTCATGCAGATTCTGCTTACATATCCTTATCTCAGTCATATCAGATCAGTCAGAATTACAAAAGGTTTGTATGGCAAGGGGATTATCCACTGACTCCGGTAGTTACTATAACATGAATAAGCATTTCAGACTGAAAAAATGCACTATTTATATAATTAAATTTAGGACTGGCATAATGAATTTAATGTGTTGTAGCTTGCAAAAGTCTCCAATATGTGCTTCTTAGGATATTTAGTTAGTACTTGATTTTTTGACTTGCAATGAAGAGTTTTTATTTTTAAACAGGAATTTATAATGTGCCTGGCTGTTAAAAAGCACAAAGCTCCCATTAATAGAGAGAAGCCTGAGAATCCCGTATCTCTTTCAGTCTTGTTGTTTGCTTGTTTTAAAACGAATAATTCTGCAGGTTTTTTCCCCTTCATAAGTATTAAGACAAATATAAAAATCTTACTATTTCTATATCACAAATAATAACATTCCTATAGCTACAGAAAACCCTCTATACAAACTGTCACAAAAGGCTATACACTACTTTTTAAAAAGCAACCATTTGATCTTCACTACTTTTCCAAGACAGTCCTGGCTGGATTCATATTGCTTCCATTCTCATTACAAGAGAAAAATTAATGCAGAGGATGCAATTCTATTTGTAAACAACTTCAGATGAGGAAGTTATACGTTTTAAACTCTGTGCTTGTTCCTTGGTGAGTAAATGCTCCTTTAAAATATTTCCATTGATAGACAGTTTTGTCAAATAAAACTTGCTTAACAATAGTTGAAAGGAGACGCTTATTTCAACACAGCCTTGTGAGAATGCAGTGGGTCAAAGATAAGCAAATAGAATGTAACAAGACATAATCCCGGGCTAATGGCATCTGTTTCCTTAGATGTACTTCATGCTTCTCTGGCAGGGAGCAATGGAAGTCAGTCATCAACTATGTTTTCCAGACATTTCTGCTAGTGCTTTAAGAGGGAAGACAACTGTCAACATCATCAATATTTAATTGCTCTAGAGTTGTTGCTGTTTTCCCTCCACATATTAGGAGTGTTGTAAATATGCATGGAGTTGTTGCTTTCTCCCACTCGCTGCTTGAACAAATGTCTTTGTCACAATTTATTCCTAGAGTGATAAACCATAAAGACTGTATCTTTGTGGGATTTTGTCCTAATTATCTTCCCTGTCCATAGCCTGTTGGCTTTGTTCTTCCCGATAATTCTGTTCCTTACACTGTTGCTTCCCTCAAACGTCACCGAGAAAATGTTAGCCAGTGCATGCATCTGTGATTCACAGGGTTAGAATGTTGTGAGCATTGCAACAAATTGTGTCCTTTTTCTTTCTTTCTTTCTTTCTTTCTTTCTTTCTTTCTTTCTTTCTTTCTTTCTTTCTTTCTTTCTTTCTTTCTTTCTTTCTTTCTTTCTTTCTTTCTTGTCATAGTAGCTGAGCCTTTCATTTCTGGGGATGTTTAATTTAAACTAATACTGATTCTGGTCTCTTGTTGAAAATTAAAAATGCATCTACTGAAATAGACCCTGACTCAGCAAGGTACTTAAGCGTGTGCCTCCCTTGAAGCAGTTCTTAGATTATAAGATCTTCAGGGCAGGGACTGTCTAGTCTTTATTATGTCTTTAAGCAGGGAATCACCTGAACTGTCTGAGTTACTTCAATAGTACTGCTCACATGCTTCAGTAACTTGCTGAATCAGGGCCATATCGCCTGATTTTGCCACCCTTACTCAGGATGAAATCAATGGGACTACTTGAGAAGCATGACACATGCTCAAGATAAGTATGAATGGCAGGATTTGGCCTCAGTTATGGATAAATTGAAATAGGCCACTGATTCATCCTCATAATTTCTCTCAATTAGACAGGTCTCTTTCATTGTCTGCAGGGCTTTTTAATGAGATAATCGTCTTATTAGGTCTCTTGTTATAAAAGTTGCATTCAGACATGTTGCATTCATCTCCCATTCTAACATAAAAAGAGGTTTGTGAGCCCTATATATGTTTTGGGCAGATTCCAGCTGTGGGAGCACCATGGGCTTCTGGAATCAGCACCTGCTGTAAAATCTAAATAAGAACTCAGGAGAGAAATGCTCCATGCCACATTACCCCCCTGTACTTCCAGTTCTGAGCATAATCCCAGCACTTCACCGGAACAGAACTTCACCCTCTGGATACAATATGGCAGTGATTCTCAAACTGGGGCCGCCATTTGTGTAGGGAAAGCCCCTGGTGGGCCGGGCTGGTTTGTTTACCTGTCAGGTCCGCAGGTTCGGTCGATCGCGTCTCCCACTGGCCGCGGTTTGCCGCTCCAGGCCAATGGGGGCTGCGGGAAGCGGTGCGGGACAAGGGATTTGCTGGCCGCCACTTCCCACAGCCCCCATTGGCCTGGGACGGCGAACCGCAGCCAGTGGGAGCCGCGATCGGCCCAACCTGCGGACCCAGCAGGTAAACAAACCGGCCGGCGGCCCCAGTTTGAGAACCACTGCAATATGGGATACCACATCTGAGACAATGATTTTCAGTGGAGGCTGATGACACCTGTAATGGCCAGACTTATTCTTGTTGAGTAGTGCCTCTTTCAGGAATTGCCCCATTAATTTCAGTGGGACTACTTGGGGCGTAAGATACAACTCAGCATTAGTAAATGTATCAGAAGCTAGACCAATGAGAAGGCAAACCTGACATGTAAAGGCAGATTCAGAGCCAATTTACAAGACCAGGTAAAGGTCACATTCTGACCCAAGAAAAGGCAAGCAAAGCCTACCTGAGGAGCCTGCATTGATGGCTCACATAGTTAGCGTGTTCCTAGTGACATGCATGCAAATATTAGGTTTAAGACCTCATAGGCTAAGCAAATGACACCACTAATGATGTAGTCCTTTAAGGAACTCTTAACACTTTTAAATTCCATATGAACAATTGGCTGAATTGAAACATTTTCAAGTTCATCCTCTTGATGAGGGCTTGGATTTAGATAAGCAAGCCTATTTACATTCCTTGTGAATTCTTAGATTCATAATTTTGGGATATGTCTGTATCCTTTTTGACTACCCCCTCCTCTTTCTTTTCTGCCTACATCCAGGCCTTTGATAAGCTCTCTTGTATTTCCCTTTACCATATTGCTAAAATTCATTCATTTTCCTCCATCTCCACTTGCTTTGGTACTGCTGTGACCTCTTTCTCTTGGGCAGCCTGCAAGTCGCCTTGTCTATGTATTCTCTGTCTAAAATGCCATTGCTAAAATCATCTCCTTTCTTCCTTTCTCATTAGCTTCCTTTCTTTTTCTACATCAAGTTCAAGTTCCCAGCTGTCATCGTAAAGGCTCTCCAAAATGTCATCCTGTTGACAACTTTGCTCTCATTTCCCCCTATTCTGTATCCTCTTCCCAGTCTTGTTTCCTCTTTCCTTCATTTCCCACTCTCACTTCGGTGCTTGAAACAGTCTCTCACTTCTTATCCATAACGCACCTTCAAATCGACCAATTAAACCCACTTTTCACAAAGCTTTTCAACGCTGATCTCCACGCTGATCTCCTCTAGCTTCTGTCTGTGTGGTTTTCCCATGTACCACATTTGACTGTAAATTCGGCAGAGCAGAGACTTTGCCTTCTTGTGTTTGCAGACTGCTGTTTACTGGTAGAAATATTTATTACTATTGCTTGTTATTTATTCAATATCAGATGCATGGTCAAAAACTTCTGCATGGGGCAACACTGGTAGGCCTGCGGTAACATATGCACGTCTTATAAGCCCCAGTTAGAGCCATCTCAAAATCACAATTTCTGACCCACAGGAAAATCTACTATTTTGAAATGTGGCTTTGTCCTGAACTGGATTGAATAGTCAAAATATAAAACATTTTCAAGGAACAGAAAGTTTCAAAAAGTTTACAATTTGGAAATGTTAAAGTGTTTCAAAAAATATTTGCATTGTTTTTACTTTCACATTTCATGAGCCATAAATATCTTCCAAGTGACTTTATGGTTACTCTTCATAAGAATGTTCTTGAATACTTCACACACATACACCCTCCCTCCACCCCACCCCCCGTATTTGCCTAAGGCCTTGTCTACACTGCCACTTTACAACGCTGCAACTTTCTCATTCAGGGGTGTGAAAAAATACACCCCTGAGCACTGCAAGTTTCAGCGCTGTAAAGTGGCAGTGTAGACAGTGCACCAGCGCTGGGAGCCGCGCTCCCAGTGCTGGGAGCTACTCCCCTCATGGGAGTGATTTTTTTACAGCAATGGGAGAGCTCTCTCCCAGCGCTGGTGCCATGACTACACAGCCACGTTAAAGCACTGCCGCGGCCAGTGCTTTAACGTTGCTAGTGAAGTCATACCCTAACTCTAGTGGCATGAAAATTCGTTGAATTTAAAAGAGGGACAGGTAAGATAATCAAGTGCAACAGTGAAAAATGTCAGCAGGGTTTGTTTGTCTGTTTGTTTTTGTGGGTTAGAGTCTTTCAAGAAAGAATAAATGTATAGCATGCTATCATTCTTTGGTTAATAAGAGG
This sequence comes from Platysternon megacephalum, assembly GCA_003942145.1. Classification (NCBI taxonomy): domain Eukaryota; kingdom Metazoa; phylum Chordata; order Testudines; family Platysternidae; genus Platysternon; species Platysternon megacephalum. Next base: position 4,194,123 of record QXTE01000054.1, read on the forward strand.
CATTTATCTTATTTTCTTGATGTTCAGGATAAGAAGCCATTGCTGATAATCCAATGCCCACAAGACTTAAGAGAAGTGCTTCCTTGTTCTGAAACGCGTGGACCCAGTTTGGGATTGCTTGGCACCAAGAGGAATTTCTTGCAGCTAAAATGACATCTGTAGCATTTTGCTAGATATCTTTCTAAATCTATATTTGGTTGATACCTATGCCCTCTTAAAATTGGCATCGAATTTTGTGAGTGGGCATAATGCCACCCCAACAGATGGTGATAGGCATAGGCATGCCAGAGAACCAGTGTGTGCACCACGTTTGAGCATTAAGGGATGGATTTGCATCCAAGAAAGTCAAAACAGCAGTCAAGGCAGAACAGCTGAGTCTATGGTTAAGGGGATATGCTATCCCTTCTCCTGCTCTGAGGTGGATTAACTTTGAAAATGATAATTAAAAATAACTTCTTGCGCTGTGAGATTTTGGGCTCTGGCAAATCAAGATAAGGAAGAAAAGCAAGTATTTTAATGAAATCTCCACCCTTAACAGTTCTTTACATCACCAGGCACCTGCAATCTCTCCAAACAAAGAAAAAAAAGGCTCACATGCCCTGGCAAAATTTCCTGCTGAAGAGCTTGGCTGAGTGCGGAAGTGAGACCTGCAGACTACACAGTGTGGAAGCCCATATATGCTTTCTGCTAAACAGAGCCCAGTCTTTGTTTTGAGTATTCCACAGATCACGTTGATTCAAATTGGCATACACCAGCAAATAATAACTTCTTGGTGCCAACGAGTTTTAGTGCATCCGTTGCTGGCAAGGAACATTGCACTGGGAAAATTAAACTCCTAGTGCAAGAAGAGTAATTCTAAATTATATATTTTACATTTTCAATTAATTTTTTTCTTGTATTTATATACAGTAGAGCTGAACTTTCGAAAAAAAACAAGCCAAGCATAACCCTGTAGTTTCCTTCAACTGGAACAGAGGTAACATCCACATTTCAGGAAAAGTTATACATCTCCCATGAAGAGAAAAAATGAACAGTTTTATGGATATAACTGCAAAGAGAACTAACGAGTCTCCTTGACTTTTCTACTCTTGAAATGTATTTGCGGATTACTGAGGAAACACACTTTTCATCTTTTATAATATTCAGGGCTTGAAAAGTTTACTAAACTTGAGATTTTCCTACAAGCCTGAGGCCATCGGTGAGTGCCATGATAAGAAGAAGCTCAGTCCACCCACCACCAAGTCCTGCAGTTGCTTGGAAGATGCTGGGATTCTTACCAAGGTGCGGTCCCTGGATGTTGCTTGGGTTGACTAGGCATCAGAGACACTCGGTGGTTAATAGTCAGAGCCAGGGGAGCCACCCAAGCCATGGCCCAACCAGTTTGTGTCTGGGCCAAACTTGAATGGCACTGCGACCCTGTGTGCCAGGTCCCAATGTCACTCAGTCAGATTTGGAGGGGATGGGTGTAGGGGCTCATGGCCTCAAGGGGATCAGGCTGCTGGTAAGGAGGGGCACCTGAGAGGGGAAGAGGATGGTTAGGCGAGGGAGGGACTCAATGGTCCCCCACTTGAAATGGCACTCCACAGCTTCTACAGTACAGGTAAGGGATGCTACATACATAAGAAATTATTAAAATACACTCCCCATATGGAGTGACAATTGGTAAGGGCTCACCAGTAAGAGAAATTAAAGAGGTGGGTTTTTTTCTATTTCTATTAACTAAGGTTTTGATTCTAAGCACTGCATTGCACAGTGTGCATGGTAGCTCCACTCCAGTACAAACAAGTATGAGTGCAAGTAAAGTCAAATCGTAGGTATACTCCTCCACTCGGGGTGGCATTACGTTTCACGCTCTTGTATGCCTACTCCTTTATTCATAAGTGCAGAATGTAAACTGGGTGTAACTCATGGGCAAAAAAACTGAGTGTGACTAAGGAGACATGGGCTTTCAAGAGACCCTCATCGTCCTAATGAGGCCAGGAGTAACTTGGCAACTGTACACCAATGTGCTCATTGAGTTTCTCCATGCTCCTTTTTTCCACTTTTTACATTGAGCAAATTTTCACTTATACGCTCAACACTCCGCTCCTGTGCTGTGCAGGATCAAGCCATATGAGGCAGAAGCTCTGAGCCAATAATAAGAGGCATCAGGTAGGAATGTTACCCTGTCAGCAACTCTCTTTGAATTGCCATGATCAAGCCCCTCCAAATTAATGGGCTGGCTAGCACTTGTCCACAGGGCTAATGTTGAAGAGAATCAGATCCTGCACCATGTTAGGACAGCCTTATTCTGGATGAAGTAACTGAGGACTGGTCTACATTACTGTTTAAGTTGATCTAACTTGCGTAACTTGTGTAACTCCATTACAGCTGGCATAGAGCTCGAGTGTTGTAGTCATGAATGAGACCAGGCATATTTATTATAAGAGAGTATTAAAGATTTAGTGATAGGGCTGTGGAACTTTAGAAGATATTTCTTTCCCATTACATTTTCCCAAATTTTGTTTCCCACATTTCAGTAAATTCCTGTTTGATCAAAATTTCATGAAACCGTAATCTGCCTGCAAATCCTTACAAGGTGAAGAAAAACAATTACACTTGAAAATTGGCCCAACTTTACTGAAAACGGTCCCATTTTAATATGAAAATGGGACCCATTTCAAACTTGCAATGACATGCAAAAATGCTCAGATGTTGAGGGTTTTCAAACTGCATTGCAAATATTTTGCACAACTCATACTAAGTGAGCTTAAACATGAATCTTTCTGCCAACGTATATGACAGTCCTTGCTGTTCAAACCTTGATCTTGATACTTTTGATACCTGATTTCTCCAATGCTTCCCTGCACCTACTGGAGTTTGTTTGTCATTGGGAAAGAGGAAACCACACTGGACCTGTGCATTGTGTAGGTGAAAAGATCATACAAAACCAGCTAAAATACTCAATAAAAGTTGCTTTTGTGTGCAAGATTTTTTTCTCTGTGGCTGGTGGTTTGTAATCCATTTATACTGTAATCTATTTATAGTACAAGATCATAGAATCTAGGTTCTGTAATATGAAGCTTCTTTTCTAAAGGCTCTAGCTAGCTCGTGTGCTCTGGATGGGGAAAAGCAATGCATTTTTTAGGTTTCAGATTTCTGGGTTACAATGGACTTTTCTGGGTAACTTCTTTGAGTTTAATATTTAGTGTCTCTCTCTCTGTCCAGCACTATATGGCTGTTGCCAGAAGCATTTGTATGCTGTGAATTAGCAGGCATTAATCATTTCATGCATAATTCACAGCTTGCTACAGTGATTCCAGAAAGTCATAACACCTAGCCTACATTTGCATTAGCACATAATATTTAAGTTAATATTGTTTTGTTTCTGGAAAGTGTTTTGTTGTCTCAGAGGCTGGGCATACTCTGGTCAGGAATTTACATCATAAAACTTGTTGCAAGTTTATGTGCATATTCTTACCTTATGCTCTAACTTATACCATTATACCAGGCTGCTTCAACCATTAGTATGAAATACACTCCACTGAGTGGCTCTGGAGCCATTCCCTGGTCTGTAGCCAGGATTCTTTCCTCCTGCTCCTCAGGTATCTCTCTAGCAGTAGCACCCAGTCCAGTTACTTGGCTTAGATGCTGGTGTCAGGATTTTGGCCTTAAGGAACCCAGCATTCAGGTAATAATCATCAACATCTGAATTTTGTGAGCCTCTGCTGAAATGAACTAAATTGCAGAACTTTTGAGGCTCACTCATTGCTATATTGTGTTCCCCCATACACAAACACCTCCTGCACATACACAAAGTGACGAACAAAACTGAGTAAACCCCAAGGCGACGGCAAGATCCAGTTTGAAATCCTTGCCCCATTGACTTCAATGGAATTTTTGACATTGACTTTAATGGAGCCAGGATTTCACTTCAAATACAGGAGATATGAGCAAGTTTGGAAAAGAGTTACAAATACAGAAACAAAACTTCTAAATCTTCCTTTATGATTCATATCAGGATACTGGAAAATTAGATCCTTGCAGGATGGCATAGGAAAAGGAAAGGCAAAAAAACAACAACTGTGTGCAATGAATATTTACTAGCGAAAGAGAACCCCACCCACCCCCCCACACACACACACACACACACAATGGGGCAGCATATTTTAGATGACCTCCAGATTAGGGAGGCAAAATTGTATTAATTTAGCTTAACTCCCAACCAACAGAAACAGAGACCAAATGAGGACTATTCTGGTGTGTTAAAGCAGATCAGTTCTCTGACACAGACAACTTGCTAAATTCACAGAAGGTTCCAGAAGAGTGAAAGTGAACGAGTCTGGTTTCAGTAGTCAAGAAGAGCGAGAAAAATAAATTAATGTAGAGAAAGAACTGCAGATCTGCCCCTCTGCCTAACATTTGCTACAATGCCTGCAAACAAGGGTCAATTAGAAGAGATGGCCTGATTCTCCATTTGCACTTTGTGTAGTTACCAAAATCTGTGCAAATAAGAATGGTAGCCTTTTACACTTATTTTGCACTTTTGCAATATAAGGTGCAGGGCAATGAAGACTCAGGACCAGACTGTGCAATTTTAATCTGAAAGTAAACACCAGGATTAGTTGAGTGTTTTTCCCTTCCCCTCCCTGTGGTTATGTCTACACTGCAATCAGACACCCATAGCTAGCCAGTGTCAGCTGACTTGGGCTCGCTGTTTAATTGCCATGTAGACATTCAGGCTTGGTCTGGAATCATGACTCTGGGACCCTACAAGGTGGGAGAGTCAGCTGCAGCCTGAGCCTGAACGTCTACACTGCTATTCAACAGCCCCTTAGTCCGAGCCCCATGAGCATGAGTCAGCTGGCACAGGCCAGTCACAGGTGTCTAATTGTAGTGTAAACATACCCTGTGTTTCCAAGAGAGAGGTTTGGGTTGAAGTGTTTTTGCTTTTCATGAGATCTTTTGATCTGTCTGACTGATCACTGTAACTGCGAGATGCTCAGAAGACAGCTAGGAACTAATTAAATTTACTACTATTTAATTGTTTTTTATTTATTTTGATTAAAACCTTTGCCAAATTGTACATGGACCAGATCCTCTTCTCAGTTACACTGCTGTTAATCTGGAGTAAAACAACTGAAGTGAGTAGAATTACCTAGATTGCCATGCCAATGCACCAAAATAAATGTCTAAAAAATGGTGAACTTTAACATCCTTGTGAATTTGGTGGGGAACCATTGAGATACTCATAATTTTAGTCAGATCATGCAGAGATTTGTTTTGGAAATTCAGATATGCAGGAAGAAATTTACCTACATTGTTCCAAAACTGCTCACTGGAACAAATAAGATTAACTCAAACCAAAAAGCAGTTCATTGCACTAATATTCTCTTGAAAATAATAACTCATATAAACTAGGTAGTAGTGTCTGTGAAAGTGACTCCAAAAATTAAAATAAACCACTAAAATAGCATTCCCGGCAGGTACTCTCGAAGTCTAAAAATGTGATAATGATGAGAATAATACATTTCTCTGGTAGGGTTCCATTTAGAACATAATGTTCTGTTCTTGTTGGCTCATATCAAATAAGATATTGTAGCACTTTGAAAACATATAGAGAAAATGCAATGAACAATGAAGACAAAAACAGCAAGTAAATATATACTGCCTAAAAGGTCAGGGAAAGTTAAATATGTAACATCTTGCACATATTGACATTTAGTTTGACAGGTGTGTATTTATTTATGTTGTATGTGTGTGCATATACCTAAAAGCACTATATAGATATAGGCAAATACGTTAATACCAGCTATCATTAAGGTTGCCTGGCACTTTCCATATAAGACCCTGTTTTCAGTTACTTTATTTATAATTTAGCAAAACTTTAACGATTCAAGCTGAAAATTTCCATTTTTCTCTCTACCTTTCATTGAAGAACATTTCAGCCCAAATGGTTTGGCCACTTCCAAAACAAAGAACATGGATATAGATATAGATATTGACCGTGTTGTTTGTTTGTTTATTTAACAACCATGTTACTGAGAAGCTCTAGTGCCTCCATACTCCAGAATAAAGGTTTGAAATTTGGCAAGGATGTTGCCTTGGTGTCACAGACACAACTTTTGTCATCCCTATAAAAACTCATCCAAATTTGGCCACGTTATAAGCCACTGAAAAATTGCAGTTCGCACATGCTGAGTGGAATCATAGTTTGGCAGCTTCTCTGAAGATTCTATCCACACTGAACATGTTCCATCCCCTCACAGCTCTGACCTTTGACTGAACTGTGCAAGCACCATCCCCATATAGCTACTGAGCATCCAAGAGCTGCAAGGACCAAGCTGGGTTTTCCCGGCAATTGCTGCTCTCAGCTTCTGGGCGCTGCACCAGAATTGAAGCAGTGAGACTATCACGTCTACTCTCAATGCTCCTGCTGCTGGTGTCTAGGCAGTGAGGAAACTATATAAAAAACGTACTTTAAAAGAACGTTAAGGCCTGGGGGCCACACACTGAATAAAGATAAAAGGAAGCATTGAATAACGCCCATTAAGGGGGAATTTGCCTGGATTTTTTTTTTTAATTATTGTTATAATGCAGTAAAGCCCAGAGGCCCCAATCAGTATCAGGGCCCGGATGCACTAGGTGTATGTATGAACACTTACAAAGATATAGTCCTTACCCTGAAAGCTTATAACCAGTGACATGTGACGGGGAAGGATACAATCAAATATATCCAATAGTAATCCTAAAAGCCAATTCTAGTGGACAAAACACAACATTTTAGCAGCACCACTCTAACTGACCACTGAGCTCTGAAGTTGGGCCCACTATCCACATGTCATTTTAAAACACACATTAAAAGGTCCGCCTCTAGAACACTATTTTTTGTCCAGTCTTATCCAACTAGCTGTATTGACAAATATATCTGGTATTCAGCTCTAATAGAGATTGCTGCAAATAAGTGAATCTATTTTAGTGGAATAGCATGTGTGATTTCTCATAAATGCTTTACAATAATGACAGCCACAGCACAGAAGCTATCATATCCCCCCCGCCCCGTCCCTGGGGAACAATACATGAACCATACTTAGCATTTAACCTTTTCTATAAGTACAAATGAAGCAGGAGTCAGACATAAGCAAGAGCCAGTGGGAAACGGTATAATCATACATGTTTTCCAAAAATGTCACTCAAATATTTTTCCTGAATTTGTAGCTTGGTGTAAAACTGTTTGATGACAATTCCTCTAAATAACTAAATAAATAAAGCTGTGTTTCACTTTCATTGCCATATCAACCTTGTGTTTAGCTGTGACACGCTGACTTAGTTGCCCAGACCTGAAGAAGAGCTCTGTGTAAGATCGAAAGCTTGTCTCTCCCACCAACAGAAGTTGGTCCAATAAAAGATATTACCTCCCCCACCTTGTCTCTAATATCAACCAGACCATTACCTTGGCTGAATCAAAGCAGAAAGCTTAGTCTGAAAGGCCCTTTCCCTACATAATGCAAAGTAAGAATAACAGTTTTGCATGTATACTACCAAACATGTATAGACAGTATTTGCATGTATACTGGGCTAGACAGGAGCCCATCTGGCAAAGACACATCATGCTAGGGTTGATCCTGCACCACTGAGGTCCATGAGACCTTTGCAACCAATTTCAATTGGTGCAGGATAAGGCCTGTTGTGTGCATGCTAAATAGCGTATGCAAAATGCATGGCTCTGAACTTGCTAGAAAGAGATCAGGATTCATTTGCTGTGTGTTATGTATTAATGGTCTTTTAACTCTAAAAACCACAGCTGATTCTCTAATGAGAATACAATTCCATTATTAACTCATTACTGACCATAGTCCTCTGTGTCTGGAAAGAAATTTTACAGCAGCAGCGAGACTCGTATCCAAGACCTCTGTGCAGTAAATGACTGCTGCTAACAAGTTTTGCCTTCTTAAAAAGCTACAGCTATATATTTAACATATTAAAAATACATATCTCATGTCCGATTTGATGTTGAAATTGTTGTAGTCATTGTACAGGGGATTTTTTTTATATCATTATTATTATTATTATTCTTAAGTGCTAGGCAGCCAAATGAGAACATAATTACTTTGTCAAAGTCAATAACAGCAAACAGCCTCTATCAGTTCTTGCTGTGCTCAGCACTGTTTCACAGGAACTGCTGGGGAGCTCTTCCGCCACCAAATCCATTTGACTCCATTTAGGAACTGAGTACAGGAAGGTAGTTATTGTACAAGATTAGTTTCCTGTATGCTGCAAATTGGCAGTAGCAAAAAAATACAGGAAGAATTTATTAGCTTGCGAGGTCAGCTAATAAAAAGAAAACTATGTAACTCGATCTGTTACTTGCTTTAAGTAGGATCACTTATTAGACTTCATACAAAATGAAAAATATCCTTTAACTACTTAATTACTGTCCAGGGGGTCTTCAGCAAATTCTACAAAGACTAAAATTACAGAGTCCTAAATGTTTTTATGTAAAAATTGGTCTGAGAATTTACTTTCAAGGTAGTTACTAAGATTAGGATATCTGGCTCCAACTAACGCTGTATTGAAATACACCCTAATTTTGATCTCCACAAGCAGTCTTTACAGCCATGTTCTGAAGAAACCTCGGAAGTATGTCAAAGGATGATGTCATAATATTGGTCAGTTATAAGTGAAGTCACTGCTGGTATCAGAATTCATGTTCAGAGTTTCTTGAGGCTATTAGTGAGATTAACTAAACAAATTTGGGCTGGAAGAGAAATCTAGAGATTTGAAGATAATACTAATGCCGTGATGTTCTTGGGGAACACTATACAATATGAACCCTAAGGCCAGATCTACACTACAGCTTCTGCCAGCATAGCTGTGTTGGTCAGGGTTGTAAAGAGGTGTGATCCTTGACTACAGCCAGCAGAAGTTCCTAGTGTGGATGCAGCTATATAGTTACATTCATACTAGGAGCATTTTGCCAGTATAATATGCCGATATAGTTATATTGGCAAAGCAATCTTAATATAATAGACATGGTCTTACTTAGGGGTACTGTCACAGTGCCTCAGTGGGTCACAGCTGAGAATTACCAGATTCAGGACAAACTGCTGAGAAATAAGCACACTCACCCCAAACTCGTGGCTATTCTTCCATTTGATATACCAAGCCAGTAACAAAAATAAACTTCTGTCTCACCTCACTGGATAACAAGAAGTCAGAAATGCAGTTTTCTTAGGCATTCCAGTCCTTGTCTCACAACCCAGACACTGGACTCTATGATGAGTGGTTACTGAAAACCAATTTCACCACATATAGGGTCCTCTAATCCCAAGAGATCAGCCACACGGCCCACAACAGTCAGCCCACAACAGTCTCCAACATTCCAGCAATCCTTCATGTAGGCATAGTCCTCTTGGAAATATTTTATGAAGAAGTAGCAAGGGTCTTCATTGCAACTGGGCACCTGAAAATTTTTTACTTTTTTATTTTATTTTATTTGTTTATTTTTGCTGATCACCTGAATTTGGACAAGTCTAATTAAAAGCAGTATAAAATGTGAGTCTGTAAAAATAAATAAATAAACATAACAAGGAATAAGAAATTACTACAGCAACCCCAGAGAAGAACGTAAGATCTGATGCAAGTCATTTTGGATGTGAGCAGTAGAATATATTGCACCACTGGAGATACATTGCTTTGCACCAGCTAAGGGTCTGGCTCACAGTCTCCAGTATCCGTGCACACCAGAAAAATTTTCAATCAGCTGCCATGGAATATAAGTAGAAATTAAGCAGAATGACAAATGCAAACAAATGCTAACCCCAGTGTTTCAGACTATGTGACGGGCCTAATGTATTAGCCATCCAGCTTTTCTCATAGGGAAATCAAGGCGCATTATAACACAGGATCCAAAGAGCACAGTCAGCATCAAAGGACCAGTTGTTCCCTACCTATACCATCTTTAAAGAACAAAGACAAGTAATATTCTGTGACACTAGCAATATCATGGGCCACAAGTATATTTAGTGACTTAAATTTAAGTCAATGAAGCTATGCCAATTTATGCCACCCAAGGATGTGGACAGTGGAATCTGATGCATTCTGGGATATCTCTAGTGACCCATGACATGCCAGGAGGATTTCACTTCAAGGGGGGGGATGGGGAATTAATGCTAGCTAAAATATACTTTTAGCTTTCTTAGTGGGAACACTGAAGAAATCTGAGATCAACTCCATTTCCATTTTATCTTTGCAGTTCACCTTTTAGAAGAATAAAATACGTAAGTTAGTTTGCATAATGTTTTGCAAATCTTATTGCTGAACCTGCAAAACTTTACTTCCATGTGTAGTCCTCACTCACACAAGTTTCCCTATGAAAGTCAATGGGCCTACTCACTTAAGGTCTATTTATTGGCACAAGTGTGTCCCACAGTATGTGACCAGGGCCAGTCTTATGGGTGGATGACATGGGCGACCACCCAGGGCGCTGTGGTTGGGGGAAGGTGCCATGGTCAAGAGGCAAGGAACATGGCAGGCCTGGGGTGCGAGGACGCGGAAGGGAACTTAGGGTAAAGGACAGGGGGGAGGCAGCCGGACCTGGGGGCAATTCCTAGGTGGGGACCCTGGGGAGACAGCAGGGGCCAGGAGAGATGGATGGGGAGGCAGTAGAGGCCAGGGGCGATGGAGGGATTGTTGGTGGGTTGGGGGAGGCAGCGGGAGGCAGGGGCGATGGGAGGATGGGTGGAGAGCCCAGGGAGCCAGCAAGAGACGGGGCAATGGGTGGTGGGTGGGGAGCCCAAGGAGGCAACTGGGCCTGGGGGCAATGGGGGGGTGGAGGGTCAGGGGAGGCAGTGGGGGCCAGGGGCAATGGGGGCAGGGGTGAGGAGCCTGGGAAGGCAGTGAGGATCAGAGGCGCCAAAATACAAGTTTGCCCAAGGCGCCATTTTCCTTAAGGCTGGCCCTGTATGTGACTAGGCAAGAATAGGGAGAATGTAAGGCAACTTCCTCTAGAGCAGCCTCTGTATGGCCATTCCTCCCCTCCCCAAACGAAAGGGCAGCCTGTGACAGGGAATGGGTGGAGCCTTGATTCCACTTCCCCCACAGTGTACTGGCCAATACAGCTGAGCTAGAGCTGAGCAGGAAGTAATCTGTGCCAGGAGAAGGGCTGTTGGAGATCACTTCCCTTTGGAGCAAGGGAGTCACAAAACTACAGCTCCTGGTCTGCTTCTGGGATGGTATATCCAGAGGTTTTCCCTGACTAAGAGATTGTGGCTATGTCTAACTGTAACATCAAATGCCCATTTGGGCTAAGACTTTCTATCACTTTTCCTGCCTGTTTAAGTAGAATCTAAGACTTTTGAATTAAAATGTCCACTTCAGATTGATTTGGTCAGCACTCAGCAGCGTTCAAAGAAAAGGACTATACAAATGATGAAGAAATGGGCCTCAACTGAGACCTCACATCCAAACTTCCCCAAACTTCGGGGAAGTTCAAATCTGGTTGCAGACTGTAGAACTTGAATTTGCTGGCTGGAGGATGCTATAAGTTTCCCTTGCATAGGGGAATACCCAAATGTTGTAAGGCTGGTCTGGACAGCTCTACACCACCTGCTCCTCCAACTCCAACCCTACCCATGCATATCCAGAGCACACTGCCCTCTGGAAATCCCAGGTCAACAGAGGTGATATGTGGTGGGGGGAAGCAGGGGAATACAGGTTTACATGCCACCCTATATTTCTGCCAAGGTGGGAGTTGGGCTGAGTGCGGCTGAGGGGGATATGCCTGGGAAAGGCATTGGCACTCCCACTGAGCCCCACTAGGAAGTGCCTGGAGCAGGGAAGAGAGACCAGGGGTGCCATTTAGGGGGGGGGGAGCACCTGCCCCCACCCCCCAGTTTCATACCACAGCAGAGCAGGGGTGCCATTTCAGATTTTGGTAGGGGTACCCCCCACCCTCCCTAAATGGCACCTCTGCAGGCCAGCTAGGGTGACCAGATGTCCCGATTTTATAGGGACAGTCCTGATATTTGGGGCTTTTTCTTACACAGACACCTATTACTCCCCACCCCCGTCCCGATTTTTCACCCTTGCTATCTGGTCACCCTAGGGCCAGCTCTGTGGTGCAACACGTCAGGCTCGCACTGCCAGACCCTATACCCCTTCTCCAGGGAGCGGCACCAGCAGGGGCTGCATTTTGCAGTGCAGGAGTCGATCACGGTGTTGCAGGTGCTGGACGGTGGCTGGTGGGAAGGGCAGAAGGAGGATGGGCTGCACGGCTGGTTCCTAGCGAGTTACTGGAGGTAGGAGACTGGCTGCTGTGAGTGTCTGGGGGCCAAGGGGCACAGGGAGGAGGTGCAGGGGGCTAGGGCCACGAGGGAGTGCAGGGGTTAGGGTAGAAGGGGGTGCAGGAGGGGAGTGCAGCAGTTAGGGGAGAAGGGGATACATGAGCGTCAACATAGGCGCTAGGAGGGTAAGGGGTGCACAAGTCGGGCCATGTGATGGCGCATACAGGAAATGTGCTAGATGCTGTATGGATCTGTGCTGTAAGGGACTGTGTGGGCGGTTAGCTCAGGATGGATCTGTTGCCTTCCCCAGACCCGCTGTCTGGCCCTGCGCCACTGGCTCTGCTCATGCTCCTAACCTGTGTGCAGGGCCAGCTCCAGGCACCAGCAAAGGAAGCAAGTGCTTGGGGCGGCCAATGGAAAGGGGCGGCACGTCTGGGTCTTCGGTGGCAATTCGGCGANAGGCCATGTGACGGCGCATACAGGAAATGTGCTAGATGCTGTATGGATCTGTGCCGTAAGGGACTGTGTGGGCGGTTAGCTCAGGATGGATCTGTTGCCTTCCCCAGACCCGCTGTCTGGCCCTGCTCATGCTCCTAACCTGTGTGCAGGGCCGGCTCCAGGCACCAGCAAAGGAAGCAGGTGCTTGGGGCGGCCAATGGAAAGGGGCGGCACGTCTGGGTCTTCGGTGGCAATTCGGCGACGGGTCCCTCAGTCCCTCTCGGAGCAAAGGACCCGCCGCTGAATTGCCGCTGAAGAATGAAGCGGCGCGGTAGAGCTGCCGCTGAAGTGCCGCCGATCACGGCTTTATCTTATTTTTTTGGTTTGTTTTTTCCCGCTTCGCCGCTTGGGGAGGCAAAAAAGCTGGAGCCGGCCCTGCCTGTGTGCAGGGATTAGCCCTGGCAGAGCCGTGTTGCCAGCCTGGGGCCTGGCCCCTCCCAGCGCTGGGGGAGAGAGGGCACCTGGGGTTAAGGCTCTCATTAAAGTTGCTAATCACCAGTTGTATCCACAAGAGGGTGTTTGGAATGTAAACAGACTCATCCCTGGCCAGGGTTTCTCTGTGGATAACCCAGCGTGCTGAGCTGCACAGCCGTGGCTCTTGGGAGGCCTGGCTGTACATGGCACTGACACAGGGCACTGTTCAGGCCACTCACATGGTCAGTGCCATCCTGGGGCCTTTGCCGCACACAGGCCTGACCTCTGCCCCTTGGCTGTTGACAAACCTTTGACCCTGACACAACTGCCTGGCAGTGGCAAGGAGGAAAAGCCTCCTAGAGCCCCCCATGGCAGCAGGCACTCCCTGGCACTCATTTGTGCTCAGCTCCATGGAACTGGGAAGTCTCATGCTGGAATTCCAGCGGAGGCATCTGGCAACGCACATTTTTTACAGCTGTTGGCAAAATGATGGCCCTGTCACTCACACATGGATTTCAGAGGCAGCTTTTATTTGACCCCGTTCTATTCTCTGACAACCGTTTCACTGCATTGAACAGCTCACTTGACCCTGGGAAGGTGCAGGAGTAACTCAGGGAGGTACTGCTCTGTTGTGACAGTTCCACAGCCTGTTGGAACCACCATGTGTCACTGTGCTGCACACAACAGCCTTGGAGAATTTCACAGCTGTGGCAGAACCCCTGTCGCCTGCACCAAAGCACAGGGGCACTGATGCCCGAGCTAATGGAGAATCTCTGCTATCTGTTAGCAATGTAGGGCCCATGACACCCTTGAACCATGAGAGGTACAAGGAGCAAATGCACGCCAGCCTGTTCATTACACACTTGCCTAGACATAGCTTGCCTCAGACCCAGCTGTTCAGATGTTACTTCTGACAGCAGCATAAGAAATCTCTGTGCACCAAGTGCTTCCATCCTGTACCTTCCACAGTCTATGCTCGGGCTTGTGCGATATGGAATCTTGGGACCTGTCATTCCCAAATCCAGAATTTTCTCCTGAGCACAACAGGCTCCTCAGTGACTGCAGCACCCCCTCCTCATATGGGACTTTATCCTGGCCATGGAGATTGAAATGGATTCCTCCCATTCTCAAAGCCGAGGCTCCTCCCCTCCACAAGTTGAGCTGAATGGGGGTCTGAATGGTTTAATGGGAGGATGCTGCCGAACAGTTCTGACTCCATCTCAAGGCTTGGGATTGGTAATATTTTGCTGTATTATCTCCTGATTGTTCTAAACTTACATATAAATTTAAAATATGGCTTTAACTGGTGTTTCTATATTTTTTTCTTTCTTTATATAGGAATTAGATATAGTGCTCCTGTCAGCTAATTGCTAAGTTATCCAAAAAAACCTAGTTTTCAGGTGCCTAAGTAGCCCCTGGAATTGCGGTTAAAGTTGCTCTCCCCTACCAAATCTGAAATGGTGCACCTGAGAAAGACTGGTCTGGCAGGGCACCTCCCTGAGTCCCTTTCCTTCCTCACCTGCTGCCACAGTTACCTACTTGGCAGTCGCTGTCCAGGCCTGCTCTGGCCTGTGCTACGCCCGCAGTGGGGAGACGATGGGAGACGTAAGTGGGGAAGCAGCTGTGAGGAGAGTGGGGGCAAGTTGGTGCCGGCTTGAAGCGGGTGTGAGAGATGCTGGGGGAGTGGGAAAGGGGCCAAAGGCGACACGTAGAGCGGTCACATGCCCCCCCCCCCAAGCTTTAAATTATGCCGCCGCCCCGCCATCAAGAGTTACAAGTCGTCTCTGAAAACTGTCCCTAGGGGGCCATTCTAGACTGCAAAGAAAGAGCAGCTGCCTTTCTTTTTAATCCACCCCCAACCTGACAATTAACACCAGGAGGGATTCCCTTGAGGCATGCAGTAGAGTATTTAGTGTAGGGGTGGCCAACCTGTGGCTCCGGAGCCACATGTGGCTCTTCAGAAGTTAATATGCGGCTCCTTGTATAGGCACCGACTCCGGGGCTGGAGCTACAGGCGCCAACTTGACAATGTACCGGGGGGGGCTCACTACTCAACCCCTGGCTCTGCCACAGGCCCTGCCCCCACTCCATCCCTTCCCACCCCTTCCCCTGAGCCTGCAGTGCCCTCGCTCCTCCCCCCGCCCCCCCCCCCAGCCTCCTGCACGCCATGAAACAGCTGATCAGGAGGTGGGGGAGGGAGGCGCTGATCGGAGGGGCTGCTGGTGGGTGGGAGGGGCTGGAAGCAGCGGGGGTGGGGGGACTGATGGGGAGCTGCTGATCTATTACTGTGGCTCTTTGGCAATGTACATTGGTAAATTCTGGCTCCTTCTCAGGCTCAGGTTGGCCACCCCTGATTTAGGGTATAAATATTGTACAAAGCTCTAACCCATGCTAACAGGTATTCACTGATCAACTGATTGCTTGGCAGAGTATGTATGATGATGCAGGATGGATGTATTATCTGTGCAGTAGAGCTATTATATCTTTCTGTGTTTATTCTGTCATACTGTTTGTGATGATATAGAGGTGTCATATTTTCCTTGAAAAGTATAAATAAAATTAACATATACAATGTACTGAATGTTTAATTACCTGCTTGCACACATATACATGGATTTTACTGGTGCAAGCTATGTACCTGTTTGAAGATCTCTATATGTGTATAAATAATGTACATAATAATCTTTGCTGACAGCATTCTGACCTCTGTTATTATTCTCTGACGATTTATTCCTAGCCACTAGTACAGAAACACACATCTAAATGAATAAAAGAATGAATAGACACATTTTGGAAAACATTCTCCCTTCAAGGCAAGATTTAACGTCTGGTTAAACTGTTCTGCATGAAGTCCATCATGCATGGCTACATGCATGATCTGCATACAAAGAAGACAGTCATTTTATTGTAGCAAAGACGGACGTGCACCATTAAGTTAGGATCCCAGTCACATCCAAGAATTGTCAAGTCTGGGGGCTTCTCACCCATTCCTAACCAGACAGCCTGACAATCAGTAGTTGCACTGTGAAGTGGACATCTCTTAGGAACAGAAGAATAGCTATACCAAAGTCATCTTTGCACTGAACAGCTGATTTGTTGATGGAGAGCAGTCGGAGAGCTGCTGAATAACGGTGTTATTATTGTCCTGTCTCTCCTGATGAGAGCTCATGCAGGCACCCCCTCCACCTCT
The DNA here is from genome assembly GCA_003942145.1 of Platysternon megacephalum. Lineage (NCBI taxonomy): Eukaryota > Metazoa > Chordata > Testudines > Platysternidae > Platysternon > Platysternon megacephalum. The sequence goes on from QXTE01000054.1 coordinate 4,210,488, forward strand.
GAAGATGGAAAGTGCTTAGTGCAATGTTTTTTTGGGCCACCAAAACAGGCAGTTGCCAAAAAGCAAGGGCTAGGGTTAAGGGGAGAGGTACAGAGAGAGGGAAGGGATAAAGGACAGAAATTGAGTGATAGAGGGAGCTGAAACGAGTGGGATAGCATGGGGAGAAAGAAAGGTGCTTTAGAGGGCTGAGTAGGGGCAGAAGCAAAAGAAAGATTTTGTTTGAGGGAAGGTTGAGGACAAATATTTGGAACTGACAGACTGGGAGAAGAGGAAGTGGGAAAATTCTTGGAGGAGTGGGGAGAAAGACTGGTGAAAGAATGAGAGGGAAACAAATAAGATGTGGGGGCGGAACTAAGGTATTCTGTCCTCTTTTCTATCCTTTTTCTCTTTCTCCACTTCCCTTCCATTTTTTCTTTTTTATCCTTTTCTCCTTTTCTTTAAAAAAGTGTAAAATAAATCACTGATGTAATGTGAAAGTCCCAAATTTAAACAACAATGCCACTTCAAAAGTTATTTTTCCTCCCTTGGTATCCTGCTGTCAATTGAATTGTCTCGTTAGACTGACCTCACACTTGGTCAGGCAACTCACATCTTTTCATGTATTTATACCTGCTCCTGTATTTTCCACTCCATGCATCTGATGAAGTGGGTTCTAGCCCACGAAAACTTATGCCCAAATAAATGTGTTAGTCTCTAAGGTGTCACAAGGACTCCTTGTTGTTTTAACAAAATATCAGTTAGTTAAGGACCAACTATTTCCTGTGGAAAATGGTGTGGAAGGTAACAAATTAATCAAACTGGCCAATGGCTAATTGTGGGGTTATCGACCCATACACTTGAGTCTGTGTAAGAGGGAACATCCTGGCTGGAGCAGCTTTTCCCTGACTCCTCCTTCTCTTCCTGGCTTCTCTCCTGAATCCACAGAGCCGTTTTTTCCCCTTAAGAGACAAGGTTAGAGGCATCCATTCAGAATGTTGGAGAGAAACTTTTGCTCAAAGCCACCTTTCCCTCCTATGCACCCTCATTGCAGCTGTATCCAGTTTGTTTCCCTTCATGGCATGCAGCAGCCATGTGGGTTATACATATCGTACAAAGCTCTAACCAGGTATTAACCTACAGGTATTAAATGATCAATTGAACTTCGGGGAGCGCATGTGTGAGAGAGCTAAATAATGTGTTGCCATTAGCTACCTTCCTGTGTCCTGAGGAATTTGAAGTGTAAGGGCAGTATTTATTCTGTACTTTGAAAGACATGCTTTCTTGTTTCCTCCGGAGCAGTTGTTCCGGATCACTGTCATGGGATGTAACCTCATGTTGCTTACACAGAGCTGGGAGTTACTGAGAATGTCAAGAACTCCAGGAGGGAGGACATAAGAATGGTAGATTCCCCAGAAAAATCCCGCAGAGAGATAGATCTAGCTCTAGGGTTCACTCTTCTCTTTATTTTTGGTGTCTTCCAGGATTTAAATATTTTCCTTCAACCTGCAAGCACACCTGTATATTTCCAGTACAGACAACAAATACACCTCTACCCCAGTATAACGCGACCCGATATAACCCGAATTCAGATATAACGCGGTAAAGCAGTGCTCCGGGGGGGTGGGGCTGCGCACTCCGGCGGATCAAAGCAAGTTCGATATAATGCAGTTTCACCTATAACGCAGTAAGATTTTTTGGCTCCCGAGGACAGCGTTATATCGAGGTAGAGGTGTATTATTAAATGTTATTAGAATTCTTCACCAAGAACCCACATTTATGTTGAAATAACAAAAAAGAAACAGTAGCTCATAATACCGTCCTACCCTGAACACATTAGAGTGTAGGATAAAGCCGTTCTTCTCCTTTAGTAAAACATCTTAAATGTTTGCTTTGTAAATCACTTTTTTTTTTTAAATCTGTTATTTGATATTTTTGCTGCATTCACATTTTCTGTCACACTACTTCACCTCTTCATTCCTGATTCAAACAAACAGAAAAAGGATGCTATATAGCAGGGGTCGGCAACCTCTGGCACGCGGCTCACCAGGGTAAGCACCCTGGCGGGCTGGGCCAGTTTGTTTAGCTGCCGCGTCCGCAGGTTCGGCCAATCGCAGCTCCCACTGGCCGCAGTTCGCTGTCCCAGGCCAATGGGGGCTGTGGGAAGCAGCGCGGGTGAGGGATGTGCTGGCCGCAGCTTCCCGCCGCCCCCATTGGCCTGGAGCAGCGAACCGCTTACCCTAGCGAGCCACGTGCCAGAGGTTGCCGACCCCTGCTATATATTATTTAAAAATCTTCAGAATAATAAAATCTGTTCCACACAATGTCACTAAATGCAGTTACATTTGAATATTTTTTTCAAAGTATTAGTTAAAAATGTGAGATGAACTAGCATATTTCCCTCAGCATTTGCTGGAAGCTTCATGATCATCTTGCTTTCCAAAAATCCTCCCCAGGTGATTAAAAAAAAAAAAAAGAGCCTGTAAAAATCTGCCGAATTTGTGAGACCTGGTCCTGCTGGGCGATTTCATGGATATGGGCTTAAGAAATTCCTGCAGCACTCAGCTTAGAAACACTACATAAGACTGAAAATGTTTTCTAACATTGTATGAAGAAAACATTCCAGGAGCCCAATTCTGCAAACTTGTGAGAAGTAGCATAACCAATCCCAAATGGAGTACATGTACGCTGCAAAAGCAATCATCATGTGAGTATGCTGTCTAAAAGCAACTGCATGTGCATCCTGTTTGCATAGTCTACTTCTACTAAGAGTGCACAGTGGTCTTTGCTAGGTCAGAAAAAGCAGGTGTATTGTCAAGCAGAGCATATTCCCTGTCCCCCTTGACTGCTCCACTACCCCGTTCTACAGCTTTTGTCACTGGGACACACAGAAACAGCATTTCTGCATTGCAGAGCTGGCCAGAATCTGGGGTGGTAAATTCTTTCTTGAGTTCCCACAGTTAGCTGCAGGCTTGCTAGCATGCGCATATGAGCCGCACCAGCCAGAATTTGGTCTCGTGTGAGGAGAATGAATTGCCAGTTTTTTAGGGATTGACTAGCATAGTTCATTCAAATTCATAAATTATGCAGTCATCCCTTAACCACAGATTGAAAAGACATATGGACTGCATATGTATAGTGAATGCTAATCCAAAGCCCACTGAAGTCAATGGTCGTCTGTACATTGAGTTCACTATGTTTCAATCAGGTCCGTAGAGGAGGATGACAGTTTTGTCACTAAAGCCTAGGAGTAGGACTCAAGATAGTTGGTTTCTGACACAATCCTGGTAGAGCTCCCCCAGGCCAGGCACTCATCAGGTTGCTGCATTTGGGTCCCAACACACTGACTAGCCCCATGTGCTGTTAAGTTTCCCTTGGTCTCAGGAAGCAGCAGCACCATTTCTTTCCTTGGCCTCTATGGCATACTTCCTAGACACAGGCTCTTACCCTTTCACAGAAATGGGTCCATGCAGCCGAGTTGCCCTAGGCCCCCAGGACCAGTGCTTGTACCTTAAGCACACCCCTTCCCAGAGCTCCAATCTTGTGCGCACTCTGGGTTTACAATTCACCTTTTCAGGGACATGAGAGAGTGAAAGCAAACAGACACCCAGGCTTTGTAAAAGTTCCAACAACCAATCGCTCTTTACTTTAGCTAGCACAAGAAATGCACAGATCTAGACAAAATAATAACATGTGCACATTTCCCTGCCTCAGTTTCTTCACCACTCTTGGGTGTTCTTTGGGCTTAGGTCAGACTCCACTAAGGAGTCTAGGATCCCCCTGCCTGCACATGGCTTCTCCTCCAAATCATGGAGTCTTTCCCTCTCCCGTGCAGCCAGTTTCCATCTTCCTCAGCTGGTCCTGCGGTTAAACAGGACTCCTCTTTTACAAAAGCATGCTCCTCTCTCCTGCCCAAGCTTCCTGTAAGTCCCTCTGAATTCCCCCAAGTTTCTCAGGTGCTGTGTTTTTTAAGATGCAGCATTAACATGTGAGCTTTCCACTGTTCTAAACCCCACCCCTGCAGACCAAATTGGTCAGACTGGTTTCCCTAAGCATCCGCCAACCCACGATCCTATGGTGGTCCCATTCGAATGGGAGCCATCAAGGTTTAACGACCCTCCAGTGATCCTGATCTGGGACATGACACAGCTTATGGCTGACTCCCTATACGCTGAGGTATTCAATGACCCAGCAATTTCATAAGATCAGCCAGAATTCATAAACTGTATATAGACAAATCCCCCAAATCTTCACATTTTCTATTGCCAAAAACTGCTGCTAACTTCAGGCATGACCTTGAGGAGGTCATCTAACCTCTATAGCTATGCCTGAGGCTCTGTGAGGAACTGGTCCCAACCCTACAGCGGCAAAACACTCAGTTCTGGAGATCCATACTAGTGCTGAAGTGGGTGGTTATTACTGGCAATGCTGGACAGCTACCAATCAGTTGTAAACCGTTTTGGGGTAGGGAAGTTCACTGTTGGGGTTGCAGTGGTGCTGGTGTGCGAAGCTATCCACACTCTCATCTACCCATGGGTTGTCGCCATAATCAAAGTTCTGGAAATTATAGCTGGGTTCCAGAGAATGGGATGTCCTGCCATTGATGGCACCCACATCCCCATACTTTTCTCTCCGAGAGCAGCTGAAAGGATACTATTTTCTCATTTTGCAAGGCCTCATGGACCACAAAGGCGGGTTCATGAACACTGACAGCGGACACATAGGAAAGGTTCATAATGCCAGGTTGCTGAGATCAGAACTGTACCTGAAATAGAAGGAAGGGACTTTATTCCCCAGAAACAACATGGTGCTGTATGGTGTCTCTGTGCCTACAGTTATTCCAGGGGACCCCGCATCCCCGCTTCTACCCTGGCTAATTAAATCCTACCCTGACACCAACGACCCAGTAAAACGAGAGTGCAGCTACAAACTACGCGGCTGCAGGGTGATAGTGGAGTGTGCCTTCGGATGCCTATGCACCTGGCTGGATGCCAATGCTGAATTGTTGTGGCATGATGTGCCCTTCATAACTTTTGCGAGACTTTAAAACAGAGAGGGCACAGTACAGGACTGCCTTGCAAAGCTTTTAGAAACAGCCTGATCCAGTGAACGCTCATACTGGTGCTGGATCACAGTGAGCCAGGAAAACCTGGGATGAAATTTTTGCCTACATCTTGTGGATGGGCAGGGGGTGACTTCAGCCTGGTCCCAAACAAAGTGCCACACCCTGGGCAGCTGCTGTAAAACCACAAGAGGGAACATTCCTACTCACTGGTGTTTCAGTGCACAGTTTTGTTCCCTTTCTGGCTTGTGATTTTTCTGCAGAGGGTATGTGCCCAGTGTTAATGTTCCCAATTGTTAGCCAGACCACAGTTTACTCAGTGCTTGAAGGACGTAAAGAACCGTTGATGAAGGGATTGGGAGGGGCTTTTACAAATGGTTTCTGGTGACTATGCTTCGGTGAGGGAATAAGAGCACTTACCAACTGTTAACCATGATACCCCCAGGGTTCAAAGTGGGCATCACTTTTGGAGGGGGAAGGGGGCGTTGAAGGGGCCATGTCAGCACTGTTCAGTATGTGATGGTACAGTAACTTCACTTTGTTTTCCTGTTCTCTGTTTTGTCAAACCCAGAGGGAAGTTTATCCGCCCTTTCCTTCCCCTCCCCGCACCCCAGCCACAGTTAATAAAGTTACCTGTTATATCCATGCACATTGCACTTTCATCATGTCTCTGGCTTACTTATATCCACATGTACCTGGTGCTGGGGGGTTCTGGGACGGACAGAGAGAGCCTTTCAGTTCTCTGCCCCGGAGAGTTATGCGACTCAAAGCACCGATTGGTGGGGTCCAAAACCAAAAGGGAGACAATCATGCGCCCTTTCACCACAGTGGTCTGCAGCTGCAGAGGAGGAGGAGCTGGAGGAGGAGGTACCAGCTCTTGGATACTGGCACTGGCTATTGCTGCAGGCGGGACCTGAATCTCTCCCACTACCACTTGTATCAGGGACAGCAACAGGGCATGCTCCCAGCCCCTATTGGGCAAGCTCCCATTTCCTAAAGCATGAGTCCTACTCCAGGGATCGGACCATTAATCTCTCCTGCCTTTGGAAGAAACATTCCTCCCGCTGCATACCCCATTGCTCCCACTCAATAGCCTGTGCCTCCCTTTCCCTCAGAAAGTCAAACTGCTCTTGTCTCTTTCTGTGGATGCCAATAAGCAAGTCCTCCAGTGTCCTTCTTCATCTGCCCTTGTGTCCGTGTTCTGCTGCTCCTGCTCCTCAGGCAGAATGGGTTCGCTCCCCTCAGCCAACGGTCCTGCCAGTTCAGTCACAAAAGCAGCATTCCCTTTTTTTATTTCCTTGGAAAGTGGGTAGGAAATCCCCCCATGTAACATAACTTTGCTGCTGAAGGGCACGAGATAGATACTTTTCAGCATTTCAGGAATGTGGATGTTTCATTATCCTTGTTTCTTCAGATGACTTTTGCAGTGCCTCCCCCCTTCCCTCCCCTCCCCTCCTAAAAAAGCACCTGCTAAAAATGGCAGGTAGCATGAACTAATGGTTTTTAAAAAATTAATATCTTAAAGTGTGTGACTGGGCCGGTGGGCTGTGGGGTGAATTTACTTCAGGGGCAACATTAAGGATTCTCTATTTCTTCTTCTCAGGCTGGCCATCAGTTGGAGAACATTGCAGTTTTGAAACTACCAGCCTGCAAAAAGGAGGTGGTTTTCCAGTCCTGTGGTCTATGCCTGAGAAATGTTTGTGCTTCTTGTCATCCCTCTTCTTATTGCTAACTGGAGAGGCTTGGTGAGCTATGATGGTGGACCAAGCACATTTTAGCTGCTATTGAACCTTAAGACCCATCTGGAGTTTCTGCTACACCAGAAATTTGCCGACATATGCAGACAGGACTGGGAGGCAATTTGAATGGATATAAACTATATTCTAAGCTAGCAGACTGAGCCTGCATGGAGAGGGAGAAGTGAATCACTGCAAATGACCACTCATCCCCAAACCAGGTCCCTCAGCATCAAGAAACCTAGCCCCTTCATCCAGCAAAGAGTGGGGAAGGAACAGGGAAAGAGAGTCACATCGCAACTGTTCTGTGTTCCATGAACTTTCTGATCAAGACCCCGAGCCACCTGTCTCCCCACTGCAAAGGGACACCGCATTGTGTCTGTGCAGCTGCCAGAGCGGATCCCTGACCCACTCACCTTTCTCCTGGTTTCTGTGGCATGGCTCGAAGCAGGGAGACCCTGGCCACCAGGCACTGGGAATGCTTGAAAACTTTTGTACTGTCACAGAGGACCACTGTGGCATTCCTTGGAGAAGCAAAGGCTCCCCTTCTCCTGATACTAAAACCATCCCCGCTTCTGCATGGTTCCCTATTGAAAGAGGGGGTGGAGGTTACACTTCAATAAAACACCCGCTGCTGGACTGTGTCATCTGACCCGGGCTTAGCCTGCAGAACTATAAAATTGCAGGGTAGACGTCTGGGGTTGGGCTGCAGCCCAGCATCTGGGACCCCGCGAGAGGGGAGGGTCCCAGACCCCAGGCTCCAGCCCAAGCCCAAATGTCTATACTGCAATTTTATAGCCCCGCAGCCTGAGCCACACAAGCCTGAATCAGTTGACATGGGCCAGCTACAGGTATATTATTGCAATACAGACATACCCTTAGAAACCTGGGTTCTTGAGCATGTTATTTTGTCCAAAATGTATATAACAAGTCTTCACAGAAAAATTGTTTGATCATTTCCATCTTCAACTCAATTCTCTTTGACATAAAAAGCCCCAGAAAACAACTGAGAAAATAAGCTGTGGCAACTTGGACTTTATTTACCCTTTATTTATATGGATTAGCTGTAAAATAGATTGCTATTCATCTTTAACAAGCCTTCATACTGAAGACAGGGAGTTTATGAGAGCTGAACCTTGTGAATTATACTGAACTTCATAACCTAATCAGCACAGTAGGAGTAAAATGCTTTATTGGATCTTATTCATGAGAGGTTTCTATTATACCGCTGATGTCTTTGGTTCCACTTAATCACTTCTATGTACGCTGAGCCCCCTACAACAAATTGCTACCAGAGATCTTAAATTCTAAGTGATACTCCACTAAGGCTTCAGAAAGTCCCTTTGTTCTGAAAAGATCCCACTAAATTACAGATCCACCTCCTCCTGTTTAGGTATTTTCTTATTTATTTTAGACAGTGTTTGTCTTCACACCTTTTTGGGTGGGATGCATTAACATACAGCTATCGTTGAAATGTATCTATCAGACACTTATGTTTCAACAGCCCCTCCTTGGCTTTAAATAACTCAGCAATGCAGTATCGTTTATGTTCACTCACAGCATCTCATTTAGTAATAGGGTTTTGTTGCCTAGGTGACTTTACATTAATACTTTTATATTTTAGAGGTATAGCACACATCACTGTCAGATCACTGTCCAGTATCAGCAATCAGACCCCTGGACTAACTCTTTTGACACTTGCCTCTGAAAAAAACAGATCCTATTAAGGTGTTTCAAATTGGGCATACCAAAACTGCGATACCCCAAATCACTAGTCACTTTTTAAAATATTGTCCTTGGTCATTTATGTTCAGATACCATGGGGATAGGTGTGTTAAAAATACCAGAAGTGAAGAGAGAAGAAGGTTGAACCAGTGGTTTGGGCACCAGCCTGGGACAGGGGAAACCCAGGTCAATTTCCTGCTCTGTCACTGACTTTGTGTGCCCTTAGCCTGTCCCTCACTAAAATGGAAATAATAGTCCTATCTGTAAAATGGGGACAATAGCACTTACCTACTTCACAGGGGTGTTGCCAGGACAAATACATTCAAGAATGTGAGGTGCTCAGATGCTACAATAATTGAAGCAATAGAAGTACCTTCAAAAGAATAGGTTAGCCTTCTGGTAATACAGAGCTGCAGCACACATTAATTTGCAATATGTGTATGAAGGCAATCCAAACTAGCTAGAGTACATTAGAGTCACAAGGGAAATATTTTATGCAGTGCACCAATGCTGAGATTTTATTTCTCATTGTAAAACAATAAGAAAAAAATGTCTAAGAAAATGTATTTACCGACACATAGGTATACATTCAGAACTACAGCGCCTTATCCATCAGAGCATTCATTTTCAATTGGCTGTTACTAGTCTTCCTCCTCAGACAAAAATAAAAATGTGTCTTCTCACCGACAGCAAAACTGCTTCTGCTTTTATTAATTGATGATGTTATACAAGAAAGTAATTAAAAAATCCCATAAACCCAAACATTCCAGCTCCCCCTCCTGTTACAAGACATTATTTCCCAGTGTGCTGACATTAACTGTTCCACTGAAATATATAAACAATTGAGGCCCACCACCCTCTTAGCAAGGGGCTGTGCCCCAAGAGAATAGGCATGTCTTTAGGCCCCTGGGGGGCCAAGACAGTCCTGCACTTTTGACTGCTCTAGCAAAAGAGGGAAGAGAAGGGGGATGCACAGTTGCTCCCACCCCTGTCACCCTGGAAACCCTCATCTCTTAACCAGTGGGAGGAGGGGAGACAACAGCAGTCCCCAGCAGCCAGTTAGAGAGCAGAAGACAGCCAGGCAGACTGCAAGCAGTTTAAGAACATGAGAACATATGAATGGACACACTGGGTCAGACCTAGCCCAGTGTCCAGTCTTCTGACAGTAGTCAGTGCCAGATGCTTCAGAGGGAACTAACAGAACAGGGCAATTTATCAAGAGAGCCATCCCCTGTTGTCCAGTCCCAGCCTCTGGTAGTCAGAGGTTTAGGGACACCAGAGCATGGGGTTGCATCCCTGACCATCTTCACTAATAGCCATTGATGGACTGCTCCTCCATAAATTTATCTAATTCTTTTTGGTACACAGTTATACTTTTGGCCTTCACAACATCCCCTAGCAACGAGTTCCAGAGGCTGACTGTGCATTGTGTAAAGAAGTGCTTCCTTATGTTTGTTTTAAACCTGCTGCCTATTAATTTCATTGAGTGACTCCTAGTTCTTGTGTTATGTGAACGGGTAAATAACACTTTCTTATTCACTTTCTTTACACCATTCATGATTTTATAGACATCTATCATATGTCCCTCAGTCATCTCTTTTCCAAGCTGAGCAGTCCCAGTCTTTTTAATCTCTTCTTATATGGAATCATTTTTGTTGCCCTTCTCTGTACTTTCTCCAATTCTAATATATCTTTTTTGAAATGGGGCAACCAGAACTGTACACAGTATTCAAGGTGTGGGAGTAACATGGATCTATATAGTTAAATTATGATATTTTCTGTCTTATTATCTATCCCTTTCCTAAATGTTCCTATCATTCTGTTAGCTTTTTTGACTGCTGCTGCACATTGAGCAGATGTTTTCAGAGAACTATCATGATGACTCTGAGATCCCTTTCTTGAGTAGTAACAGCTCATTTAGACCCCAGCATTTTGTATGTATAGTTGGGATTATGTTTTCCAATGTGTATTGCTTTGCACTTATCAACATTGAATTTCATCTGCTATTTGTTGCCAGTCACCTAGTTTTGTGAGATCCATTTGTAACTCTTCACAGTCAGCTATTGGAATTGGAAAAGGTTCAGAAAAGGGTAACAAAAATGATTAGGGGTATGGAACAGTTTCCATATGAGAGATTAATAAGACTGGGACTTTTCAGCTTGGAAAAAAGACACCTAAGGGGAGATATGATAAAGATCTATAAAATCATGACTCATGTGGAGAAAGTAAATAAGGAAGTGTTATTTACCCCTTCACATAATAGAAGAACTAGGGTCACCAAATGAAATTAATAGGCAGCAGGTTTAAAACAAATAAAAGGAAGTATTTTTTAACACAATGCACAGTCAACCTGTGGAACTCTTCTCCAGAGGATGTTTTGAAGGCCAAGATTATAACAGGGTTTAAAAAAGAACTAGATAAATTCATAGAGGATAGGTCCAATCAATGGCTATTAGCCAGGATCAGCAGGGTTGCAAGCCTGAAGTGTCCCAAGCCTCTGTTTGCCAGAAGCTAGGAATGGGAGACAGGGGATGGATCACTTCATGATTACCTTTTCTGTTCATTCCCTCTGGGGCACCTGGCATTGGCCACTGTCGGAAGACAGGATACTGGGCTAGATGGACCATTGGTCTGACCCAGTATGGCTGTTCTTATGTCCTGACATACTTTTTAAAAAATGTGTTTGTTTTTGTGTCTTTTGCTAGTTGCTCTTCAAAAAAAAAATTTGGTCTACCTAATTATACCTTTACACTTTCTGGAATTTATGCTCCTTTGTATTTTTCTCAGTAGGGTTTGACTTCCAATTTTTAAAAGATGTCTTTTTTACCTCTAGCCACCTCTTTTATTCTGTTGTTTAGCCATGGTGGCATTTTTTTGGTCTGCTTACTGGGTTTTATTATTTATTATTATTCGAGGTATACATTTAGTTTGAGTCTCTATTATGGTGTTTTAAAAAAGTTTCCATGCAGCTTGCAGGCATTTCACTCTTGTGACTGTTCCTTTTAATTTCTAGCTTCCTCATTTTTGTGTAGTTTACTTTTTGAAGCTAAATGCTACTGTGGTGGGTTTCTTTGGTATTTTCCACCCTACAAGGACATTAAATTAAATTATATTATGGTCACTATTACTGAGCAGTTCAGCTATATTCAATTCTTGGACCAGATCCTTTGCTCCATTTAAGACTAAATCAAGAATTGCCTCTCCTCATGTGGGTTCCAGGACTAGCTGCTCCAAGAAGCAATCATTAATGGTATCTAGAAAAGTTATTTCTGAAACCAACCCTGAAGTAACATGTTCCCAGTCAAGATGGGGATAGTTGAAATCCCCCATTATTAGTGTATTTTCTGTTTTGGTAGCCCTTCTAATTTCCCTGAGCATTTCACAATCACTGTCACCATCCTGGTCAGGTGGTCAGTAATATATTCTTACTGCTATACTCTTATTATTCAAGCATGGGATTTCTATCCATTGAGATTCTATGTTACAGTTTGATTCTTTTAATATTTTACTATATTTGACTCTGTGCTTTCTTTCACATATAGTTCCACAACCCCATCAGCACTCCATACTCTGTCATTCCTATATATTTTGTACCCTGATATTACCATGTCCCATTGATTATCATAATGCCACGAAGTTTCTGTGATGCCTATTATATCAACATCCTCATTTAATACCAGGCACTCAAGTCCACCCATCTTAGTATTTAGACTTCTAGCATTTGTATAAAAGCACTTATATAAATTGTCAATATTTAGGTGTCTGCCTTCATGTGAGGTAATTGAATGGGACTCTTTTTTTTTTTACTGTTTCCCTTCAGTTCCTAGCTCTACTTTATCTGCTTCTATTCTCTCCTCTTTACTAGATATAGGGTAGCTCCTTTAACAAATCCTCCCCTAAGTAATTTGTCTATCTGAACTGTGTGCTTGTCTGCACCTGTCAGCTTTCCCCCAGCCCTTAGTTTAAAAACTCCTTTATAACTGACCCTGAGCAGAACCCCACATGCCTGGGAAAGCAGGAGCAAGGCTATGAACAGTCCTGCTTTCCCTCCCCTCAGCCAAGACCAGCCAGGGAGTGGAGGTGAGATAAGATATCTCTACAGCCTGCCAGCACAGCACTTCCAAGCCCACCAACTGGCCTGTATGTCACCTCAGCCTGCAGAAAAGCCTCAGGAAGGGACAGTCCACTCCTCCTGCCACCAGCCTGCCAGCAATAGGAAGAGACAGCCTGTCTCTCCTGCCAATGCCTGCAGCCTGCTTGCCCTGCCTGCAGCCAGCCCAGCCCAGGGCTGGGATTTTGGATCCAGAAACCCAACCTGCTTCCAACTGAACCTGTGGGTTCCAAGCTTTAAAGACTGTCAGCTCTGTTCCAGAAGGGGGCAGGGGCACAGGTGCTGTTTTTTTCATTTCCCTGGGGGTGCTCGACCCCTGGTCCGCCCCAGGCCCCACCCCCACTCCACCCCTTCCCCCAAGGCCCCACCCCGGCCCCGCCTCTTCCCGCCCCTGCCACGCTCTGCCCCCACTCTGCCTCTTTCCTCTCACTCTGCCCCCTCCCCCCAGCACCTCCTGCATGCCGCTGAACAGTTGATCCACAGCAGGCAGGAGGTGTTGGGAGGGAAGGGGAGGAGCTGATCAGTGGGGCTGCTGGTGGATGCTGAGCACCCACTATTTTTTTTCTGTGGGTGCTCCCGCCCCGGGAGTCGGTGCCTATGGGCAGGTGGTTAGTCCCCATGGAGGAGCTGCTTGCCTGCTTCAGTCCCCAGACCACTCGGCCAGAAAAGGAACCTGAGTGAGTACCCTGTATTGTAGTTAGATAGATAGCTATGGTTTAATCATGCGCCATTAAGGCACATTGTCACTAAGGTCTTTCATCTGCCTGGATCATCAAGAACTACACTGCCAATTCCCAGTATAATAAAATATGTTTCTAACAGCATCTCTATACAGGCCTGCAATGTGTCTCCACGTGTACCACCTGGTACCTGAGACGTGGGGGACAGACCGACCTGAGGGGGGAGACACATCTGTTTAGGAACGTTGGGGGATTGTGTGGTCACGTGACCTAGTATGCTTGCCGGCATAGCCTTTAGTAATTAAAAAGCATTATTAATATCTCCAGTCATTTTAATTATTTAATATTTGTAGTGATTGTGTATTTCTCTTTAATCAAATCCTTACATGAAGTTTATGGTTATTATTTTTCATTTGTTTGCTTGTGTCAGTGTGAATTAGTTGTGAGTTCAAGTGTGGTAGCCACTGCCTTAGTGTGGTTAAGTCCTTGTCTCAATGAAGAAACCACCAAGCTTATTCTTTAGCACACCAGGAGGAGGAGGAGGAGATGGCACCTACCAGCAGGGCCATGAAATGAGCCCAGGCAACAGAAACTTTGGAACTGCCCAAAGATTGTGAAGAACCCCCCTCCTGTTCGCACATCACACAGGTACTAAGCCAGCGCCAAAAGGAGAATTACATAATGTAAACTGCAATCAGTAACATTCTAATCGGCTAGCAGGAGTTGCCACGCAACAGCCAGTCTAGCCAGCACTTAGACTGAGCAAGCAAATTACTTGTATCAGACTCAGGCTAGGTGATTAATACTGAACATTTAGAACTTGTACTTCTTGCTTTTCCCAAGCAGGGACAGAGACAGCAGTTAACAGGAAGAAACAAAACAAGATGCTGCACAATGCTCATCGCTGGAATTATTTCCAAATCACTGAGTTAGTCAGTTGAAGCATGAACATAAGAGGGGTTTAGTGCCGCCTATAAGGTGCTGGATATCTTGCAGGATCAGGTCCCATATGCTAATTATTTCACGATGAAATAATTAGTGAAATCGTTGAAATACGAACAGCCTGATGATTATGAAAAATATATCAGCAAAATTCTGATGGTGGCGCTTGTGAGAACTCATGATCTACATGGACCACATAATGCACAACACATTAGTGTGCTTTAGAACTCACACCCCTGTAGAGTGCAATACCCAACCCTGCAGACTAGCCCTACGTGTCTTTCTTATCATCACTGAATTTCCTCCCCCTCATGGCCCGGTAGAGGAAATCTGTGGAAGACATCAGTTTGAGAAACATTCCCTCCTGATAATTGGTTTCGTTAGGGTTCAGGGTGCATATCAGAAGTTTCAAGAAGGGTTCCTTAATGTGTAGAAATAACTAGGATGAACAGAAGGAAATTAGGAAAGGATCCATAGGCTCTAATGTGTTTACAGGGCTCAACCTTGCAAATTACTGAGCCATTCTAAACTCCCGCTGTAACTGAGGGCACTTAGCATCTTCCAGGGCAAAGCCCTTAAGACCCAGCTCCACTTTGGAAGCAGTATTGAGATACACTAGATTGCGGAGCATGGTGCCTGAGGCAGGCACAGTATCTCCTGGAGCTCTGGAGAGTGCAGGAGCACAGCCACGGTGACAACCTTGAAGATAAACTTACTGTTCTGTTTCTCTTTGGGCCCATAATGCTGTGCTGGCTGGCCAGTCCAGAGAGGAGCAGTATAAAGCACCTATCCCTTTCCACCCCTCCAAGCCTTCTCTGGAGAGCTAGCACCTGCAGCAGCCAAAGACCATACTACGGCCTGGCTCTTGCACAAAGGCACATAACCTTCTCCTCCACAGCCTGTTGCAGCCACATGGAACCTAGCACAATCTTGCCTTATGATTCTACGGCCTTGGGCTCATCTCCCTGCCAATGCAGAATTGTTCCCTTTTATACCTAACCTCGCTGTGCTTCAATTTACCGCTCTTTACAAACAGGAGAACACTTACCCATCTCACAGGAGTTTTGTGAGACTCAATTAATGTTCGTAAAGCACTTTGAGATTGTGAGATCAAAGGTGCTGGTTAAGTACAATTATTGTATTATCTCATCCAAATCAGCGCACCAATGCATGTAGACCTATTCAGGTTTCCTAGTTAATTATACATGATTACAATTGGCAATGAAACTAATGACATTGTGTCTGTCAGTACGTTTTTTATCTTCTAACTGGCTTAACATACCAAAACATGAATTTTAGAAGGCTGGCATGGAGATTCTGTCAGCGATTCATGACTTTTACACAGGTAAATGGGAGTTATTACTTGTCCATTTCTCTTGCTTTTTTCCAGGATCTTCTCTGAAATTAAGACCCAGCTTCAACAGGAGAGACTGAGGACACACCACATCAGAAGTGGCAACTCCCTGTTCAAATTCCTTCTACCCCTCAGATGGGGAATTGAGATGGGTCTCCCACATCTCAGGTGAGTACTCTAGCCATTAGGCTAAAAATTATGAGGGAGTTCCTTCTCCATTTTGTGTGAGCCGCCCTAACCACTGGTGTAGATAGCACTAGGGAGTCGGAAGAATTCTTCAGTCAACCTAGCTACTGTCCCTCAGGGAGGTGGATTGCCTACAGAGACAGAACCCCTCCCATCACTGTAGTGAGTGTCTATGCTGATGCGCTACAGCCATGCAGTTGCAGCACTGCAGCTGTGCCGTTGCAGCATTTTAAGTGTAGGTGCAGCCCTAGACTAGAAAAACCACTGAGAACTTTTGATGTGTATGCTGTAGCCAATTTGTGTGCCAGTGAGGGCATGTCTACATTACTGGTGCAACAGCGGCACAGCTACAGAGCTGCAGCTATGCGACTGTAGTGCTCATAGTGTAAACACTTCCAGCATCGTCAGAAGGGTTTTTTCCCTCGATGTGAATAATCCACTTACCTGAGCAATTGTAGCTAGGTTGATGGAAGAATTCTTCCATCATCCTTGCTGCATCTACACTGGGGGTTAGGTCGGCTTAACTACAGTACTCAGGGGTGTGAATTTTTCACATCCCTGAGCAAAGGAGCTATGTCAAACTACATTTTAAGTGTAGACCAGGACTGAGCCTTTAGTGGGAAAAGCAGATTACCTGATACCTGACTGGGGCAAAATTACAGAAGATTTAAATGTAGCTCAAACAACAAGTGTAATTATTCCCATCTTACTGCTAGTGGCTTTAAGTGCTCAGTAGGAAGTAAGATACAAGGTCCTGGCTGATATAGATCATTATCTGAAAAAATTGTGCCTTTTGTTGCAAGCTCTATTGAGAAATAATGAAACTCTATGTGAGTTGTGCATTTTAAGAGAAGGCAAAGGCACAAAGTGACATCGAAGTCCATTAACTCCAAACAGAGCCTGTAGCAAAGGAGAGTCAATGACTCCGTTGCATGAAGAATTTGGTCAGTTAAAATATTTGTAATGGCTTGCTCTGTTTTAAGAGTTGTTTTAAATGCAAATAGATCTACCACCTTTACTTTTTTAAAAAATAGGTAAACCTCGTGACTATTGCAGAGACTTTCACTTGTGGAGAGCTGTAAGGGGTTGTTCTATCACAGGACCTGTTCAATATATATGTGGCGCCACAGGGGCTGGGGTATTGCAAAGTGTGCCATGTCAGCAGTATGCCGAATCCTCAGCTCTATGGTTCTTTTTTATCTGATTTCAATAGGATGGTGTCTTTGCTTTCCTGGTGCCTAGCCAAAATTGGGATAGGAAAATGAGCTGCCTAAGCACTCAATTCAACCAAGGAGGAGGCAATAGGAAGCTAAATGGAAGGAGGGCAGGAAAAGCAAAAGCAAAAAAAGAGATAGCTTTAGGGTTAGTCAAATATATGTTATTTATTCACACCAGTATATTTCTCATTGCGACACTGGGGGAATACAGATTGACACAAAATTCATGTAAATTTATGTAAATGCATATATAAATGAGTTGCAGCCCTCAGGCTCCTGGCAAGTTGCCATGGTGGCTCTCAGTACAGCAGAGGCTGGGCACCTCTGTTATAAAGTAAGGGTGGTATTGTGAATTGGAGAATGGTTTTTTGAGAAATATTAGCAACTCCATTGGTTTTTATATTGAGTTTGTCATAAGCTATAGAAATACCAGTGTGTGAACTTTATGAACTCCCTTAGCTTCTTATCAGAGTTCATAATAGCTCCAAGCCTAGAGAGAGCTAGCTTGTGACCATTGCAAACTCTTTCAGTTTCTTGGTGGAGTTTATAATTACTGTGAGACAGAAATAGCCAGTTCATGAACATGATAAACTTCACTGGCATTTCTTTGGAGTTCGTAATAGCCATGAACCCAGAACGAGCTGATTCATGACCATTAAAACTCCTTTGGCTCCTCTGTGGAGAGTTGCTAATAACCGTGAGCACAGAAATAGCTGGTTCACAACCATTAAAATCTCTGTCAGCCTGTCTGCGGGGAATATAATAGTGGTAATACTAGAAATACACCTCTACCTCGATATAACGCTGTCCTCGGGAGCCAAAAAATCTTACCACGTTATAGGTGAAACCGCGTTATATCGAACTTGCTTTGATCCACCGGAGTGCGCAGCCCCACCCCCCCGGAGCACTGCTTTACCGCGTTATATCCAAATTCGTGTTATATCGGGTGGCGTTATATCGAGGTAGCGGTGTAGTTAGTTCACAATTATTACAAATTCGGTTGTTTCCTATATAGAGAAATAATAGCTCTGGAGCCAATAGCTTAGAAAATAATAAATAATATTACTACAATATAACTCACTGAGGCATTTAAGCAACTATGCGACTATACATTTATGACTATGGCAGGGGGTTCACAAGGACTATAGAAATATCCCCTGATTTTCTGGGAGCTTCTATCTAGTTGTCATGACTCCTGGGGCCTCCTGATTCGGCATCCATGCTATTAGGACCGCTGTAAATTTGCTCCAGGCTACCAGCTGCTAATCTAGCTTCCAGATACAAGGGGACAAGACAGTTCAGAGAGGGAGCCACTGACAGCAAGGAAGCAAAGGCTGGGGTCTAGGGAGGCAGTAAATGCAGTATCTAGGGAGAGAGCTGTTTATATTTTTTGAAGAGGGTGGTGCTCAGGATGAATGTGAGATTTGTGGGGTTTATGCAGGACCGCAGCAGTGTCCATTTGCTGGTCGTTCTATAGATGAGACTGGTGTTTGTTTGTGACTGTAGATAGCGTACGCTGAAATATCTGTCTGTTGGTTATGAGGTCTGTGGGTAGGGAAAGTTGAGATTCATAGATGCCAAAGCCAGAAGGGACTATTGTTGTCATCTAGTGTGATTTTCTACATAGCACAGGCCAACAAACTTCCCCCAAATAATTACCGGAGCATATATTTTAGAAAAACATCCAATCTTGAGATGCCTGTGTCCTGTGTTCGTACTAGAGTTTCCAATTTTGGTCGGATGTATTCCTCAAGGTTTCATCATGTAACATAATCTTTAATTAAAGATTAGTCTTTAATTCCTGTAGACTCCAGGACAATCCTGGAGGGTTGGCAACCCTACCTCATACCTGCACTTCTGCCACATGCGTCCCCTCCCAAATCACAGAAGCCCTGGCATTAGGATTCTTTGGATTTTCTGCTCCACGCAATTGAAAGGGGTTCATAGCAGGGGTCGGTGGGTCTGTGCCTTCTCACTCTCCTCATGACAGGCTGTGTTATCAGTAGGGCCCGACCAAATTCATGTCACAGAAAAACACATCACGGACTGTGAAATCTGGTCTTTTGTGTGCTTTTACCCTATAACAGGGGTAGACAACCTATGGCACGCGTGCCAAACGCAGCACGCGAGCTGATTTTCAGCGGCACTCACACTGCCCGAGTCCTGGCCACCGGTCCGGGGGGCTCTGCATTTTAATTTAATTTTAAATGAAGCTTCTTAAACATTTTAAAAACCGTATTTACTTTACATACAACAATAGTTTAGTTATATATTATAGACTTATAGAAAGAGACCTTCTAAAACGTTAAAATGTATTACCAGCACGTGAAACCTTAAATTAGAGGGAATAAATGAAGACTCGGCACACCACTTCTGAAAGGTTGCCGACTCCTTCCCTATACTATACAGATTTCACCAGGGAGACCAGTGTTTCTCAAATTGCGGGTCCTGACCAAAAAGGGAGTTGCAGGGTGGGTCACAAGGTTATTGTGGGGCAGTCGCAGTATTGCCACCCTTACTTCTGTGCTGCCTTCAGAGCTGGGTGGTCAGAGAGCAGCGGCTGTTGGCCAGGTGCCCAGCTCTGAAGGCAGTGCCCTTCCAGCAGCAGTGCAGAAGTAAGGGTGGCAATACCATACCATGCTACCCTTACTTCTGTGCTGCTGCCTGCAGAGCTTGGCAGCCAGAGAGAGGTGGCTGCTGACTGAGGGCCCAGCTTTGCAGGCAGCATCGCAGAAGTAAAGGTAGCAATACCACACTGTGCCATCCTTACTTCTGTGCTGCTGCTGGCAGCGGCTCTGCCTTCAGAGCTGGGCTCCCGGCCAGCAGCCGCCGCTTTCCAGCTGCCCAGCTCTGAAGGCAGCACCACCGCCAGCAGCAGTGCAGAAGTAAGGGTGGCAATACTGCACCCCCCCTACAATAACCTTGCAACCATCCTCCCCCTCACAACTCCTTTTTGGGTCAGGACCCCTACAATTATGACACCATGACATTTCAGATTTAAATAGCTGAAATCATGAAATTTACTATTTTTAAAATCCTATGACCATGAAATTGGCCAAAATGGACCATGAATTTGGTAGGGCCGTAGTTATCAGGCACTGCCTCACCCCCTGCATAGTGGACCCTCCCTTCAGAAGTCCTCTGAGACAACTCTGTAGGAAAACCGACTGGTGGCATGGATCCTACAGGGGTAGGAGAAGCCCTTGGCCATCTCTGGATCTCCCCAAGAACTGGGTGTATTTTCAGATATCAGCAGGTGACAGGGGTGGAGCCTCTGGCTTCTTCCCCATGGGATGAAATATATCGTTGTCTCTTCCCCCCACTGACAAAATGCAGAGGAAACTTTGTAACTGCTCCCTGTCCTGCTCCTCTCTCTACTTTTTGGCACCCATGTCCCCCCTTCACATCCCCAGTCCCCTGCCTCTGTCCCCCCACATTGTCACTGCTCAGGTCTGACCTGCCAGCACTCCCCAGTGGCAGGCTCACCACAGAGATGAGTTTTCTCAGGAGCTACAAGTATCTCCTTCTTGCTGTCCACTCCCGCCATAAGATGGGACACAGTGGAGGCCTTGAAGTTTGAAGGCCTTGAGTAATTTATGATATTCTACTTACTACTATGGGGGATTTATTTATTTTATAAGAAAAGTTCAAACGTTAAATGTTAACTAGTCAATTCACCTCCCAGGACTAATTCTGATATATTCCTTTCGGGCCTAGTTCTATTGCCACTGAAATCAGTGGCCAAATTCCCACTGACTTTGGTTGGCACTGCCCTTTGGGGTTACTTCTGTATTTGCACTAGGGAACGTGATTTGTTTTCTTTCACGCTCTGACATCACATGATGCAACCTGATGCAAAAGGGACGCCCATGGCATATGGAAAATTTAAAGAAACAGAGAAGCAACACTACAGTGGTAATTATAATTCTCAGTGGAGCAATGGGAGTGGGAATTGCAGATTGGAAAGCCTCTGGAAAAAGCATGTGTTAACACACCAGGCTTCAGAGAAGAAATCACAGTTCAATGATTAAACATAAAAGGAATAAATCATTTTAATTAATTATAGCTGAGTTTTCGTTGTTATTAAAAAACAGCCTTTGGGAAGGGAAAGGACAGACTGGGCAATCAACAACAGTTAAGAGATGAAAAATCATGAACAGGCAACCTGATAGGGAAAACAATCAAAAGTGTGATCAATAACTGTGTTGTTATGTTGCTGCCAGAGAAGAACAGCAGCAGCAAGAGCAGAGCTGAACAGATCAAGGGCCTGATCCCATCAATCCATATTTAATCATGTGAGTGACATTATTGACCTCAGTGGAGCTCCGCACATGAGAAAGAGGTTGTAGGATCAGGTCCCAAGGTATCAAAGCACAAGCCCCAACTCATCTGATGCCAACTATACAAACATGCAGGGGGAGGATGGATTAGAGGGAGAGAAGGTGTCTAGAATGTTATGAAGAGTGTCTGAGATGGAGAAAGCAAGAAGAATAGAAATATCTTGCCATGTTAAAAAAAATGGTACCAAAGCGCTGTCATCAGATCTGATGGCAAGTGGAAAATCCAGCAAGTCGTTTAAACATTCTTTTATTTTAAAAAGATATTGCTCCTCAAGAGGTTGAGGTTTACTCTGATCAAGATTTAGCCCAGGGGAAAGTTTTACAACTAAGTTATAGAATCCTGGAAAACAAGGTTTTAGGGGGGAAATGTTGATATAAACTTATATATTGTGGTGTAATGGCTAAGGCTGTAACTCATCAGTATATGGCACTAAGCTATGCTGTATGATGAAACTCCTCATAAGTAAATGCCCACTAAGGAAATAAGTCTGTGCAATGAGCACATGTTGTGTGTGTTTATTTATTCGTTCATTCATTGGCATTGCTCTGGCACTCATGTCTATAATATCTGAGCACCTAGTTCACAATTCCCTACTCTCTTTCCCCTAAGAACTCATTTTCCTATTGAAGCTGCTTGTTTTCTTCTTTCACTGTACTTAGAAGCATATTAATAATGGACATTAATATAAAAGGCTCATTAAGAATATTTTACAATGCAAGAAATAATCCTTTCCTCCAAATGGCTGTTTGCAATAAGCTCAAAGTTATGTAGTTACTACAACAAATGTTATTTATGGCAATTGCATCTTCTCCAGAGCCACTGATCTATGTTTATCATCATGTGTCTGTGACTTTCTAAATGCATTGGTAAGGGGTTGCTGTCCTTGGTGTCAGGACAGATTACTTTACTACCCCAGTGAGAAAAGGAGAAATAGCCTGTGCAATGTCTTCTATATTATTGCATAACTGGCTGCTAATCACAGAGGAGCTTAATTGTCACAGTTAAGAAAGTTGATGTTTTCAACCCTAGCATAATGGGCACTGTTGCTGGTTGGAAAAAAGAAAGGAAAGGAAAGGATTTCTAGAGTTTAAAAACCATTGAAAAATTAAATTATAAGGAAGCTATGATACTTTTTGGTTAAAAAAAAAATCAAGAAATTGCCTTATTTTACTGTAGAATCCATGCAAAAATACACCTGTGCAGAGGGGCTTGTTCCAACCAATCATTAGTAAGAATTTGGAAAAATAACTACTGATCTTAACTCTAGCACTTAGGTTACAAGTCTTGAAAGTAAAGAATGCTCACCACTAAACTTCCTGCCATTGTACTTTTTTCTTTTATTGAAAAGAATGTGATTTAATTGTCATTCATGGGCATTAAAATTCAGATACATTATGAAATACAAGATAATAACACAGCGCATGAATTCTTAATGATGAAGGTTTTATATCCTCAAGAACAGAAAATAGCACAGATTTTTAACAGGTCTTAAGCATCCTCTTCAGATATGATCCAAGCACCTAGCAAACATATTCAAAAGTTAAGGCTGTTTTCTAACTTTGACATTATAAAAGTGAAATGGAGCTACATCTGTAGCTGTAAAAAATAAATATAATTTGTGTCTATTCATTTACGCCCATTTCACACGTAATTGGATGCTTGGCAGGTAGGTTGATAGCTAGAATGGTGATTTCTATTAGGGTGTACAGTGGTATAAAGTAGATAGTTTTTCCTGTGTTACAAGCAGCTATTTTTAGATAAGAAAGGAAATAGCATGCCTGTAAAGATAGAGAATTTTGTCCTTTCACCATTTGACCCATAGATTAATCTATTTTAGGCCCTACGGCCTCAGACCTATTCTTAGCAAAGAATGCTAAATAACTTTCCTTCCTTTACTTGATGTCATTGGACCAATCACTGGAGAGGGTAGATTGGGGTACAGTGTCTTATAAATTATGTTTGTAGTAAATATAGACAGTCTTGGCTCAGCGGACGTTTAAGTGTGTGTGTGTGTGTGTGTGTGTGTGTGTGTCAGGGGGAGAGGGCTGATTCTTATCTCATGGTAGTTTTATACCAGCCTAATGCCAATGGGTTTAGTGGAGTTTCTCCAGCCGTACCCCAGCATCGATGAGATCAGAACCAGACTCAGTGACTCCATAGTTTTGAGGTGAATACTTGCTTCTTCACAAAGAAAATGTAGCTTCTTTTCCCCCCCACTTATTTTGTGATCAAATGTCTTCCCTGAGGTAAGTATTAAGGGCCACGCATGGAGGGTTGACACAAGGTGGTGCAGTGTGCTGTGTGTGACGCTGTATGGCATCTGGGGGACACTTGAGGATATTATGAATATTAATATTGTCAAATCGCAAGAGTTGTGCCAGATATACCATGTAAGATATCTGCAAAAATGTTACGATTTGCCAAATATGATAATCTCATTTATATGTTTGTATCACCTCTATATTATGAGTTATAGATATGTATGTATGTCTATATTTCAAACTTGGGCTATGCTTCTGGGTGACACCCTCAGACAGTTTGGCATCAGCACTGCCTAGCCTGCTTGATGGCCCATTAAAGACCATCAGCTATACAACTGACCCATTGAGAGAAGGCAGAGGATACAGCTTATGACTCAGCCAGGCATGCATGGGTCAGCCTATGGACAGAAAAGGCTTCCAAGCCATGTGCTGGGCAGCTTGTGCTAGAAACAAAGGAAGCACAGGCCACATGGCAAAAGACTATAAAAGGCAGCTGCATCTCCTCCATCTTGTCGTCAATCCTGCTTCTTACCTCTGCAGGAACTTTGCTACAAACTGAAGCTCTGAACAAAGGACTGAATGACCCATCCAAGCGGTGGACGTGTTCCAGAGGCACTTTCAAGCCAGCAAACTCACCAATACTGCTAGGAACCTGATATATGGACTTCGAAGTTTTTGTATGTATGTGACGGTTTACCATTTAGCATCTCTCTTCTTGTTCTTTCTTTTTTCTCTATTATAAACCTTTAGTTTTAGACACTAAAGGATTGGCTGGCAACGTGGTATTTGGGGTCAGATCCAAACCTATACTGACCTGGTAATGTGTCTGACCCTTTGGGCAAGGGCGGCTAATTGTATGGGCCTGTGGTGCCCGAGTT
The DNA here is from genome assembly GCA_003942145.1 of Platysternon megacephalum. Taxonomy (NCBI): domain Eukaryota; kingdom Metazoa; phylum Chordata; order Testudines; family Platysternidae; genus Platysternon; species Platysternon megacephalum. Next base: position 4,234,957 of record QXTE01000054.1, read on the forward strand.
CCACCAATATGAGAGCAGTGGGGCCCAGCTCAACCAAAGTTCGGGGCTGGCTTGGTCCCCCAACCCCGCCTGCCTCCCCCAGGTGATTTAAAAGGGCCCAGGGCCCCCGCCGCCACCACCGGCAGTGCAACAGGGCTAAGGTGGCTTCCTGCCTGCCAGCCCGCTCCGCTTCTGGAAGCAGCCGGCACGTCCCTGTGGCCCCTGGGAGGAGGGGTGTCTCCGCATGTTGCCCTGCCCCGAGCACCGACTCTGCGAACTGCGGCCAATGGGAGCTGTGGGGGTGGTGCCTGCAGGCAGTGGTGCACGGAGACCCCTCCGGCCCCCCGCCTAGGAGCTGCTGCCAGAGGAGGGTGCGGGTTGCTTTTGGGAGCCGCCCAAGGTAAGTGCCGCACCCCAACCTCCTGCCCCAGCCCAGACCCTGCACTCAAACTCCTTCCCAGACCCCGCCCCCTGCATCCCCTCCCACTCCCCAACCCCCTGCCCCAGCCCAGAGCCCGCACCCTACACCCAAACTCCTTCCCAGAGCCTGCCCCCTGCACCCCCTCCTGCAACCCAACCCCCTGCCCCAGGCCAGAGCCCGGACTCAAACTCCCTCCCAGAGTCCAACCCCTCACCACTCCCACACCCAAACTTCCTCCCAGAGCCTTAGGCAGGTGGGGGGGGGGAGGATTTGGACCCGTTCTGGGCACCACCAAAAATTATACAAACCTGCCGCCCCTGCCTTTGGGGTCAGAAGAACATTTTGTATATGTCAGTAGTGTTTTAAAATAACTGGACCTAGGTGGCGATTGGGAGCCAGAGAACTGGAATGCAATAAAGGGGGCTGTGTGATTTCTTTTTTGCTTCTTGATAACCGGTGTGGGGGATCAGAAGCACAGTTTGTGACTGGTTGGGAGGCTTAACTTCAGTGTTACCCACCAGTCTTGGGAGTATCTGCTCTCCCTTTTGCAGCCTGCTCTGACCTCAGGATTTCCAGTGAGGGCTGCCCCGGGCACCACGGGTCACATTGTGCCCTACCTCTCTGCCAGCCAGGCCCCTAAATGGGGCTGCACTTCAGTGGTGCTGTATTCAGGATACTCTTCATTAGTTATTTTATCTATTATTTGTACTCAGTGTCTCGAAGCTCCACTTTCACAGCCTTTCAGGTGAAGGCACAATCTGGCCCCTAATACAGAGTGGCTCAGACCCCTTGTGAGTGCACAAGAAATGAGAGACCACAAAGAGCCTGCTCCTCCCACCCCACATTAGCACCCTGCTAAAAGGTGGGGAATACTTCTGCTCAGGAAGCACAATCACTGGGTAGGGCTCGTAAGAGGATGAGGACAAGATAGAGCCATGGCAACAGAGGAGCTTGCTATGTACCCTCTTTAAAGTGGTGCAGTGACTGCACATCCCTGGAGTTCTAAGAAGCAAACTTCACAGGGGCCCAATTTTACCTAGAACTTCAGCTGTGGTGGGTGGGTCTGCACTTCTACCAGCACACGTTAATGTGACAACTTAGCCCTCTGATATATTGCCACCATCAGGAGCACCGCCACCATTCTTCCCTTTCTATTGAGAAAGGGACAGGCCGTGGACTCAGAATAATAGGATGAAGATGTTCATATGTACAAGGGCAAGATACTGATTTCCAGTCCTGACCACAATAGGTCTAGACGTATTGAATTCTTGAGCTCAGTGAAGTTATGCCAGAGATTAATTTAGTTAACAGAGGTCAGCACCAGCACCTTTGCTGTATAAATAATTTAGCCCATATCCTGAAAGGTATTTAGGCACCTAACTCCCATAAAATCAATGGGAGTTAGGCACCTACATGCCTTTGAGGATCTGAGCTCTTACTCTTAATGCAAGAGCAATCACATACAAACAAAAACCCTATGAAAACGTAATAAGATAAGATCATAAGAAAATGTAATAAGATTCCAAAGAAATGACTGTAAAAACTCCTAGAATATTTTCAAGCCATCCTATAGAATTCTATATCAAAGGTACAGTATTTTAAGAGATGGTCCAAAAGAAAGTGTAGAGACATTAATATTTTCTATAGGAATTTTCAATATGGGAATGGATGCTGAGCATTGGAATTTTGCTTCAAGGACTGGGAATAAGGAAGACCACCCACAGCCATACCTCTTCTTCTTTACGCACTATTGACTATGATAGGTTCAGGATTTCACCTTACAGGTGTACAGTAGGCAGGACAGAAACTTTGTTGTCCATGCAAGGTTGAAGAATGCTCTCCCAACAAAGGCATGATACCATCGCATGTTGTCCCATGTAGATACGCACTGCATAGCAAGATGTACATCCACATAGCTCTCTGCAGGATCTGGCAGTTTAGCTAGAAACATGCCTGTGTATGTGGACAGGGAAATAGATCTAAAATGTATGATCAACAACATGGCCAGAATCTACATGGCTTCTTTAGAACAAGGAATTCCTCTACAAAAATATTTGTATCTACATTCACACTTAATTAAAGTCCTTGATCTGAAGTCATGTCTAATGTTACTCCTCCACCAATTCAGATGGAATTACAAACATGAGCTTGGCCTCCTCTATTAAAAATGTCTCATTCTCTCTGTATGCAAATCTGACATGCATATTAGGGAATTTCTAATGTCAGTTTCAAGCTGAATTGTATACTGTAAATAGCCATACGAATATTTGGCAGATAGCCAAATTACAACTCCACCAGTTCAATTTCCTTAGAAAAGAGATATACTAACACACTAGTTTGCGATGTTGTACTGAACAAATTGACACTTTCATTTAAGCTTTTATTATGTCTAAATTATAGAACTTATTATTGCAACATATTAAAGTCAATCAAGTATGAATGTGAACTGTGGAACAAATTATTGTAACTGCACCACTGGTTTGAAATCTGTTAATTATCCAGAAAGAATCAGTTTGGAGATTTGCTGTACAAATAGAAATATACCATGCACCTGATTTGAAGACATTCATCTGTCATTTTAAAATAAGATTAATATCTTGAATATATATACATGAGTTCAGATCATGAATCTGAATGAAATTATTCTGATGCAAAGTCATAATGAAATTAGATTCCAGTTTATTTTTCTAGGGGCCAAAATGATAAGTAGACTTGCTGTCAGGCTTGATGTTTTATTTAATCTGTTTTAAATAAAAACTCACCAGCATATGTAGACAAACTGACTACCAGCTCAGAATTTGTGCTGGTCTAATTAGTGTATTCACCGCACACCCATAAGCAGTTTTTGACGTGAGTGGCTTGTAGGGAGGTGCAGGTTGAAAGGGAAGAGGTCAAAGCATTCTTGTATGGAATCTAGAGATATTAACCCCCGGGAAAAGATTTGAAAATACCTGCCATCTGATGCAACCCAGTATACTCAAAAGCAAAATCACTGCAGTGAAATCCTGGATCCAATTAAGTCAGTGGCAAAACTCCCATTGACTTCAATGGGCCCAGGATTTCTCCTTTGCTTAAGAATAAGACCTTGCTTCCCATGTTGACAGACTTGGGCTTGGAAGCCTTATGCTAGCGCTCTAAAAATAGCTGTGTAGACAGGACTTTGAAGATGCAGCTCAGGCTGGAGCTTGGACTCTAGCCCACCCCCTCCCTCTGCTTCAGAGTCCAAATGCCAGCCTGAGCCACAATTTCAAAACACTGTCTACGCAGCTATTTTTAGCGTGCTAGCACAAGTACCACTAGCCCACAACTATTGATCCAGGCTGGAAGGCTTGCTCCTGCAGGCTGTGTATACATACCCTTGAAATATCTTTGGGGCCAATCCTGCAAGGTGCTCCCCTACCCTCACAGTGACGGGTCTCTCAGCGATCACGGATGTCATGACTGAAGTTCACATCAGGTATCTGGTATAGATCATGACTTCCAGGGGAGCTCAGGATGCTCTGTACTTTGCAAGATCAGGCTTTTTATAAACTAGCTGTAAAAGTCAGTCATCCCTAGCAGGAGATTGCTTGGAAAAATTCCAAAGAGGGAAATGAACATCACTATAGGCAGGAAAGTCCCCTGCTCTAGTCCCTTCCATCCAGACACTGTCTAGGAGCAATGTGACTCTTTTTGTTCCCTGTCCCACAGCAATTTAAAAAAACAAACAAACACACATTTTGAATTTCTCTTTGACTAAAAGGAAAATGCACCAGACAGATGACTGACTTGATTAGCTGTGTTCATTTAAAAAAAAAGGCCATAGGACTGGAGCACAGTGAGAAACAAGGAAGTAAAGCAATCCTGCAAGGAATAACAAGCAATAAACTGTTCCTATTGATTCCATAAAATAGCCCCGATTATTTTTGGAACCTGCTTCTGGTTCAATGGTGATTTATGGGAAAGGGCAAAAGGACAAAAGTCCTAGTCACAGATAGAAAAGTGTTTAAATACGGTCTTTGGAGCCTGGAAAGAAGGGCAAAAAATATTCTTCAAGCTGAGCAGACATTACGCTCTTTTACTTAAAGGAAAAATATTGTGCATAGGACTCATTTATTTTTTACATCCTCTTATAGAACAGTCCTATAGATTTTTAAATTGGGATGAAAACCAATAGGGTTCTATAGCTTCTCTAAAAATGTATAGAATTCAATACAAAATATGTAGCTGATAGAGAAACCTTTGGATTGGTTTAAAGCTTTTATGGAAATATTGTCAGTCATTCTCTGTTAACCCTCTCCTGGAAGAAGTTGGCCAGCAGATGTCTAAATCTGGTGCAATTTTCATCATTCTTTCCCCTCACTTCTCTCTCTGCCCTCCTTTCCTAACATCTTATCCTATCGGTCTTAGACTATGTCTTCAACAGCACATAGATCCCCCCAGCCCACCGCTGCCCCCACACACAGAGCAAGATAATTAACATGCAATAGTTATCTCGTTGTAAAATCCTAAGTGACAAGGCATTCGTATTGTTTTCCACAAGGTAGCTAGGCAAGGTCAGCACTATTCCCCCAACCCATGGTTGACCTTGCATAGTGCCATGTCTCCACTATGTTTTTACAGAGGGATAGCTAATGCACAAAGTTATCCTGTGGTAAACAAGTTTAGATTATATAATTCTTAGAATTAGGGAACATACCATTGTTGTGTATGATGACTTGTATACTTCTGGGTGCTTGAATGATAAATCATCATAATAGAACAGGCATTTCCATCAGCTCAGACCAGTGGTCCATATAGTCCACTATATCTGACCATGGCTAGTACCAGGTGCTTCAGAGAAAGGTGCAAGACAGACATGAAATAATCTGCTTATAGGGGAAGTCTCTTCTGAATTCCAGATAGATAGTGGTAAACCTATATCCTAAAGCCTGAGGGTCTAGATCCCTAATGTTTTTATCTTTTCTAACATAAACATTCTTATTATTCATATAATTTTCTTGTAAATCCTGCCAAGCTCTTGGTTTCTGTCAGAAGAAGCTAGATAGGTCTAGCTAGACTGAGAAAATTAATATTGAATTCTATAGGCTAAATATTTCACATTCTTTTTGCAAAGCAAGAACATGTTATGATGATGATGATGATGAACACTTATTCATCCCAAATCTGGGAAGAGCCATGTTTAATTAATGCAGCCAGTGTACATCTACAGTAAAAGAATATAAATGTGGTTGTTATCCCGTAAAGCTTGATCCTGGGAGGTGCTGAACACCTCCTGAGTGATATAACCGTATCTTCAAATCATGCAATGGGAACGGAGGGCACTCAGCACCATACAGTAGTAGGCCTTTGTAACCATATATAAAGACCGCTCCTGTACTTAGGTCTGAGTTTAATATGATTGTGATGAAGTAGGAATTTTCTGTCATGTTTTTATGACCCCTATGTGTGCCTCAATTTCCCCTATATTGTGCATGGCTACCCAGTGGGAGAAAAAGGACTGTTAGCTCAAAGGACAGGTTAAGAGACATCAGTGGGAATGTTGCCTAGTGTCTGAGCCTGAATGAGTCATTCACATGGATGGGCCGAGGCCAACCCCGTATGAGTGGAGAATCTGAGAAGATAATGGAAAACCCAATCACTAGGACATTCAGACCTAGCAACCTACAACCCAGAGGGAGATAGATTTCCCCACCGCTTAGTAGGGAAGCTGAGCAAAATCCTCCAGCTAGAGAACAAAGGACTGGGAAGGTGTGAGGTGGGGGGGATAAGAGTTGGCTGCTGGAAGGAGTTGGGACTCTCACCTGGGAACTGACCGTGGAGGTCAGACTGACGGGAGAGCCTGAACATGGAGTTCACTACAGCTTGGCTGGGCTTTGTGCTAACCAGAATGGACTTGGACTATGCTTTAACCTTCAGTGCTAACCTAAGCACTTCCTATGCTGTGGTCCAGTTGACTAATAAACGCTACTATTTTGACAATGCTGTTTGACTGTGTGACGGGTTCGGTCACAGAGACCCCCTTGGGACTGTCACCTGGTGTGCTGAGACTACCTCTGAGCCCATTTTCTCTGCCAGTTTGGGCCTCCAGAACCCTGTTTTGTTGAGCCAGATACGCTAATCTGCTGCAACACAGACCCAGGGTCTGACCCACACCCCCAAAGCTGCAGACTTAGCAAGTGCTCCTGTCTCTAGCACCCAGACACCCAGCTCCCAGTGGGATCCAAACCCCAAATAAATCTGTTTTATTCTGTATAAAGCTAATAGAGGGTAAACTCATAAATTGTCCGCCCTCTATAACACTGATAAGAGAGATATGCACAGCTGTTTGGTCCCCCAGGTATTAATTACTTACTCTGGGTTAATTAATAAGCAAAAGTGATTTTATTAAATATAAAAAGTAGGATTTAAGTGGTTCCAAGTAACAGACAGAACAAAGTAAGTTAACAAGCAAAATAAAACAAAACACGCAAGTCTAAGCCTAATACATTTAAGAAACTGAATACAGGTAAATCTCATCCTCAGAGATGTTCCAATAAGCTTCTTTGACAGACTAGACTCCTTTCTAGTCTGGGCCCAATCCTTTCCCCTGGTACAGTCCTTGTTAGTTCCAGCTCAGGTGGTAACTAGGGGATTCCGTATGACTGGCCACCTTTGTTCTGTTCCACCCCTTTTTATAGCTTTGGCCCAAGGCGGGAATCTTTTGTCTCTCTGGGTTCCCACCCTGCCTTCTAAACGGAAAAGCACCAGGTTTAAGATGGATTCCAGTATCAGGTGACATGGTCACATGTCACTGTACGACCTCATTCTTCATTACCCACAGGCTGGCCCCCACGTCCACAAGAAGGCTTGCAGGTAACTAAACCATCTACAGCTAATTGTCCTGGTCAGTGGGTGCCATCAAGATTTTAAACCACCATTAATGGCCCACACTTTGCATAATTACAATAGGACCTCAGAGTTATCTTCATATTTTTAGTTTTAGATACAAGAATGATACATACATACAAATAGGATGAACACACTCAGTAGATTATAAGCTTTGTAATGATACCTTACAAGTGACCTTTTGCATAAAACATATTCCAGTTACATTATATTCACATACCACGCATATTATTATAAAGCATATGGAGTGCAATTTCACAGAGTGTCACTGCGAATGCTTGCTGAAGTGCATTAATCCCTGAAGATTAATGTCTCTTCCAGGAGTATATCTCATTTGGACTCATTGACCAAAACTCACTGCATGAAGCAGGAGTGCTGAAGCCCCAGAGGTCCAGGCTCAGAAGGCCGTGTTAGCTGCCCTGAAGGAACAAAGAGACCCCTTGTGGGGTCTGGCACACTGAAAGGGCTCCTCCAAGAGCCTGTTCCCAAGCTGGGCTGTAGCTGTGGTTCCATGACAACGATTACTACATCTACTGCTGGGCCTCACCGAAGACTGCTCACTATGGCATTCAATAACAACAACAACAAAAGAGGAGACTTTCATTAGTATAAATAGCAATGAGAGCTAACAGAGAATGAAACTGAACCAGAGTCTAACAAATGGGAAGTTATTCACATGCATTTAAGACTTCTTGTTATTAAGACGAATATGGGGAATGGAATCTGATTGACCAAAAATCTCAGTGTGTGATGTGGTCAGTGTCAAAAGTTTGTGTTCACATTGCAATCTGGGAGAGATTAGGGGCCAGAAGCTAGGCTGTGCTCATCCAAGGACCCACAGTGGAGCAGATAAAAGGTGGTAAGACATCTTTCTGCTCTTCAGATCCTTGGTCTGAAGAACAAGTCAAGCCACCCTCTGGCATAATTTAAAGCAGTCTGAGGGATGCTCTAAATTATACTAGCTAGAGCAGTCCCCTACGGACCATTCCACCCTCCAGCTCTCTCCAGCACACAGCGTGCACTGCATCCACCACCTCCTAACCCCAGCTCACCCAGCAATGTCCCCTGTGCATGAGGATGGGGCAGGTGGAACAGAGCTAGCTACCCACCGCCCCCCGAGGCTTTCCATTACATTAGGGGAATTCCCAACTGCCTTGTTCAGGCAGCTCTCTGTCTCCTTGACACCACCGAAGTGAAGCGAAAGAGAGAGAAGGGGCCAGGCTCTGTCCCTTGGATAATAACATGACTGCATACAGGGCCGGCTTCAGGGTTTTTGCTGCCCCAAGCAGAAAAAAAAAAAAAAGCTGCGACCGCGATCAGCTCTACCGCCGCCGCTTCAGTCTTCGGCGGCAATTCAGCAGCTGGTCCTTCACTCCGAGAGGGAGTGAGGGACCCGCCGCTGAATTGCCGCCAAAGAGCCGGACGTGCCGCCCCTCTCCGTTGGCCGCCCCAAGCACCTGCTTGCTGGGCTGGTGCCTGGAGCCGGCCCTGACTGCATAGGAACAACAAACAAACAAAAATCTCAGAATACTCATTTCTTATTGCTTTATAATTATGCACCAAAACACCCATCTGATACATACCGGCATAGATGCAAACTGGAGTGCTTTCATATTTTGCCATTTTCTTCAAAAATGGCCTGGCTTTGATTGTCACGATGTCCCTTTGTGTTACTTTGCACTGGTTTTGTTTACAACTTGGCATAACAAAGGTTAACAGAACATAACGTAATTTAGCACAGAGCTCAGGAACCAAAGATAAATCAGAGAATCTGTTCATCTCAGGAAAGGAAGATGAAGGTTAATTTCCAAGAAGCAGCAAAGTACACATTAGCGGGGCCAGATCCTGTCATTTGCTAAATGCCCTTTGACACGACTGTGCAAAAAAGCTTTACTAGTGGGCAATGTCAAACTTGCTGTTGGCTCTAGGGCTGCTATTGATTTCATGGCAACTGTAAGTGCTCAGCACCTTTTTCTGAATCCTGTCCATAATCTGGATTGTAGTGAAAAAGTTTTTGCAAAGAAAGCTGCATTTTTCACATTAACATTTTTAAGGAAAAAATTATGTGGGGGAAAAAAAATCAGCCTATAGCCTTAAAACCCCATTTCCTACTTTAAAAAACACACTTTTCTGTTGTAGGGGATATACTTTCATAATCTTCTCTTTGTCAGCATGCACCTGACTTTCTGCTGTGGCTGACAGAGATAGCCTTTGCTCTGTTTACTTTAAAGAATGAGCCACTGCTGTTTGATTTTACCTTTTTAATATGTAAACCCTCCCTTGAGCCAACATTCCGGGGGGGGGGGGGGGGGGGGAAAATAGTAACTTTAAATATGAGGGTGGAGGTCTATGAAGCACGGAGCTGTAGGTGCAAATCTCCCCAGCAATTTTTATAACAGATTTATAGAAAAATATGTGAACCCGGTGCAGCACTGGCAGCATTGATGTGACAGGTATACCTCAGCCAAGCCAATCACTTTTCATTTATCTGTCAGTGCCCTTGTTTGGTACTCCTAGCTGCATTGCACCAGTATCGCTGTTTATTCTAAAGGTCAGTCACCCATACCAGAGTTCAGAAAATACTTTTTTTTTTTTTTTTTTTAATGCAGAGCTAGCTTTGATCACAGCTGCCTTGACCAAGCTAGGGAAGATGAATGTCACTAATAAGCAAGTTCCAGATTTTAAGAAAAACTTGGGTAATTCTTGCTTGGTGCATATGAACTGCACCATGAACAAGATATATACAAAGGACCAAATCTACCCTCACATCTGTGCTAACCCACCCAAGGTAAAGGTAATGCACAGGGCAGAATTAGTGGATAGGATGGCTAGATCTGGGCAGAATTTCACTCCATTCTCCTCAGGGGAAAAATAAGGGTCCCAGTCCTTCCTGATCCTGCATATCCTTTGTGGGAGGATTTCCTATTTAAATCAATGCAGGTTCAAATCAATTATCTATTTCCATGTATTCTAAATCTCCAGTGCCAAAAAACAATTATCAGAGGCAGTGCTAGCCCATTGGGAGCCAAAGCAGGGGGCCCATCATCACACAACACATACTAAAAAAGCGAAAAGGGGGGCCCCCTTGAGCTGCTTGGGGCCCTAAGCAATTGCTTAGCCTGCATACGCCTAGCTCTGGCTCTGTTTGATGCAAAAGATACCAGATACTTCTTCACTGACAGCTCCATTTCTTATGCACTGAAATTGAGAATCTTCTTTATGGCACTATTGCTCCATTGCAGTTCCTTGACACACCATTCAGCTACACACAGCTGCTGATGTAGATCTGTATCTAAGGGTATGTCTACACTGCATCAAGAGTTAGTTCAGGTCCTGGAACAGGAAAGCCACAGCAGTACAAGCCCACTGGGAACTCTGGATAATTACTGGGACAGTTAGCCCACGCTGAAGCCCGTGCTGCTGTGGCTTCCCTGCTCCAGCTAAGTGAATGCTATCTCGGGTACGACAACACAATCTGCAATCACACCCCATGGATGCAGTGCAGACATACTCTAAGAGAGCATGAATAGATTCTGCATGTTCTTCTACACTACCTTGGACCTTGTGTAGTCATTTGTACCTGTGCAAAGTTGGTGTAAAATGCTACCATATCAGAATGGGGAGCAGTCTGTAAAGGAAGCCCAAAAGATTAGGAATATCTGTTTTGGCCATTATAGCTGTGGAGAATCTGGTCCTCTCTGAGGGAATGATCATACCAGGTATTCCTAACTGCCCAGGCCAGCTTTATACATCACAAAGAACAAAGCCCACAAACCCACTATCATAGCAGCTCCAACCTGGAGCAACCTCCTGCAGCAGGCCACAACAATGTCAGGCACACCTGCCTCAGTTTCCCCTTTGAGAATTCCCACTAACTCCATGCAAGCTTATCCTCTAGTCCATCAACATGGTTTATTACTCTTTTGCTCTCCCTGTTTTACTGCTTCTCTTCACGTCAGCCCTGGCTCTCCAGCTTGGGGATGCCAACCACCAAACCCTGCTTGCTGCTTGTCTTGCCTTCAGCCTTCCCCAGGAAACACCTCCTCTAGTCTCCATGGTCTCTGACCTGCTCTTCCTGATTAAACCACTCTGCTCTGATTCACTGGGTCACTCCCTGGTCCTTTATAGCCTGCAGGTGCTGTCCTGCCCTTTTAATTGGCCAAATGAGAGCACCTGCTCTGGCACAGGGGCACTGGACCTTGGGGCCATCCATTTTCCCTCTTTTTGTGTCACTTTTACTCTGCAACTGAGGGCTTGTCTATACTTACGGCACCACAGCGGCGGAGCTGTGCCGCTGTAGCGTTTAGTGAAGATCCTATCTACTCTGACAGGAGAGCTTCTCCCATCAGTGTAGGTACTCCACCTCCCCAAGAGTCAGTAGGTATGTTGACTGGAGAAGCCCTCCCATCGACAGAGCACTGTTGACATCGGGGGTTAGATCGGCATCATTCGGGGGTGGATTTTCTGAGATAAGTTTGTAGTGAAGACCAAGCCTAAGAGTGGTTGAAAAATGGTATTTGCTGTAAAAAAATTTCATTTTATTTGAATTTTTTCATTGGATTTGTTTTTGTCAAAATTAAATAAAAAATTAAAACAAAATAGTTTTAGTGCTCAGTTTTGCTTTTACTCCCTCTCTTTTTTCCATTGGAAAAGGAAGAAAAAAAATCCAAAAATAGTGAAAACCAAAAATTTTCCATTTTAATTTGAACCGAACCTTTTTTTTTTTTTCTTATTTCATTTGGACAAAAGGTTGAAAAATGTTTAATGACGTACCATTTTGGTATATAGTTTGAAAAGCCATTTAAAAAATAATAAAAATGCTTTGCGATGAAAAATTTTGACCAGTTTTCCGTGTAACCCTAATTTCTTCGTACACTGCAGACAGAAATATGCACACTGAGTCATATTCATACTATGGATTCCCTGGTCACTGGGATTATTTATGGGCTTAAAGGTAAGCACTGTGTTTAAGTGATTTGCTGTATCAGGGCCCCTGAGAGCTTGGTGGCTAAATGCATTATAATGGCAATTTCAAATATACAGGCAGGAAGTTAGTTACACATGTGGCCTCTTGCTACAGATAGAAAATAAATAATGGCTTCTTGACCAGCATAGGAGCAGGCTTTTCCCTGAAATCTAAAGGCATAAATTAGTGGCTGTCAGCACAGGCAAAGAAAGAGCAAGAGAAATGATGGAGAAAGTGAGAACCACAAGAATAAGTAGATGCTTTTCTTCCTGTAATTTTTTCCTGAAATATTTTCAAATGATTGCCTTTGCACCAAGGAGAATTCCTGAGTGATTTTGCAAAATGGAATTGCAAACAAAAAGTAACACTTTGAAAACATTTCCTTTGATTGCCAAACACAAAACTAGCAATGCCACTTCACGTGTGTGTAAGTAAGATGCAGTGTTGTTGTAGCCGTGTTGGTCCCAGGATATTAGAGAGACCAGGTAGGTGAGGTAATATTTTATTGGACCAACTTCTGTTGGTGAGAGACAAAAGCTTTCGAGCTTACACAGACCTGAAGAAGAGCTCCGTGTAAGCTTGAAAAGTCTCTCTCTGACCAACAGAAGTTGGTCCAATAAAAGATATTGCCTCACCTCCCTTGTCAGCGTAAGTAAGAGGTCTTTAGAGTGCCAGGAGATGCCGTTCAAAAACAAAAGTACTTGTATTCCTTTAGCAGGGATACCTAGAGCAGGGGTCGGCAACCTCTGGCACGCGGATCGCCAGGGTAAGCACCCTGGCGGGCTGGGCCAGTTTGTTTACCAGCCGCGTCCGCAGGTTCGGCCGATCGCGGCTCCCACTGGNGCTTGCTGCTTGTCTTGCCTTCAGCCTTCCCCAGGAAACACCTCCTCTAGTCTCCATGGTCTCTGACCTGCTCTTCCTGATTAAACCACTCTGCTCTGATTCACTGGGTCACTCCCTGGTCCTTTATAGCCTGCAGGTGCTGTCCTGCCCTTTTAATTGGCCAAATGAGAGCACCTGCTCTGGCACAGGGGCACTGGACCTTGGGGCCATCCATTTTCCCTCTTTTTGTGTCACTTTTACTCTGCAACTGAGGGCTTGTCTATACTTACGGCACCACAGCGGCGGAGCTGTGCCGCTGTAGCGTTTAGTGAAGATCCTATCTACTCTGACAGGAGAGCTTCTCCCATCAGTGTAGGTACTCCACCTCCCCAAGAGTCAGTAGGTATGTTGACTGGAGAAGCCCTCCCATCGACAGAGCACTGTTGACATCGGGGGTTAGATCGGCATCATTCGGGGGTGGATTTTCTGAGATAAGTTTGTAGTGAAGACCAAGCCTAAGAGTGGTTGAAAAATGGTATTTGCTGTAAAAAAATTTCATTTTATTTGAATTTTTTCATTGGATTTGTTTTTGTCAAAATTAAATAAAAAATTAAAACAAAATAGTTTTAGTGCTCAGTTTTGCTTTTACTCCCTCTCTTTTTTCCATTGGAAAAGGAAGAAAAAAAATCCAAAAATAGTGAAAACCAAAAATTTTCCATTTTAATTTGAACCGAACCTTTTTTTTTTTTTCTTATTTCATTTGGACAAAAGGTTGAAAAATGTTTAATGACGTACCATTTTGGTATATAGTTTGAAAAGCCATTTAAAAAATAATAAAAATGCTTTGCGATGAAAAATTTTGACCAGTTCTCCGTGTAACCCTAATTTCTTCGTACACTGCAGACAGAAATATGCACACTGAGTCATATTCATACTATGGATTCCCTGGTCACTGGGATTATTTATGGGCTTAAAGGTAAGCACTGTGTTTAAGTGATTTGCTGTATCAGGGCCCCTGAGAGCTTGGTGGCTAAATGCATTATAATGGCAATTTCAAATATACAGGCAGGAAGTTAGTTACACATGTGGCCTCTTGCTACAGATAGAAAATAAATAATGGCTTCTTGACCAGCATAGGAGCAGGCTTTTCCCTGAAATCTAAAGGCATAAATTAGTGGCTGTCAGCACAGGCAAAGAAAGAGCAAGAGAAATGATGGAGAAAGTGAGAACCACAAGAATAAGTAGATGCTTTTCTTCCTGTAATTTTTTCCTGAAATGTTTTCAAATGATTGCCTTTGCACCAAGGAGAATTCCTGAGTGATTTTGCAAAATGGAATTGCAAACAAAAAGTAACACTTTGAAAACATTTCCTTTGATTGCCAAACACAAAACTAGCAATGCCACTTCACGTGTGTGTAAGTAAGATGCAGTGTTGTTGTAGCCGTGTTGGTCCCAGGATATTAGAGAGACCAGGTAGGTGAGGTAATATTTTATTGGACCAACTTCTGTTGGTGAGAGACAAAAGCTTTCGAGCTTACACAGACCTGAAGAAGAGCTCTGTGTAAGCGTGAAAAGTCTCTCTCTGACCAACAGAAGTTGGTCCAATAAAAGATATTGCCTCACCTCCCTTGTCAGCGTAAGTAAGAGGAGATGCCGTTCAAAAACAAAAGTACTTGTATTCCTTTAGCAGGAATACCTAGAGCAGGGGTCGGCAACCTCTGGCACGCAGATCGCCAGGGTAAGCACCCTGGCGGGCTGGGCCAGTTTGTTTACCAGCCGTGTCCGCAGGTTCGGCCGATCGCGGCTCCCACTGGCTGCAGTTCGCTGCTCCAGGCCAATGGGGGCGGCAGGAAGCATCGCGGGCCGAGGGACGTGCTGGCCGCGGCTTCCCGCAGCCCCCATTGGCATGGAACGGTGAACCGCAGCCAGTGGGAGCCGCGATCGGCCAAACCTGCGGACGCCGTAGGTAAATAAACTGGCCCGGCCCGCCGGGGTGCTTACCCTGGCGAGCCGCGTGCCAGAGGTTGCCGACCCCTGACCTAGAGTTCCCCAGTATTTCACAAACTCTGTGCTGATAATAATGATGGGGCTTATAAATTAATCTTTATTTTTATCTTATTGCTGCTGCTTTATATATAGAAGTGTTTCCCTCATATCTGGGATGCCTGTAGGTTAGTACAGTTGTGCAAAACCAGCACCATTCTGATGTTCTACATGATGTCCATAGCTGTCCACACAAAATTTAGTTCTGTGATAGAACTTTTCAAATATCTACAGTGGACATATTCCCCTCTCACACCTGTCAGACAGTGCTGAGACTTCTATACCTCTGATCAACTCAGTTCATTTTGTTACCATACCTCCCACCTACTCCCCCAATCCATCTGTCTGTTTTGTCCACCTGTTACATCCTGCCTGTCACCGAGACTGTTTTCTTTGTTATTTGTGAAAGCCATTACTTGAGTCGATAAAGTCCCTTGTAACTTCCCTAAATACAGGACTGTTGGAGGTTTTTTTAAGTAATAGGTTGTGCAATGTTTGGAGAGTTTCCTTTTTTGTGCAGAGTGGCACATATTGTTCCTTAGAATTAGTCTCTTAAGTCCTTGCCTCATATGCAGTTACCTCATTCACAGAGGTATTGTGTAAGATGCTCCAGAGACCCATTCTACAAACATGAGGGAGGAAATAAGTTTATCACAGTGTAAACGGCACCTTTGCAAATAAAGCCAATTTATGAATACTGTCAAATTGTAATCTTCCTGGTCCATCTGGGGTTCTCTTGCTGTTCTCTCCTTCAGTGATATTTCTCCCTCTTTATCACAGTTACAGTGCTACCTGCACCTGTGTCCCCTTCCGGTCTCTCTGAATGCACCTCCTCAAGAGTTAGGCCCTGTGCCTAACCCAGGGGTTCTCACAACAAAATTTTTGGTGGCCCTAGAGTGCAGCCACCAACTCTTGCTGGTGGCCGCTCTGACATTTTTCCTAAAATACTTAGTTAACTTTAGGAAAAATAAATAAATATGCACATATACATGTGCACTGTAATTTATGTAGGTTTTTTTTTTTTTGCAGACTCAATAATAAAAATTATGTACAGTTATCTCTATTCTTTACTGGACCTAAACAGAATAGAAACACAAATAAGGTGCTTTGCATGTTCTTGTCTTTTTTCTTGTTGTTTCTTTTGTTTTGTTGCTTTAAAAAAAAAAAAAAAAAAACTTGCTAGCTACTCAGTCTCAGGCTGTGGCCACAAGAAAAGCCCCTGGTGGCCGCATGTGGCCACAGTGGCTGCATTTGAGAAATGTTGGCCTAACCTGACCTATCCTGCTGTGGAATTTTACAGTTCTCTCACTCCTTGACCGGAGGCAGGAGGCACTGGGCTACATCATGCAGAGTGTAAACCACGTACCCTGCTGGTCCAATTAAATTTGGCCACCTGTGGTGCTTCCTTTTGGGACTCTCTGGCCAGTGGTATCCAGAGAACAGAGCCTTGGTAAAACAAAAGGAATTGTTTATTTTTTCAGTTAGGAAAAAAAGGATTTTAAAACAACAAACTGCCTACATGTATGTCTATTTTACCTAAAGCCATATCATCCTTTGACCTAGACAGACCCAGATTCTCCAGACACTCCAGTTGGGTCCTGTATCCTAGTGCTTATCTACACTTGAAACACTACAGCCACACCACTACAGCAAGCTGCAGTGCTTCAGTGTATACAATACCTATGCCAACGGGAAAGGTTCTCCCATCAGAATAGGTAATCCACCTCCCCGAGAGGCAGTAGCTAGGTCTATGCAATGATTCTTCCATCCACCTAGTACTGTCTACACAGGGGTTAGGTTGGTATAGCTATGTGTGGATTTTTCACACCCCTGAGAGACACAGCTATGCTGATGTAAGTTCCCAGTGTACACCAGCCTTAAGTCTAGTATGCCTCTTTAAACCCTGATACAATTCTTTTTTCAGTTTTTTCAGTTGATAGAGGGCTATCTGGAGCCATCTTCTCCTTTCTGCTAGCCTTCTATTGAGTTCAGACACCCCTCTATTGAGTTTTTAACCCAATATATGTGTACAATCAACAACCCAATAATCAGGACAACATACAACATTCATAAATTATTACAGGGCAGCTTCAAATCCGGTGCAGTTATGTTCCCTGCCCTGAAAACTGTGGTGATGATTTTAGGCGCCTCTTTTCCTTCTCCTTTTGCATTCCACCTTTCCCCACACCTTTTCTTTCTTTCGTGTCTACACCATCAACTCTGCTATCCCTTCATGTTTCTGTCATCTGACATCCTCCTTGATCTTCCTCCTCCTCCTTCCTAGACTTTGATGTCTAGCCTCTTCCTCTTGTCTCAGTCCCCTACCTTTACCCTAGGTGACTCCAGCTTCAGTGCTGATGACCCATCTGACACCACTGTCTTATTTCCTGACCTCAGCTTACCTCCAGCTCTGAGCCACCTTCTTCATTCATTCTATGGTTATTCTCTTGACTGGTATTCACCAAACACTGCTCAGTTTCTGCTCTCTCAATCTCTGAGTTCCAGCTTTCTGATAGCTGCCTCATCTCCTTTTATCTCAGCTCATTACCCCCTGACCATCTGCTCATCAAAGTGGGTGAGCTAATATCTTTAATTGAACCAACTTCTATTGTGAGAGAGACAAGCTTTCAAGCTACACAGAGCTCTTCTTCAGGTCTGGAAAATGTACTCAGAGTATCACCGCTAAATATACATTTCCCAGACCTGAAGAAAAGTTCTGCGTAGCTCAAAACCTAATTTCTCTCACCAACAGAAGTTGATCCAATCAAAGTTATTACCTCACCCACCTTGTCTCTCTAATATCCTGGAACCAACCTGGCTACAACACTGCATATATTTGCTCATCATACATTCTTCCTTGATTTCCAGTCCATCCCCCTGTGTGATATTCAGGAGCGCCGCCAGCTTTTCTGGCGCCCTAGGCGGCGGAAGGTCCCGCCCCCGAAATGCCGCCCCCAACAGCGGCGGCGGAAGGTCTCGCCCCCAAAATTCCACGGCCTGCCGGGGCGCCGGCGCCCCCCAAATACTAGCGCCCTAGGCAACCGCCTAGGTCGCCTAATGGGTTGCGCCGGCCCTGGTGATATTTCTATAACTCCCAGCTCCCTTCTTTTCTCTATATGCTCTGCAGACTCCATAGTCTCCATCTTCAAGTCCAACCCTTGCCTTCTTTGTCATCCCCACTAACTCTAGCTAGCAGTGGCTTTCCTCTGGCATCCACTTTTTCAATTCTGCTCCATGTTGCCGAGTGCTTGTACATTTTCTTTTTGTTTAACACTGCCCTTTTCCTTCCAAAATAATTCTACTTAATCTTCCTGATCAGCAGGGACGGTGTAAGGATATGTCGCGCCCTAGGCGAAACTTCCACCTTGCGCCCCCCCCCCCTCCGGCCCAGAGAGCCAGGGCCGCCCTAGCTATTTTGGTGCCCTACGCAGCCCCCCGCTGTGTGGGGCCCCAGGCCTCCACGGGGGATGGGGGCCCCAGGCCTCCATGGGAGGGGGGTGGCTGGTCCCAGGCCTCCGTGGGGGACGAGGGCTTGCCACTTCCTGCGGGAAGTGGAGTGACCCAGACCCAGCCTGATCCGCTCCCCTGGCTCCCAGCCGCGCCGCTGGCGAGTGCGGGGGGTGTGGTTCCCTCCTCCCCCCAAGCCTGGGAGCCAAGGGAGCGGAGCAGGCTGGGGCCGGGTCACTCCACTTCCCACAGGAAGTAGGCAGCCCCCACAGAGGGCCCCCCCCCCGCAGAGGCCTGGGGCCCCAGCCTGGCTGCAATCTTCAGGGGAAGTAGGGGCGGGAAGAGGCAGGGTTGGGGCGGAGCAGGGGCAGGGCCATGGGGAAGAGCCGGGGAGCCCCCCCGTGGCAGCTCCCAGCCCTGCTGCACCCCCCTGCGGCAGCACCCCACCCCCCTCCACCCGGGGAGCCCCCCCGCGGCAGCTCCCTGCCCCCCTCCGCCTGGGGAGCCCCCCCTGCGGCAGCTCCCCGCCCCAGCTTACCTCCGCTCTGCCTTCTCCCCTGAGCATGCCGGCGCCGCTCCACTTCTCCCGCCTCCCAGGCTTGCGGAGCCAATCAGCTGTTTGGCGCAGCAAGCCTGGGAGGGGAGGAGAATTAGAGCAGGGGCAGCGTGCTCAGGGGAGAAGGCGGAGCGGAGGTGAGCTGTTCCCCTGCACCCCCCCCCTTACTTGCTGCGGGCAGCCCTCCCCGCGCTCCCCTGCCCCGGCTCACCTCCACTCCACCGCCTCCCCTGAGCGCGCTTTTTGGCGCCCCCAACCACTTGGCACCCTAGGCAGCCGTCTAGTTCGTCTAGTGGTTGCACCAGCCCTGCTGATCAGCTCCTGTGCCTCCAGTACCTAGCAAATTTCCTCTGCCTTCTGTTCTCCTCAAACACTCTCTGGGAGTTTCTTCAAGGAGTAAAACTGATGTGGTTCAGATGGAGTTCTTCTCCCACTACTCATTTTCCCATCCACATATCCCCCACCTTCAGCTGCCTCTTCTCATTCACCACCGTCTCAGATCCTGAGGGTTCACTCTTATTACAGACTTCTAACTTCTCTCCCAACTCCTAATCTCCCTCATTCAGTCTCTCATTCTGTTTTTCTCCTTTATCTCTAACTGCTCTCTCTCACTCTCTCTCTCATCTGGTTCATTTCTCCACCATATAAGCACTATCCCTTATCCTTATAGTGCAGTTATGATACCTTTATACTCAATAGATCAGGCTCATAATGTATTCCAGGTCATTTTTGCTCCATTTAGTGACAAAAATAAACATGTCACTACTTTGTACCTCTGTGAATACTGTAGAAGAGCTATAGGAGTGACCTGGGTTCTTTTCTGGGCTGTGCATCATAAAATAGATGATTTCAACTCAATTCTAGTTGCAGAGTTTTTATTATTAGAGATAATGCATGAGCCAAGAAGAACACAACCAAAGACCATTGATTTTCAATGAGATTTAGATGCATAATTACTTAAGTCACTTTTGAAAACGGGACTTGGGCTCCTAAGTCACTTTGTCACTTTTGAAATTTTTTCAAGGTCATGAGCACCTTCAGCAAGATGCTGAACATCCTCAATTCCCATTGACTTCCAGGAGAGTTGTGAGTACAGAGCACCTGAAAGTGTTAGGCTGCAGTGCACTGTTTCTCTGGCTCTTGGCTTCTATTTTGACAAACTCCCACCAGCCATCATGAAGTCACTTCTCTTCTGATACCTAAATATAGAGGATAGCCCAGAATTATGACAATGGGCCAGATCCTCCACTGGTATAAACGGGCACAGATCCAAAGCCTGTTATCCTGAATTAAAGGAGCAGGCTCATAAAGAACATTAACTGACATAATAGTTGGGCTCCCAAGTAAGACATCCCCACAGCTGATCAAACTAAAGCAAAACACATACATATGGCACAGTATTGACAGCATTCATGTATCTGGCATTTTCAAGATCTGTATTACACTGGTTAACCCCACCACGGTGTTAATCTACTTCATTACACCACCCGATTACAGCTAAGAGAGAAAAGATCTATTTTAGGTGTTCTTACCTTTGAATCTATACCCTGAATAATCAGGAGTATTTCCCAGGCAGAACAAACATGCAAAATCTTGTATAGATCTTAAATGTAAAGGGAGTGTAAATCCCATTATTAGCCTATTCAAGTTATGTCCATTCGGTTGACAGCTCAGTTCTCAGTGCAAGTATAATGCATGTCTCAAGTTTTCTGAGATTCACCCTGGTGCTTGGGCTATGGGCTTTTCTTCATGCAGAGTAACCTTATCGTACATGCCTTTTGGAATGGATTTCTCAAGTTGAACCCTTGCAGACACCCAGCTTCTTTTAAATGTTACGTGGGTTACCCCAAAACTCCATGACTTCCTTTCTTCTGCTTATTGTAGCCTTTTCTTGGTACATAAGTGTTAGCAGAGGCATCTGGGGTTCTTGCTGAAGAAATTTTGCCAGCAATGTTATGCAGGCTCCCCTTCTAAACTCACATTCCCTTGGCTCTTATGCCCTAATCTGACTGACTTGTAAATGGGCATAGAATCAACCCAACAGATGGGCATGATGGCAGGCAAGCAAGACACTATTAATGTGCATTGTCTGAACGTAAAGAGCAGAACAGACATTAGGAATATCCAAATGGCTGCCCATCACAAATTGATGTGACTACAGTACAGAGATATGCCATTCATAGTCTGCTTTCACATGAAATAAAATGTTCAGGAATAAAAATATTCATCAAAAAACTACATTGAGACGGTGTTAAGATTGACAATATACATCAATAATTTTGGGTGAAAAACATGACACAGATGAAGGAGAATAAAGACTAGAATGAAGATGAAGAATAAAAATAGATGAGAGGATATCTTCTATAACTATGGAGCTGTCACAGGATTCTCCATAATGCCTTCTGTGATCATCCAAAAATATTTGTTTCTTGTTGAGTTAAGTGTAATGGGGGAAGGGGAAGCAGAGGTGAAGTCTAGCTTCTGTTTCTCCGAAGGCCTTCACAATATGGACCAGTATCTGGGTAGGTCTAATATATTGCAAAACAGCTCTGTAGCCTTTGGACCATATTCAGAGGACTCTGAGTGTGTTAGGGGACTAGCACTTCTAGTTACCTAGGAGGCAGCTTTAAAAAAGCAACAGAGAGTCCTGTGGCACCTTTAAGACTAACAGATGTATTGGAGCATAAGCTTTGGTGGGTGAATACTTATGCTCCAATACATCTGTTAGTCTTAAAGGTGCCACAGGACTCTCTGTTGCTTTTTACAGATCCAGACTAACACGGCTACCCCTCTGATTCTTGACAGCTTTAAAAAAGTTAACCACAGGCAACCAGATAGACATAGCTATTTTATAT
This sequence comes from Platysternon megacephalum, assembly GCA_003942145.1. Lineage (NCBI taxonomy): Eukaryota > Metazoa > Chordata > Testudines > Platysternidae > Platysternon > Platysternon megacephalum. The sequence continues at coordinate 4,256,913 of QXTE01000054.1, forward strand.
ATATTTGGAACATTTATTATTTTATTTATCAAAGTATTCTGGATTTTCTTGACAAATTAAAATAAATGTGCTAATCATCTTGGTTGTGCAACAGGTTGGAAAATACAGTATCTTTATCATTCTTATATTTCTATTCATAAAAACTGTTTTGGACTCTATCAATCAAATTAGATTATGAAAGACCACAATATGTCACCACGTAATGGTTTGCTACCTTAAAAATAGAGCAAACAGGCATGATAATCAGATGAGCCTTTCTTCTTGTAAAGGGAGCCACTCAATTAAGATTTTTCTGTCCCGCATGAGGGGATGTTGTTGATATAAATATTAGAAGTCAGAGTACTGTGGCTGTATAGCAGAAGGAGTTTATCACAGAGCCTTTTATTGATAGTGCACTGCACTTAAATATAATTCTTAATTTATTCATTAGCTCTCTCTCAAAATCTGATGCTGAATGTATTTGTGAAAATAGTTAAAACAATTTCTTCCCAAGATGACAGCAGTTTATAGGACAACTTAATTAAACACTAAAATTTAGGAATGGAATAGCATGTGTTACACACACCGCTTTCTGTGTTAGGGTTGCCAACTGTCTAATCACGCAAACCCACATAACTTTTGCTCCGCCCCTTCCCTGAGGCCCTGCCCCCTGTCCCGCCCCTTCCCAGAGGCCCCGCCCACCTCACTCCATCCCTCTGTCACTTGCTCTCCCCCACCCTCACTCACTTTCACCAGCCTGGGACAGGGGGTTGCGGTGCGGGCTCGGGGTTGGGGCCGAGAGGTTTGGAGTGTGGGAGGAGGCTCTGGGCTGATCCTGGGACATGGGGTTCGGGTGCAGGAAGGGGTGAGGAGTGCAAGTTCTGGGAGGGAGTTTGGGTGCAGGAAGGGGCTCTGGGCTGGGGTAGGGGTGCAGAAGGGGGTGCAGGCTCTGGGAGGGAGTTTGGGTAAAGGAGGGGGCTCCAGGCTGGGGCAGGAGGGAATGATGGGTGCGGGCTCCATCCGGGAGGTGCTTACCTCGCGCAGCTCCCAGGTGGTGACACAGTGGGTCTAAGGCTGGCTCCCTACCTGCTCTGGCCCCACACCACTCCTGGAAGCGGCCAGCATGTCCCTGCACCATGGCCCCTAGTGGGGGGGGGGGGCTCCATGCACTGCCCGTGCCCGCAAGTGCCGCCCTCGAAGCTCCATTGGCCACAGTTCCCAGCCAATGGGAGGTGCAGAGTCGGCACTTGGGGCAGAGGCAGCATGCGGAGCCCCCTGTTCCCCACCCCACCCCCGAGGCTGCAAGGAAGTGCTGGCTGCTTCCGGGAGTGGCACGGGGCCAGGGCAGGCAGGGAGCCTGCCTTAGCCCCAGTGCGCCGCTGGACTTTTAGCAGCCTAAATCTTCCGGTTTGGCTTCCATTAGCCTCCAGGAGATAGAGCCTGATTCCGAGAGATTCCCGGCGAAACCAGGAGGGTTGGCAACCCTATTCTGTGTGTGAATCTATTCTTCTTAAACAACCAAATGAAAGCCACTGTAATTCTTTGAAATATCCTGACTATCTGGCCTCACAGATCTCTACTAACTTGACCGACTCGCCAAACACAGGGAGCTACAGGTTGCTTTTTAATATGTTGCACAGGTTTTCCAGGTGTCCGGTTTTCAACCTGAAAGTCCGGTCAAAAAGGGAACCTGCCAATGCCAGTCAGCACTGCTGACCGGACACTAGAAGTCCAGTTACTGGCAGTAACTGGCTTCCGCCACCAGGGTGTGGGAAGAACAGGTGCTGCTGGCTGGAGCCTGGAGGAGCAGTGAGCACTCAGCAACGGCTCCGGTGGAGAGCGGTACTGGCGGCTCCCCCGTCCTGCCCCGAGTGCAGCTCTCCCTCCCCCTCCCTGCCCCACTTCCCCCCCACTTCTAGAGCGTGGCTCTCCCTTCCCTGTCCTGCTCCACTCACCTCCCTACCCCCAGAGTGCGGCTCTCCCTTCCCTGTCCTGCCCCACTCATCCTCGACTCCTAGAGCCCTGCTCAGCTGGCAGGGGGAGGGTGATGGAGCGAGCAGCCAGCGATGGTGGGAGGTGAAGAGAAGCGGGGGGTGGGGCCTCGATGGAAAGAGGTGGAGCAAGGGGCAGGGCCTCAGGGGAAGATGGGGAGTGGGGGAGGGTCCAGCGCTCAGTGTCCGGTTTTCACAAATTAGAAAGCTGGCCACCCTAATGTTGCATATTGCACAAGCCATTCCTTCCTGCTCTAAAACAAATCCATAGCGCAGAGTGGGCAAATGCCGTCCTTTCCTTTTGATACTTGCACATCTGAGAAGTTTGTAGACAACACCATGGAGAATGTTTTTCAGAAAAACACTAGACAGAGAGAGAGAGAGAGAGTGTGTCCCACTATTTTTATTGCCAAGTCATCATTACACAACAGTTTTGTGCCCTCTGGGGTAAAACAATAGTATAGGTAAAGGTTTTGCAAACTACTAGAATCTGATAATAGCTTACTACTGTATTTGATTAGCCTTTAAGGCCTTATCTACACTAGCAAAAATCAGACCTGTAATCCTCCATAAGAGCAGCTCCTCTGGTTATAGCAACAGTGTAAGTGTTCTACATCTATGTCGGTCCAAACCTGCTCAGGCAATCATGTTTTCATGACCCGGTGTAGAAATGTATTGGCCTAGTCTACAACATTAGTGCTTCTACTGCCGCTAGTCCTATTGCAGTGTCACCATGACTGGCAGTTACTGAGATAAAAGGTACTAATTTTGCCAAAGTAAACAGGGCTTTAGAGAAAGCTTGAGGGTAGAATCAATGACAGTGGGTTTACTTCTGTTCTTGGTCACAACCATGCAATGTCATTGACTTCAACAACTATAAGCAAAACTTGGCCCAGTGACTTAAAAATAAAAAACCCTTAGGCTATGTCTACACTAGAGACCTTACAGAGGTACAGCTGTACTGACACAGCTGTGTCGCTGTAAGATCTCTCGAGTAGCTGCTCTATGCCAACAGGAGAGCTCTCCCGTCGACATAATTAAACCACCCACAACGAGCGGCGGTAGCTGTGTCGATGGGAGAAGCTCTCCCACCGACATAGTGCTGTCTACACCGACGCTTATGCCAGCTAAACTTATGTTGGTCGGGGGGTGGGTGTGTTTTTTTCACACCCCTGAGTGACATACATTTTGCCGACATAAGTGGTAGTGTAGACATGGCCTTAGAGAACAAGCAATAAATTAGAGAGACAAGGTGAGTGAGGTAATATCTTCGATTGGACCAACTTCTGTTGGAGAGAGAGACAACCTTTCAAACTACACAAAGCTCTTCTTCAGGTCTGGGAAAGCTGACACTGTGAGTGTCAAAGCTAAATACAAAATGGAACAGATACAATATGTGTTGAGCTAAGGGATCATTCAAGGTGAAGTGGCCCATTAACACCCCTGCAGTCATAGGACAAAAAGGGGGGATAGTGGGTTACAGATTGTTGTAATAAGCCATAAAAGCAGTGTCTTTATTAAGACCATGATTTTTAGTGTCTAGCCAAGTTATGAATTTAAGCTCCCAGGTTCATCTTTTGAAAGTGTTGTACAGGTTTCCTTTGAGGATGAGGACTGATAGGTCAGATATAAAGCAATCGCTTTGTGAACAGTGTTCACCCACAGCTGATAGGGTGTTTTTCCCTTATTTTCCTGTGTGAGTTCATTTGAGAGCATAGTGATTGTCTGGTTTCACCCACATAATTGTTATAAGGGCAATTATTGCATCGGATGAGGTACACCGCAGGTTGTGAAAGGCATGTGTAGGACCCATGGATCTAGAAAGGTGTGTTGTGGGAGGTGTTGATCATTGCAGCAGTGGAGATATGTCTGCGAGGGTGTTAACAGGCCACTTCACTTTGAACGGTATCTGAGCGAGTTTCCGAGACCTGAAAAAGAGCTCTGTGTAACTTGAAAGTTTTTCTCTCAGGGCTAGTCTACACTGGCAGCGCTTTAACGTAGCTTGTGTGGTCGCGGCGGTTAAAAAAACCACCTCAACGAGGGACGCGGCTCCCAGCACTGGGGCACTGTCTACGCTGGTGCTTTACAGCGCTGAAACTTGCTGCACTCAGGGGGGTGTTTTTTCACACCCCTGAGTGAGAAAGTTGCAGCGCTGTAAATTGCCAGTGTAGACAAGCCCTCACTAACAGAAGTTGGTCCAATAAAAGATATTACTTCACCTACCCTCATGGCTACAACAACAGTGCCTACAAGCAATAAATTACTTATTTTGAAAATAATCAAAAAGTCACCAATATAATAGTGATAAAACCAACACATCACCTACCCCCCATTTACTAGTAAATCAAAATTGCTTACACAGTATAAGTGATACCAAAATAAACTAAACTAGAAAAGAAAAATATTAATACATTTTATTTTAAGAGGTAAACAAACTCTTGGTTTCTTGCTAAGGAGGGATACATTGAAATTAAGCAAGGGATCCTAGAAAGCACAGCAAACCAGCTGATAAAGCCGCTTTAGTGCTGTAAATGAGGCAGACACAATCTAAATGATTGCTGTGTGACACACATTAGCAGCAAGTGACCTGCCTTGGAGCTACACACAGCAGGGGAAGCTATATATGCAGCCTTGTCTTTTCTCTCAGCTAGACTAGAACTGTAAGTGACTCGTTTACTTTAGCAGTTTCCTTTGAGGAATGCACTAAAATACCTCATGGATTCTTTTCTTGCCCTTTCAATGGGTAGAGCACAGTGGCAGAAAGAATCAGTGGAGGAGGTTGAGTGTGATGTTTTGTGACAAACCCTACTAATACAGCCCATTTAAGAGCAAGTGTCTTGACGTGAAACAAACGGATGATGCATGCCATTATCTCTTGAATCTCAGTGGCTGGAAAGCATGGGGTTTGTTTAAATTATGCTTCTGTATTCACCAAAATACAGGCTAAAGGGGTTTCTTGTATAATGATGCATTCCACTCGATCCTTAGCTGGACATTTTATTTCCTCTATGGAAAGGTTCATGAAAAATCTAAAATACAATATAGGGGATATTAAAAATAAATAAATCACACTTTCTTTATCCAAATTGTTCACACCATAGTACCACCTTGCAAATTAATGCAGTTAGACAGCAGTTCAAAAAGACCTTTACAAATATTCTCACCCACGTACAATATACTAAATCTGATTCAAATGGACTAATGTGATGCACTAAATGAATATACTAGTAGAGATGCCACAACAAGTAGTTTAGGTTCTGAGGCATGAAGATAAGTACTGTACTCTAAGAGGTGTCAAGACTTAGGGATCTGTTGTGAATTTCATGTACACAATATATTTCATGTACACAGAGATCTTCTATTTAAGGCAGGGGTGGGCAAATATTTTGGCCTGAGGGCCACATCGGGGTTGCGAAACTGTATGGAGGGACAGATAGGGAAGGCTGTGCCTCCCCAAACAGCCTGGCCCCCGCCCCCTATCTGCCCCCTCCCACTTCCTGCCTGCTGACTGCCCCCCTCAGAACCCCTGCCCCATCCAAACCCCCCCCCCCGCGCCTTGTCCCCTGACTGCCCCCTCCTGGGACCCCCCGCCCCTAACCGCTCCCCCAGGACCCCACCCCCGATCCAGCCCCTCCCTGTCCCAACTGCCCCGACCCCTATCCACACCCCCGCTCCCTGACAGGCCCCCCAGGACTCCCACGCCTATCCAACCACCTTGTCCCCTGACCACCCTGAGACCTCTTGCCCCTTATCCAACCCCCCGCTCCCCGCCCCCTTACCATGCTGCTCAGAGCACCAGGACTGGCAGCCGCGCCGCCCGGCCGGAGCCAGCCACGCCGCCGCGCAGTGTTGAGCACTGGGGCAGGCTGGCGTCTCTCGCAGCCGTGCTGCCCGCCAGGAGCTCACAGCCCCGCCGCCCAAAGCACTGGCGGCACGGCGAGCTGAGGCTGCGGGGGAGGGGGAACAGCAGGGGAGGGGCCAGGGGCTAGCCTCCCTGGCCGGGAGCTCAAGGGCCGGGCAGGATGGTCCCTTGGGCCGTAGTTTGCCCACCTCTGATTTAAGGGAATAAGTACAAGAGAGTTACATTGGGATTGGCAAAAAAGAACACCCAAAATACATGACATTCTCTACACTGACACCTGCCAAGATGTACCTGGCTGTACATGTGACTATGGATGTCATGTGCAGAATCAAGTCTAATTAGGCACTTCGCATAATATTCACCAACAAAGAGGGAGCCTCTGTCATGGTGGAGAAGACAGGAACTGGTTAATTCAACAACAGCTTGAGAGAACTTTGTTGCTCATCTCACTAACAACATACAATATACTGACAAGACACCTTGATAATTTATGTGCCAAGATTAAGAAAATAAATGACAGACATCAAAACATAGAATTATTGGGGCTAATTATCACTAGCAGTACTGGTTAATCTATGGCAATAGAGCACTGAAGGAAAATCAAAACAGACATATGGTTTCTGAACATTACCACCATTCTGTAATCCTGTAGGCTGGACAGTGAGGAATGCAGGTATAAACGGGTAATGGGATACTCCTTGTACTGTGTCCACAACACAGCAACAACAAAAACTAGTGAAAAGAATAAAGCATGCATGTTTTACCATGGGGATGATGGTGTTATCTTGTGTTTCTTTGAAGTACAACTATTCTTAAACGTGCCTTGCCATATCTGCCGACTCCTGCGATTTCTAGCTAGGGAAGCTGACTCCTCCATTGTCCTTCTTTCTTTAGAATTGACGGCTCCTGGGTTTTGTTGCCTTGCAAGATAAATGAAGCACAGATATGGTCCAATTCTCTCCTATACCAGGTTAGAACAATTACTGGTAAAACCTGAAGGGAGTTAATGCAACCAACAGAGATAAAAAGAGGTTATGCCACCTTGGAAGGCTTAATCCTAAAATTCAGTGAAAGTAGACTACCTTCAACATTCTCACTGTAGAAAAATCAGGTGAAATTTTAACTCCCATATATCTAAAATCTTTAAGGACCCTTATCTTCCTAGAGTGGAAGTTACTATTGGATTGCTTTACTGATTCGTTGGCTAAAGGCATTGCTGGAGATAAGGCCACAATGACATGGCAATTCCTTGATTGCTGCACTGAAACATTGAACAGAACTGCCAGTTTTCATGCAGGTGCACCAGAGTATCATATAAAATCAGTGCAGCTTTGGGGACAATGGACAGCCATGTCAGGTTCTGCATCTTAACGCAAAAGGTTCTGAGTATATCCCATTTAAGAACAAGGATACTTGGATACTTTTGATGTGTAATGGAATAGTTTGACAGAGAAAATAAATCACTGGCTGAAGTTAATTTTCTCATGTAAAGGTCACCCCATAGCACACAACCAAAAGCCTTTTCTTCATCAACGGGTAAAAAAAAAAATAATACTTCTTCTGGGTCAGATCTTCAGTTAAAGTAAATCAGCACCACTCCAGTGGACCTTTACTGATTTATGCCAGCTGAGGATAGGGGCCTCAGGGTTTACCCTTTTGCAGTAGTGTATGATATTTAGAGTTCTCCTGACTTGTGCTTTGTTGATCTACCACATATAAAAATGAATATGAATGAATGAGGGCAAGATCAATGACAGGTGTTTGGCAAGAACCTTCACAAGTATATTGCTGTACAGGTTAATTTGCAGAATTGCTTTACCACCCTCTGTTACTTGTACTTTTTCAGTTCTTGCCTCTTGACATGCATTTGGAAGTTTGCCTTGTCCTGGAAAATGCTGAAACACCTGGAGGATACAATGAGAAAGGACCTCCCTGAAGGTTTTATAAAATTCACCACTAAGACCAGTGGAATGCAGGTAGTCCCACTATTAGTTTCCATGTCATCTACTCACATTTCATCTTTGAACTGGAATTTGTGTTCTTCTGGAATTTGTAGGAGGCCTAGTTTTCTTTAAAAAAAAAAAAATATATATATATATACACACTGCATTTGTGCTATGTTGGAATTTCCTACTGGGAATGACATTCTTAAAAATTTAAGAGAAGGCTGTCATAACCACTTACCCTTTTTTGTTATAATGTATAATTGCTAGTGCTGAATTAGGAGTATGAAACAGTCAGCTTTATTTGGTTAACAGTTGCTTACCTCTATTACCAAATTCAGAGAAGGGTGGTCGAACATAGGAGCTGAACTTTAGGTGAGAGTAAGCAATCTAACCAAATTCAGGTCTCTTAAATATCTCTTCTAAGTCAGGTTGTCAAAGACTGATGTTGTAGAGACTTTAATTTCTTTTCCAATAATAGCTGCTCTGTCAAATAGGATTTTTTAGATCATGTAATGTACTGTATTTCATTACCATGCCTTTAAGGCATCCCAGAAAATGTCTGGGGAGAGTTTACCATTGTCATTTAGATCAAAACATTGTCAAGAAAGCTAGTACAGCATTTGGGGAGGAAATATTATTTTAAAAAGGAATTAGGAGGATTTGGACAAGTGTTAACTAACTTTAACTCTGCTGATGTAATACCAGACTCTGTAAATAAAAGTACTTTGGTTTTAGAGTGTATTAAATTCCTTTTCATTGCACTTTTTATCTTATATTTTTATTATGGGAGGCAGGGCTGGCTTTACCAAGTGCGGGGCCCGATTCGTGGGGGCGGGGCTTATACTCACCGGGCGGCGCTCCGGCTGGGGGAGCGGGGCTGCGGGGCTTGCCGCGCTCCAGCTGGAGCGCGGGGCCCGATTCCGGGGAATCGGGCGAATCGGCCTAAAGCCGGCCCTGATGGGAGGGCTTAATTACACTTGATGTATTAAAATATAGATAATGTTACTAGGTCTGATCCTGCACCTCTTACCCAGGCAAAACATCCAATCACAACTTTGCCAAAGTAATAACAGTAGGACTGGACATTCACTTCAGCCGCTGAGCTCACCCATACTAATGAATGCTTAAGAAAGGAGTAATTCCAATGGTTTCACTGGCTAAGCCTAGATTTAGATACAGGATCTTTGTGCAATGTTAAGGGAGTTTATCTTTATGTGAGGCAGCAAAAGTGGAGGTAGGCCCAGGGATAGGGGCCACTGGAAGAGTTGTGTCGAAGCCTAGGGTTTGATTTTAATTTCACCAGACCATCTGCAGCTCATATGGGTCCTACTTGTGCTGAATATGTGAATCCTGTTACTAAGATAGTTTTCCTTTATCTAGAGTCCCTGATATTTGTATTTATGGATCTCTACAGTGTGTGGTTCCAATTCCTTTCTCTCCTCCTATTTGAAATCTATAAATATAGCCTGATGTTTAGTCCCCCTGTTTTTTTTTTCTTTGTAAGAGCCAATATTTTTGGCTGACACTGTGAGAGTCCACATATTTTAGACATAACTCTGTTTAATATTTACTTCACTTTTATAATTATGACTATCCCTTGCTCTGGATTCTTTAAACCATTTTAAACACGTTTAATCGCTGTATATAAACAGATCATTTAAAAAAAATAGACCAGGGGCCCATATTTTCAAAAGTGGCTAGTGATTTTGGTTGTCTCCATTGCTTGGATGCCCAGGCTGAGACATCCTGAAAGGGTCTGATTTTCAGAAACCAGATTCACTGTAAGATGTCAAGTTGGGCACCAAAAAAAAATTTTTTTTTTAAAAATCAAGGCACCCAAATATCAGTAATTTTTTTTGAAAATTTAGGCCAAGGCTCCTACACAAACAAATAATCCATACACTGAGAATAACCTCCAGCCCACCCACACTCCTCCACCAACCATGAAAAATCTGAAGAAAAGGTAATTCTTGTAGCATCATAAAATCCCTCTGTGAACTGATAAGAGTTCCTTGTGACAGTTGGGACACATCTGGGACTAAGAAAATCTGAACTGGAGGCATTTCTAGGTGGGTCAGGCTGTGGATCAGATTCTTAGGCCTGCTATACTCTTTTCATGCCACTCAGGTAGCTCAAAAGGAGTGGAGACCAGCTATAACTCCCGAGCTGGGGATATCCCTGCTGTAATGGAACCCAAAGTAGGTTTAGAGCTGGTGTAGCCACAAACCCTGACACAGAGAAAATGTTGAGGGTGAAGAAGGCAGAGAAGATTTATAGCCAGAGTGCAATCCTCTCCAGTTATACCCAGCTGGCAGGTAGTCCCTCAGGGACTGTTGTCATATAGTACAATTAAGAGTGGTCCCTAGGCAGCTCTAAACTAGCTGGGTCAGAGAATCGGAGCCATAACAGGCTCACTGACAGATTCCCACTGTGTGTGCTCAGCAGAAACTAAGCACAGCAGAGAATCTGGTTCTGGGTGTCTATACTGATTTTGTTTTACCAACAGTATTTATCATGAGGTATTGTTGACTCACCCATATTCCATAAAAGTGGAAGGGGCTTCTCTTCAATGGCTCTGCTTCTTCCTTGCTGAGCGTTCTCAGAGTCTGGAGTAGTTCTTCCTGTTCAAGGATGCTGCCATGGTGACATGGTGAGTTTCACAGGGTTCCATCTTGTCTCCCTTTTGGTTCCATACATATGGTATCATTAGAAAGGTTAGAAGGACGGTAATTACAGTATTCTGATGAAATCCAGCTCTATTCTGTCTCTCACCTGACCCTGCCAGTGCTGCTGAATACCTGGGCCAGCATTTGGGGGGAGGTTGAGGCATGGATCAGCACTAGCTGGCTGAACCTCAATCCACATAAGGCTGAGATGATGCTTCTAGGTGAGAAGACACGACTGGAAATTATAGGTTATCTTTTGGGGAGTGTGCCCACTATTTGTAACTCTTATTCACCATTTGGGGGTTGTATTGGAACTCCAGTTGCTGCTGGATGATTATTTCTTTTGCTTACAGACGTTGCTATCATGATCCTTGACTTGGTCACCTCCAAAAGTGGGTTGCTGTAACATGCTCTAGCTGAGGCTACACTTTCAGCCAACTAAATATTTAAGGTGATGGAGAAGGCGATGGCCTATTTCATAAGTGGTATATCTCACCAGGAGGACATGACACCAGTGCTCCAGAATCTGGATTAGCTGGATAGTGGTTTCCAGATGGAGCTTAATGTGTTATTTATTTTAACCTATAAATCTCTAAATGGCTTGGGACCTGCTTACTTGGGGGAGAGAGAGTGTCACTCCCCAGGCTATACTGCCACCATGTTGGAGTCTCTTCAGTTTAAGAGAGGGAACTCTCAGTGAAATGTTCTCTGAGATGGGCCTTCAGGCTTTGGACCCTTCCTCCCACCCTTAGTGTGAACCAGCCCATGTTTGACTTTCAGGGCATGCTGTTTACTTAGACTTTGGGGGAAGGAGGGGCTAGCTGGGAACTGACATTTGTCAAGGAGGAGAGTTCTGGTTTGCTGGGGAATGCTGGTGGGTTAACTGCTAGGTTTTAAAGCAGCTAGTTTGACTTGATTGATATTTTTTATAACTACATCTAAGGCACAAAGAGATAGGTGCTTGTTTGAATATTGTATTAGAAATCTGAATCCAAGCAGGAAGCTCCAGGGCCGTGGAGCTCTCACCCCGTACTGTGGCTAAAACATTGCAGTGAGACTTGAGATCTAGGTTCAATTCCTAGTTCCACTAGATTGTGACTTGCCCAAGGTGAGGCAGTCTCTCTGTGCCTCAGTTCTCCTCTGTAAAATGGGGATAAGGTTTTTCCTTTCTCCCTTTACTTGTCTATATTTGATTTGTATGCTCCTGAGGATGGAGACAATCTCTGAGTAAGTATATGTACAGTGCCTAGCACAATGGAGCACTGATCTCAGTCAGTTCCTCTAGGCAATACTGTAATACAATAAATAACCAAGAATGTCCTGCCACAAGCCCCTTGCTATTTATGCATCAGATCATGATAGCAGGAACCTTTCCAATCCTTCAGGCTCCCACCTTCCCCCAAACAAGTGCCAGTTGCAATCCCTCAGATACCTCCCTCCATACCAGCCTGCACAACAGAGAAAGGACTACGTACAGTGCAGCCATTATTTGGCAGCATAACATTGGAGAACAGAAACCAAGGAGGACAGCCAGTACTGCCAGACATTCCGGAGGGGGAGTCTCTTACTGTGTTCCAAAGCCCCTGCATGCAAGTCAGCAAACACAGACCAGTTCTAGATAATGTTTTACATTCACTGTCCACACGTGTAGACAACTACATGAGGGGAATGGCAGGGGATAATCAGCGTATGTCTGCTCCTAAAAGGAAACATGTGGAGGGGCTCCCGTTGTGCACCACCTTCCAGTGCGCCTCATGCTCTTTGAGCATTAGCAGAAAGCTCAAGGGTTACATGCAAACTTAAAACATTCCCTTCTTGTAAATTAGTATGTGTTCAGTTGCTTTGAAAATGTTTCTAAATGTAATCAGATTATAACAGGAGTTAAAAACTAAGGGCCCTAATTTAGACTTCTGCTGAGGGCAAAATTTGTTCCTTAAAAAGATACTAATTAAAAAAACAACTACTGTATAATTCTAAAAAAAAAAAAAAAAAAAGTTACTAAAAGTCATTTACTGGTTTTCATTGTTATTATTTCTGTTAACAGAAAGACAGGTGAGTGTCTGTAGCACAGTAAGATTTATTCATAGAAAGCCTGATTCACCCTAAAGGAACAAGAATAAAGTGGTTTAATCCCAATAACCAACAAAAACCCTATAGAAAGCAGGCCCTCAAAGACTTTATTCCTTTAATAAATAATTATTTTATTGCATATGGCTATTAAGGAGAGCATCCATGATCAATACAGACTAAATACAATACACTACTCTAGTTCCATTTATTCTCGTCTCCAGCAGCATCACATTTATCCTTATATACAGCGTGTACATTGGAAGACACAGCAAGATAAGTTAAGTCTCTTGTCATATCACAATAGCAAGAAATATATTTAACATCTTGATATCCATAAACAATACGTACCCAAAAAGAAAACACTGCTTAATAACTATAGAGGTTATATAGCAAAAAATATTTTAAATTTAAGGTAAGTCAGGCAAAATGTACAAAGACCCAATATACATTGTGAAGTTTTAGCAAACATAACATTTATACATTTTGGTTCCATTCTGTAAACTAAATCAAGAATGTAAATATTGCATATGCCTTTTGTGAAATATACAGGATAGAGGAGAACTGAGTACATCATCAAGTTTTTTTTTAAGTTGCTGTATGAATATTAACCATTTGTTATAGTGGCATGATTTTACAATTGGTACAGAGGGATACTTCAAAGTAGAAGATAAAACATTGCATTCAGCAGGTGCCACATTCAGTGCTATTGTTAGGGGGCAGGAGGTTCACAGAGCAAACGTCAACAATTGTATTTGTTTCAGTTTCAGAATTGAACAAGTACTAACTTAGAACATTTTAGAAACATGTAACGGGTTTTAAAAAACCAAATAAGCACATTGAAATTGATCTTAGAGCAATATTGTACAGCCTATGCATTGCTGTGTTGCAAGACCCCTGAAAATTACACAGGAAAAAAAAAATTACACCCTGTGTTGCGGGGTGGAAAAGGAATTAGTTTACATTCATCTTTGTCTTGTAATACAATCCTGTGTTCTAAAAGTTCAGCATGTAAGCAGGAAGACTTTGCATTGCCATTATATTTGTAAGACATTGACTCTTGTCTTCCTCCAAATAAAAATATATCGAGATATATACAATGCATTCTGTTTATAGTGATGTATAGGTTCTCCACTTCTCACAGAGAATTAAAAAAAAAAAAAAATAAAATCACACACAACTCAAATGACTTAGTGTAATACTTACATGACTACCAGAGCAGGCACTGGGGAGGTACCCTTAAAAACAATTGTATATGAACTCTTCCATTACATTTATCAAAGGAGCAACAAGGCGACAGAACATTCTGCTAGTCTGGTGCAACAACTGTAGGTGACGTTTGTAATAATAGCCACCACACATCACTAGTATTTTCAGAATACTGAAAATATTAAAAACATGGGCATTCTTGTAAAGAACTCTGGCTAAGTGACTGCAACTTTTATTTTTCCCTTTAATGATGCCTTTAGCTGGAATGCTACTTTTCTGGTAAGAGGCAAATATTAGGACTTTCTGGATGGCATAGTAATATATTAGAATTAAGATTTCAATCTGCCCAATACTTATTATCATCATCCTTGCATTCCTAGCATGCCTGTGTGGATTTTTGGTTAGGAGACATGCAGCGAAGATCAGGGTTAATTGACAAGTATGAGTTTGTAAATAGCAGAAAAGGCTTTTGCAATTTGAAGTACCTATATAAACACCTACTTAGAGAGGATTAAACAAGTGTGTCAAAGGTAAAAAGAGATACCCCCCCCAATGCAGTTTGATTATTTTAAACTTACGTTGCTTCAGTTACACACTTTATAACTATTCGGAATCTTTCATCAAAGTCCGATCCACAAAGTTTAATTTCATTTTAGACTTTTCAGTGCCCACATTGGGCTTTGTCTGATAAGTAAACACTGCAGCTAGTGATTTAGAACCAACCAGCAGCTGTATACTTAAAAAAGTTAAGTAAGGCTGAAGACTGTTCTTGAGAGATACTCAGCATAGAGATAAAGGAGGTCCTGTTATACACCAACAATACAAATCTGGCTTTACTTTGAACTGAGGTAGTACTGTGGTAGGCTTGAATTTATGCCAGTAAATACCAGATTTTACTGCTTTTGCAGGTGTCTGCAGAATCCCTTAATATGCTGAAGAATAAATACAGTGCGTCTTTGCAGAAAAAGGAAATGAAGGCATTGGCCATAAGTTAAAGAGGCCGGTTGAAAAGTTCCGAATTTCTAGAGAATATCTTGAATAAAGTCTGTCAAAACAGCAGCACAATGAGACTGTAGATGTCAATGACAGGAAATGAGTGAGGCAGGTTGCTCTCCCTTCCTTGCTGATTTGTTGTCCAGTATAGTCCATAACTGTTTTGAAAATTAAGTAACCTTTCGGACCAACAACAAAAAATAAAGTAAACCTTAAGCAGCTTCGATTTAAAAAAACGTAAGCCAAGCAGCTTCTTTCAATGTTGTACTCTGTTGTTTGAGGTCATGGTGATAAAACTAACTCCTTCACTCTGGGGGGGAAACAAAATGAAACAAAAGTCAATAAATACTGTTACACAAATCAAGTTACTGATTTAAAAACCATCAAGAGATTGTTTTACCTTTATGTTAGGATTTAATGACAAGAAAAGTATCATCTAGATGAGAATTACCTATAAAAATATGCTTACATAGCTCACATGGTATTACACAGAGGAAAAGGGGATAAGGCGCATTTTCTAACCTAGTACTATTTTGTTTTCATGATTACCAATAATAACTGTTCAAGCCATCAAATGTGATTTGGAGAGGAAATAGCAAAAATTCCTCTCCCCTCCCCCCCACTCCTTCTGAACAGCACTGGTTTGTATTAATAGCAAGGTACAAGTTCTAGAAAATATATAGAAACAACAGTTTTCAATCTAGTTGGAAGCTAACTAGTGGAGTCTACTTCCAGACATTGAAAAACAAGACTATTCTGACACTATTTTGTACGAAGGGCAAGTCTTCTCAAAAGATAAATGAGTATATAATGGATAATCATCTGAATTAATTATTTCAGTTACTAGGAAATCTACTGTGCCCGATGAAGACCTAAAAACTCTGTAGCTGGAAAGGAAAATGGCCAACCTGCCCAACCCCCAAACAAAATTTTTTTTCCCTCCCCTTTACCTTTCACAGAATGAATGGCTGTTGCCTAAATAGCTGCCTCAAAGAGCCAAGCAAAATTATACTATATTTTTTTAAAATCCCGTTTTTATTTTATGCTGTTTTAAAGAATCCAGCTGAACTGTGTCAGATTCTTTTACTATAAAAAAAATAATGAAAGATATGTACCACTCACATACAGCAACCCTGTCATATTTCTTAACTCCCAACTTTAAGAAGGTTTGTTATTGTGGCTGTTAAAAAAAACCCCAAACATTTCCTTGATGTGTCACTTTTTTAAATATAAATTGTTCTTAGCTTGTTATAATTATTTATAGTAGCTGAGCATATATAACAATTAACAGAAATCAGAGACCTTGTAATATGTGTAGCACAATCTCAGATAACATGAATGCAAAATTGTGTTCACGTTAGGTACTCCTTATGGTGCTTGGTTTTTTAAATTTATTTTTGCCGCAACACTTAGTTTTAAAAGCTCAGAGGAATCTGTAGTTTGAAGGTGAACTGCAAAATTTTTGCCAAAAATTAAAGGGTGCTTGCACAATGCCAGGCAGGAACAATTATATAGCTGTTCAGAAACGTAGGCCTGGATCCAGCAAGCCCCAAGGCAAAAATCCATGTTAGCTTTCCTGAGTATGGACATAAGATCAAAGATGTAGCTGTCAGTGTACTTTATCATGTATTTATTAATTTTGGCATGTAAAATAAATGTAAAACCAAATTCAAAGCCAATGCATAACAAGTTATACATGAAACCTAGATAATTAACAAAAAAGTAAATATAGTATTTATATAATTGGATTTTTTCTGTATTGATTCCTAATTAATCAGACACCACGGCTTGTTACAAAAGTACACAAAAAATCAAAGGCTGACATCTTTGCATGTGCATGAATGATAAAACTGCTGTGGAAACCTACTATCACCAATTTTATCCAAGAAAAGGGACCTGTTGAAATTAATGGGAGCTACTAAGTGCTCAGCCCTTTTGAAAGCCAGGCTTCTTATTTAGGTGCCTAGATATGGACTTGGAGCCTAAGTTTATGCCCCCGTATTCAAAAATTTTGACCTCTGCTTCTAACCTTAAAAAGCCTAGTACAGTCTAGCTTCTAGTCACAAACAAAACAAACCCAAACATGTTTTTATTATGGAGGAAGAAGACCAATCTGGGTGTGGATTACAACTTTTAGAAGGGACATGCAAATTAACGATTGGTACATACAGGATAAGTGAGGAGCTCTTATTTACACTCTCATATAATACAAGAACAAGGAAACTTTAAATTGAAAGATAAAAATGATTTTTTTAATATCATGCATAATTAACCTGTGGAACTCATAGCCAAAAGAAAATGTTATGATCAAAGCGAAATAGCTCACCTTCAGGGTCTTGTAAGCAAAGATGTTCACAGACCATATTTAATAAAAGTAAATGGGTGTATTAAGAACCCACATGAAGCTCCTCTGTGTAGTAAAAACAGCTGCGGCCAAGGAGGCTGACAACCAGGGCCATGGGGCAAGCAGCTTAGAGCGGTGAGAGTATGGAGCTCCCGGGGTTTCCTACATTTCAAAATCAGGGCTTGGGGACTGGAACAAAACTTTTGTGCAGGCAGTCAGCCTGAGTGTGCTGCATTTTGTTGCAAGTCTGTGTGGGTCTACGAGGAGAAAGTCAAGAGAGTCACTTCTTGGGATAGGGCACAAGGGCCTGATCAGATGCTTCTGCAAAGAGACTGTCTTGCATGCTGTTTTGTTCCTACTGTTGTTTAGGGAAGCAAGAAGTGTTGTGTGTACACTTTGTAAATAAACAAACTGCACTAAAAAACAGCCTGACTCTGTGTCACTGATCTCTTATCTGAGCAGAAAACATCCTGCCAGGCCTGAATTTTGGCTACTACTCGTAGGGGCAACAATATAACTAAGGCCAATAGCTTAAAAGGATTCAAAATGTTTACAGCAGGGATCGGCAACCTTTGGCACGCGGCCCGTCAGGGAAATCCGCTGGCGGGCCGGGCCGGTTTGTTTACCTGCAGTGTCTGCAGGTTCGGCCAATCGCAGCTCCCACTGGCCGCGGTTCGCCGTTCCAGAACAATGGGGGGCTGCGGGGAGCGGCACGGGCCGAGGGATGTGCTGGCCGCTGCTTCCCGCAGCCCCCAGTGGCCTGGAGCAGCGAACCGCGGCCAGTGGGAGCTGCGATCAGCCGAACCTGCGGACGCTGCAGGTAAACAAACCGGCCCGGCCCGCCAGCAGATTTCCCTGACGGGCCGCATGCCAAAGGTTGCCGATCCCTGTTCTACAGTCTATATGGATAAGAAGAATATCCCTGGTTACAGTAGTTAGGAATTTTGTACATAAAGGAGCATAAACACTCATACTTCAGGATATATGTACACCAATGATGAA
The DNA here is from genome assembly GCA_003942145.1 of Platysternon megacephalum. NCBI lineage: Eukaryota > Metazoa > Chordata > Testudines > Platysternidae > Platysternon > Platysternon megacephalum. The sequence continues at coordinate 4,274,972 of QXTE01000054.1, forward strand.
ACTTCTGCTTTGGGCAGAATATTCCAAAAAACTGTCCAGAGGAAGATGCAAGAAAATTCATGAAGCATCTAGAACTTGCTGCTTCCAGACACCAGATGCTGGTCTAGGTGGTCAGATCTAATACAGCAACTGCTGTCATTAAGAGCTAGAAGTTATCACTGGTATAGATTTTGTATATTTTAAAAAAATATTGCTTTTAAATTATTTTGTACTTTTTAAGAAACCTTTGTAAACTACAATTTAGTTTACATGTATTAAGGAATATTATACTGCAAAGAGCGAGTAAGCAGTATATCTGATTGCCCTGTTAGGGATGCTTATTTAGAAGCATATTTAGGAATCTGACCCATAAGAAACTGTACTTGTACAACGAGCTGAAGTGCTTGTAGGCCCTGATTCAACAAGGTACTTAAGCGTGACTCTAATGAGTCTACTCACATGCTTAAAGTTGGGCACATGCTTAAGTATGTTGTTCAACTGGGGTCTTAAGGCCTGACATGATAGAGGTATATAAAATCATGAGTGATGTTGAGAAAGTGGATAAGGAAAAGTTATTTACTTATTCCCATAATACAAGAACTAGGGGTCACCAAATGAAATTAATAGGCAGCAGGTTTAAAACAAATAAAAGGAAGTTCTTCTTCACGCAGCGCACAGTCAACTTGTGGAACTCCTTACCTGAGGAGGTTGTGAAGGCTAGGACTATAACAATGTTTAAAAGGGGACTGGATAAATTCATGGTGGCTAAGTCCATAAATGGCTATTAGCCAGGATGGGTAAGAATGGTGTCCCTAGCCTCTGTTCGTCAGAGGATGGAGATGGATGGCAGGAGAGAGATCACTTGATCATTGCCTGTTAGGTTCACTCCCTCTGGGGCACCTGGCATTGGCCACTGTCGGTAGACAGATACTGGGCTAGAAGGACCTTTGGTCTGACCCGGTATGGCTTTTCTTATGTTCTTATGTTCTTATTCAAAGCTCAGTAATGTCAGTGAAATGGTTTCCATTAACATCAATAGGCTTTTGATCAGGCTTTTAATGATAGGAAAAATAATCACTGCTACATGTATTGACATGAGATCCACATGAAACTTCTTGTTGCAGATTCAGAGGAAGCCATTTACCTGCTTGCTTAAAATAAAGGTGTCAGTTCCTAACAAGTACTATCTATTAAATTTAACTTTGGCCATTAATATCCTGTATGTAATCATAGGCTCCAATTCAGCAGCACTTAACTAAGTGCTTAACTTAAGCATTTATAGAATTAGAATATCAGGGTTGGAAGGGACTTCAGGAGATCATCTAAGTCCAACCCCCTGCTCAAAGTAGGACCAATCCCCAACTAAATCCCCAAATGGCCCCCTCAAGGAGGGGGCTCACAACCCTGGCTTTAGCAGGCCAATGCTCAAACCACTGAGCTATCCATCCTCCCTCCCTCATGGATTGCAATGAGACTACACAGGTGCTTCAAGATAGGTGCACCTTCAAGAGCTCTACTTACTCCTNGTTGTTTTTTTTTTTTTCTCTCTCTCTCTCTCTCTCTCTCTCTTTCTCTCATATATATATATATATATATATTGCAATGAGACTACACAGGTGCTTCAAGATAGGTGCACCTTCAAGAGCTCTACTTACTCCTGGCCAAAATTTGCAAGCTACAGGATAGGTTCCTGACTGCCTCCAGAAAGAGAAAATGTTAAACACCTTAATCAAACCATCATAGATATGGTCCTCCGTAAGTAACACAGGCAGGAGGAGCTGCATGTTTTCCAGTGGAAAAAACAAAAACAAAAATCATAATCAGTGACAGTAAACCAAACCAGGGCATGTTGCATGGAGGAAAAAAAAGCATGCATATTTAACAGACCCATTTGTGTGTCTATGTATGGATTAAACAAATATAATATTGGGAGAAGTATATATCCGATAAACCCTATATCCAGGGTCACACACAAAAATCTATCAAAATACAAAATCTGATATAATTTCTACTGTCTTTATCTAAATTGTTTACTCCAAATGGTTTTGGGGCACATCAAGAAGAGATCCGCAATTACAAGATCACAGTTTCCAAAACTATCAAAGGTAAAACTCATTCAAATTGCATTAATGCTTCTCTTGAGTGCATAAAGCAATAAATACTTAAATAAAATTAGCTAGAGAACAATTTAGTATTGTGACTTATCAAACATCATGTTTATAGAAATATAATGATTTGCCAATTAAAACAAATTCAATCTGCTTATCAATTTGCAGTCAGTAAGCAGTGAATAAGAGTGTATTAGGTCTTAATGTCTAAAAATAAATACAATTCTCATCTACTGATATGCATACAAATGAACAGTTATTGATGTGGCTCAAATACAAAACACACTGTTGGTCATTTACAACATATAAATTAACTCAAGGGGCAGTGTGATCTATTGAACAGGACTGTGGCTTGGGACTTAGAACACCTGGGTTCTATTCCCAACTCTGCCACTGGTTTCATGTCTGACCTTCAACATGTTACTTCACCTCCCTGTGCCTTTAATTCCCATCCTATCCTTCAGCAGTCTTGTCAGGTATGCTGCAAACAAATAACTTTTCTACCACAAGTAGTCCTATTGAAATCACTGGAATTTCTCATGATAGTAAAGTTAAGGACATGTGTGTTTGTAGGATCCAAGCCATTGACTGTAAACTCTCTGGGGCAGGATCTGTCTCGTATTCTGTGGTTGTATGGTGCCTAGCACATCAGGGCCCTGATCTGAACTGGAGCCTGTAGGCACTACTGTAATACAAAATAAAAAACAACAATAAATTAAGGACACACATACTGTATTACAGTTACATTATTTCAAAGGAAGGGAAGGACCAAAATGAAAACAAATATCTAAATTTTCTGATCAGTATTTATCACTCCTCCCCCCATGATATTAATTCATAGAAATATAGATCGGGGCCAAATCCTGACCTTCCTCCAGCCCTTCTTCGGCAAGTTACTTAGGAACATGTTTAACTTTGAGTAGTGAATTCAACAGGACTACTCATGTGCTTATAGGTAGACATACTAAGAAAATAAATGTTGGCCCCTGATTAAGACTAGAGCTTAACTATTTGCCAAAGCAACATACATTTCCCCTAGCACAAAATATTTAAGGTGTCCACAACTACCATCAATCTTTTGTTACACATATACATTTCAAAGGAAAAACAATAACTATGAAAGAGGTGATATATTTATTGTTCAAACAAGTTATGTTTGGACATAATTTGAAACGAACACACTTTTGGGGGTTTGTTGTTCTATTAAGAAAACAGTAAAATGTCATTTAAATATGGACTTTTTAAATTTAGAAAAAAATGGATACTGTGTGAATATAGCTTATGACCCACTGGTATACACGTCTGTCGCATCTTAGGCGCATTTAACATGTGCGATTTCAGCTTTATGCGGTCGGCAAAAACAAGAAAAACAACAACAAAAAAGAGAACAACAACAATTTAAATACTGTTCCTGTAGTGCGGGTGATTCCGCCCACCATTACACTCAAAGTAATTTTGACTATATGCGGTTTTCGCTTTAGGCGCTGACCGCGGAACGTAACCCCAGTGTAAGATGAGACAGACCTGTATATATAATTTGTATATAACTATACACCAATCAGGCTTTTAAATAGGCAGAGCAGGGTTTATGTAGATATAGGTATTTACATTAAAATTAGTGTTATAGTACTATTACACTTGGGTTCAATAATCAAAACAAAAAATCTAATTGCTTGAATATAACACAAACAAAAGAGATTCTATCTACTGAAGTGGGAAACACATTGCCGCATAACTTGAAAAAGCTGCTGTGTGCTACCATCTGCAAGTGCACTACAATTATTTTCAGACACTTAGTAATAACACCATACATCAGAGGCTAAGATGGGTACCAATATTCTTTGATGCCATGCACACATATTACAATTGACTCTTAGTGCCAAATTCTGCCTGCAGATACTAAAATAATAAGAGTTGTACACGGGTATTGGAGGACAAATTTTAGGTCTTTGTTTACATTTTTTGTTTCAATACAAACTGGAAATTTTAAAACATTAATTTATTTAACTAAAATGCACTGTCTCCACTCAAAAATTTACATGCCTAACTTCTTTGAGAATACTAAGTGATTGTTTTCACTTGAATTTTCTATTGCAATATAATGGGTCGATCCTGCAATGGAAATACACATGGTAGTAAGTGCTACGCTTAGGTTATTGGAGAATCTGGTTCTAAGTTTGATATAAACTGTATTTCAGTGTCTATTTGTCAAGAAGTTCACAGACTTCCAAGTATGAGCACCTGTGCATTAAAATATAATTCTATATAAATTACAGAATTATTTTTAAAATATCATTATAATGAATTTATAGCTAACATGCTGGACTTTGATAGGTACTTCTCACATCCATTAAAAAAAAAAGGTATAGATTTAAAATAAGCAAAACTTACACGTTTGTACTTCCCAGATTAGTTAAAAAAGTTCTCTTACTAAACCTCTCAAATTCAGAGATTTTGCTATTTTCTATTACTAAATAACTTGGAATGGATGTAATAAATTAGGCAAAATAAGCCTACTTAGCACAATATGAAGTTTGTTCAATTATTTCCACCCTCTCTCTCCTGCAGCTTGGATATATGCCTGCTTAACATGTTAAATTAAACCGAATAAAATCAAGTCACTTCTCATACAGAAAGCAACCAAATCAGAAAAATCTTTCAAGTCTTTGGTCTTGAACTGGAAACAACCATGTAACAGGGACAGAACACAAAGAAACAGAGGTGGAAACTATATAGGGAATATGCCACCGAAAAGATTAACACATGCCATCCAGCCAAAGAGACACTGTCTCTACAGGATTTAGACATAAAAAAAATAAAAAAATAAAAAGAGAAGTCAGGTTCTTGGTTGATGACCATCACTACTGCATTTGCCTCCCACCTTACAAGCTACCACTCGATTTTATTATCACTGCAGATATAGAAACAGGACACTGGAAAAATGGTTTCAATTTGACTGTCAGTTTGGTTTCCACAAGTCCTTCTGTGTCAACCCCAAAGAGAGGGTAGAAATCATCTCACCAGTTGACTGAAGGGGGGAGGGAGGGGAAGAAGCAAAATTCTATAAACACAGAAGCCATATAGGAAAGGGTGGTGGAAGAGGTATTCTCTTCGTTTTTCTGTTCTGTTTTCTTCAGATTGGGATTGAAAATAGAAGAGTGAGGGAGAGAAGAAGCTGGGCATGAGATTGCAGACTCCATGTTTCTAGGAAGAAGAAGCAAAGAAAACCTATAGGGAACTGAGCAGACAGAGCTTATTTACAGGGCTGACAGGTACAGACATAGCACTGTATGTCCTTGTATATTCTTCTACTTCCATTCTACCTATAGGGGGTCAGAAAAAGGGATTGCAACCTCTCCTCAAAGGTATGTGATCTAGAATCAAAGTGCACAAAGGGAAAGCTAAAAAAAACACCAGGTTACTGTAAATTTCTAAACAATTCTGCAGATTTGGGATGAAAATCTCTGTAAATAGGCCAATATTTTTTGCAGAATTATGGAGGCACCAAAACCATACAATATATGTTGAAATGAAAAGGTTTCTGTCAGTTTACTGGAAAAATCAATTATACAGTATACAGGATGCCTCACAGCATTGTGCAAAAGAGGAGGAAATTTCTACAGTTTTCCAATATGTCTGGACAATGCTTAGCTTACTATTTTGTTTATTTTGCCCATGAATTCTTCCCATTCCATTTTCCACCTGAAGTCACTCCAGTTAAACCATCTCATAATTTACTTCACTCAAATACAGTGTTTCTCGAATTGTAAGGCAGGCTTCCCAGGCCAAGTGTAAGGAAATTAAAAAGTGAAAACTAAATGTTTTATTTCTTGCTATATCATTAACACATACGTTTCAATTACTGATCTGTCTAATAGGTTCTCAGTACTTGGTACATATATTGAATATTCAGTAAACTGTTTTATCTCCTGAGACCTTCAAATATAGAAACAATGAAGAAAAAAAAATGTTAAGGCTGCTTTGTCCAAATGTTTAAGCATTCTTGCAAAATACTCTTCCCCTTGTCAAGATGACCCCTGTAGTGCTTCAATGTAGATGGCTACCTATGCTGACAGGGAGTGTTCTCCAGTCAGCGCAGGTAATCCACCTTTCCAAAAACCAGCAGCTAGGTCAATGGGAGAATTCTTAACTTTTTAGTTTAGACCAGACCTTAGTGTGTTTACCTAGATCATCATCATCATCATCTAATAAATTTACCTTACAAGTGTTGAATCTAATCCACACCACTCAAAATCAAAAGTTAGTAAGTTCTACTCTTATTAAACCATTGGGAGACAGACACTAGTCACACTTTAAAGTACAGTACTCATAAAAGAGGTATCCAATTTCCTTGACCATTACAGTATCTCCACAGTTTGAATTCACCCTAAAGTTTTTTTTCTGCCATCAAAGGCACCGTGGGGCTCGCAAAGTCCTCTATATTTATAAAAAGTATTCCTGACCTAAACAATTGAGGACAAATTCTATTCTCATTTACAGGTTTGCAATGTCATTAATTTCTACTTCAATAAGGTTGCACACCTATAACTGAAACTAAGACTTTGACAGAGTGGTTATTGGCCACTTTTCAGCAGTGCTTCAGAGCTCCATGAAAATATCTGAAAACATCTACTCACCTGCTCTCCAACCTAACTCCCAAGTAGGCATTAGTCCTGTTTCTTTCTGTGAACAGGTAAATAAAATTGATTGTATATTATCAGAATTTATTTAAGAGTAATAATCAAAGCAATTGTGTATCTGATGAGTACTTTTTTAATTTCTGATTTACAATATAGATCCCCTTATTCCCTGCCCCCACTTCAACTACTATAAAACTGTATTTTTTCAAAAATAATGCTACAAAAAGTGTTCTGGAGGTGTGCAAGCATTTAGGTCTTATATTTAAAGCAATATTTTGTTAAAGAAATATCAATAATTTGCTTATCGATATCATTCATGATTTTACAAGAAGAATCCACAACAGATGAGACTCTCCTCTGAAATTTATATACAACAGTATTGTATACAGCAACTATTATTTTGTTAGGGGTTGGAAGGTTGTCACATTAACACCATAAATACCCATTACATGTCACACCTGAAGACAAACTGATATACCCTTTAAAAATAGAGGCAACAAATTGGTAAGTAGTTTAGAAATGCAATACCAATCTTTAAAATCTTAAAAAATGTCTTATCCACAGTCCATCTCAAGCAAAAGCACACAAGCAGTATTGAAGGAATTAAGATTATTCCTAGCTGCACTGCATGCATCTCAAATCCTCTTACCTAATAGCTTCCTGGAGAGACAAAGTGAACCAAACCCATATTCATTAGCTCTGCTAGACCGAACAGACTCCAAAGCTTCACTTTTACAAAGGTAGTTAAGGAATGTGAATATAAAGTTGCCAAGTTAACTACTCCAAGTAGCAATAATGTCTGAGTCAAGTGAGGAATCTCAGTTTAAACATCACCAGCAAATATTCCATGTGCTAGTTTTCTGCTGTGAGATCTACAGTACATAAAAAGTCCAGTTCCTTAAAAAAACAAAAAACAAAAAACAACCTTTGTTTAACTATGAAAATACCTACTTGATTAAAGTAAGCCTCTCATAACTTAAACGTTATTTAAGAAAGGGGAGGGCATTTACTAACTTTTAAGAACCTAGTATTATTTATGTCCTAAAGTACAAATCCATAACATAACATAGTGCATTTTCTTCTGTAAATACAAGGATTTGTCAGTGAATGTTTACCTAAAGTACAGCCCGAAATAGAGCTCTGGGGCCATATAATGTACTATTTCAAGTGTTTCTTTCTCTACTTAAAAGGTTTTCTAGTTTTGTTTTGTTTTTTGGCTACTGTCATTTGCTCCAGAGCAAACATGCTTGTAAGATATCAGTGTTTCAGGTATCTTAACAAGATCCACTGATGCCTCACACAACACTTTGAGAAAACGATTCTATTTAGCAACAAATCTGATTATATAACTAAGTATTTCTTTTTAACATTTTATTTTATTGGCAGGACGCGATCCATAAAAACAAATAGAAATAGGATCTTTGTTACTTAAGAGTTCACATCCAATCCCACAACCACTCAGCACACAGAAAGAACTTTCTCAGACTTCAGTGGGAGTTCCCAATACAGAGCCCTTATAAGAATGGATCCATTTGCAGACATCCTACCTTGCCACAGTGGTTTGGGGCACCACAACTGGTTGCCGTGAAAATTATTGGGATGTCATATCAAGGGACTATAACTTCATGTGGGGAAATAAGCAGCAGATGAAGTCTCATAAAGGCAAGGATTCGGTTTTATAAATGCTCATAGCGACAAGAACACACAAAAAAGAGGAATAAAAGCCACTGAAAATATATAGCTGGGGATATCTTGCAACATACATGTTTCTCACAATTTTTTCAGATGTCAGGGGGTCTTTACAGCATAAGGTTCTCTCAAAGGTCTAAGAGCAGGACAGCCTTGCAAACTTTATGTATTGCATTGACCAGGAAATATAATCTAAAAGAATGCACTCAACAGTGCAGGCAGCGGAACAATAAAGAATACACAATTCCTTTTTCATTTCACATTTACTGAACAAATACAATACATCAAATATACTAACTAGACATAGTCCAGGTCCAGGTCAAGCAGAAGTATTTAGCTATCTCCAGCTGATGCAAATATGCAACAAGCACCAGACCAATCTGTTAGTCAAAAATAGACACATTTGCCTTTAAACTGGCCAAACTTATTATAACTGGTGAAAGTGAGCAAAATTAAGGGCACTGAACATTTATATAGAATCCATTCCTGACACAGTAGCAGTGTGTTCCTCAGAATACTGTTCAGGCTAATAAAACAGGTACATATACTACAATCTGAAATAGGAGTATACTAGGAAAGGTAAGTTAATGGATATTACAGTCACCCTCTCTCTCTGGATTCACAATTCAAGACTTAACTAAAACTGAAGTAATTAAGTGACGTTATTCAGTTCTGTAATAAACGCTGTCTCACTTGTAGAAAGCCTACATTAGGATCCACCAAGGATTTTAAGGTCACTTGGTCATTCAGAAAGTTGGCTCGGAATTATTAATTGTATTCTGTATTAATTAGCATTAATCTGTATTCATGCGCCTCAAATACAGGCCCATGAGTTTTCTGCCATAAGGTATCCCAAATATGGTTTGTCTTCCAGAAGAAGACCTGTTAAGAAAAATGTGAATAATTGTTACTCTTGTAATGTTCCCACCTTATGTATAGAAACCCCACCCTGTTTCTTGCTGCTTCCTCCCCCCTTCCCCCAGCAAAATACATCAGCAGCAGTCTCAAGATGCCTGTTCATACACAGAGGAGTAAGGTGGAGCACCAAGAGGCAGGCCAATTCTCCTTACACAGAGGGCACAGCAATTCTGAGCACAGCTACTGGATGCCTCCACCTGACTGACAGGTCATCCAGAATAACCAAGACAAGAAATCAGACTGTATTTCTGGCAACAGATCACAGAAATACCTTCTTGCTCACCTTACTTTTTACAAATACAACTGATAGAAAACTTGGATGAAATCCATCCAGTGCAAAAACATTCCTCAAAATCATACATAATAATGTATGAATACGCTTCAAATACATTAGTTCCCAGAGCTCACAATTTCTCACATTTATGGCCCACAGACCACACATGGTGTACTGAGAGCTGGCTGGTCACATGGTGATAGCTCTCCTTATTTCCAGTTGCTAAACATCATTAAAATGCAGGGACAAATAACAGAGACGCAAGGTGGGTGAAGTAATATCTTTTGCTGGACCAATTTCTGCTGGTGAAAGAGACAGGCTTTTGAGCTCCACTGAGCTTAAGGCCTGAAGAAGAGCTCTGTGTAAGCTTGAAAGCCTGTCTCTCTCACCAACAGAAGTTGGTACAATAAAAGATATTACCTCATCCATGTTATCTCTCTCATATCCTGGGACCAACATGGCTACAGCAACACTGCAAATGGAAAAATAATGTCAGGAGAGTGAGTCATTGCTATAGCTCCATAGGGATGTTGTGTGACCACAAATGGTATGAGAGATGGCCTCATCAATCAGGAATAGGAGGGGAAATGGCCTATGTTCTTTATCAATCATGCAGCCCATGCTATGAAGAAGTACAGAAAACCCCTGTCCTAAATGGTTTAAAAAGACTGTGCAAAACTGTTTAAATTAAGGAAGAGTATAAGAAAGGTCCCACAGTCCACAAGAAATTCACATGTTCTTGATTACAAGTTCCAGAGGCAGCTGTGTGCATAGCATCTGACCCAAGTGGCTAGCATAATTCTAGGATTAAAATTAGAAGACATATGCATATGTGGTCCATCCTGATACTTAAGTCTCATTATGCTAAATTCTGCATTGATTTACATACCACATATTCTCATTGACTTCCACGGAGTAAATAGAGTAGAATTTGGCCCAGTATTTCCTGTTAGCTGACAACCACTTAACATAATTTGGTCTGATCATTGTTACATTGTATTCATCTCTCTTATTACTTGAATGCTTTTTATGTGCTGACAATATTTCATTTCTTGTTTCCGGATAAGAATTTGCTTTGTTTATATAATGTGAATTATAACTTTTCTGACGACCACAATAACCTTTTTTCAAATCTGCCAAATGTGGCATGTATTTTAAAATAAAGAAGGAAAACAATTTAAACAGTAAGACAAATCTAGAAATTGAAACAGTAATGTAACTAACACAGATCAACAAATAAAAGAACATGTCTTGGAGAAAAGATATTAGTAAAATAATCATCAAGTTATTTAGCCTTTATTTGTTTACTAAAAGGTTTGTAGCATACCAAAAGAAAAAACTCCTCTCTGCTAGTTGTGCCTAAAGGCAAAACCACCAGTACTGTCATTCTCACAGAGCCCTTCTGTTCACATTCCTAACAATGTAAAAACAGCTGTTTTCTCATCTAGCCCTTGTTCCTGTCACACCTTTTTAAAGAAGGCATACAAGGCTTACCTCTATCACTTATGTGATGAGCAAAGAATAACTGTCAAAGATACTTAGAAAGTACTCTGTCTTTTCAAGCTAGTTTTACAATCAGAATTAGAATACATTATACCTGAGTAACATACAGCTATTCTTCTACTGAAGAAAAAGCAATTATTCATGTTCAGGGGGGAAAAGAGGATGCAAGGAAAAGATTAAGGCTTCTGCTTATTCTATGCCTAACTAAGGAGACAACCAGTACACTTTATATGTAACTGTATGAACTTTAGTAAGAAGTAGTCAAAGAAGTAGTCACTTTTACAGAAGGTCATTAAGTGGAATTCAAGCCCAAGTCTTGAAGAATACAAGACAAATGCAGATAATTCAAAAAAGATTTTCAAAAATACTATGGGTCAAAACTTCATTACTGTGCTACGCCAGAGCAGATTGTGAATAAGAACTGTGTGTAATAAAGGGTAGATGTGGGAGAAACAGAATCTGCTCTCTCAGCTTGGGGACAGAGCACTGGCATAGCCACTACTGCAGCCTAAAGGCTGCAACATCTTTGATGCAGTGTGCAAGCCCTTGCTCTTAGGCCTGGTCTACACTAGGGGGGCGATCGACCTAAGATACGCAACTTCAGCTACGAGAATAGCGTAGCTGAAGTCGACGTATCTTAGTTCGACTTACCTCGTGTCCTCGCGGCGCGGGATCGACGGCCACGGCTCCCCCGTCGACTTTGCTTCCACCTCTCGCCGAGCTGGAGTTCAGCAGTCGATGGGAGAGCGATCGGGGATCGATTTATCGTGTCTACACTACTCGCGATAAATCAATCCCCGATAGATCGATCGCTACCCGCCGATCCGGCGGGTAGTTTAGACATACCCTTAGGCTCTACTCTCAGATTCACCGGACGCTGCCTTGCTGAGCCTTTGCCCATTCTCCTCTTCCCCACGAAGTGAGCTGTAGCCCACGAAAGCTTATGCTACAATAAATTTGTTAGTCTCTAAGGTGCCACAAGTACTCCTATTCCTTTTTGCGGATACAGACTAACACGGCTATTACTCTGAAACCTTACACAGGCTCACCACAACATGCTCCTCCCTATATACAAAAGCTGCATGAGTTTTGCTGCATTTAGGTCCCTTCACAGCTCTTTCCCAGGCTGCAGGATTTTGTCTATTTTTTTCCCCCCAACTCCAAGTCAGGTATAAAATTATTTAAATGTTATACTTTGTCCATTTATTTCTTTAGGGCCACATTACGGCTATACTGAAGTCAATGGCACAACTCCTATTGACTTTTTAACCAGGTTCTGACCCCCTGATAAAATGTATGGTCATTATTTTTACAACACACATATGACATAATATTACCATATATTAAGTACCTTTCATTGTATTGTCACTACGGTGTTCATGCTAATGTACAACTACAAATGGTTAAAATGAGACTTGTTCCATAAATGACTTGCAGTGTTGAATCAAACTGTAGTGGTGTGTGTATCTGGAAAACATCCTATTGGACAACATTCAACAACTGATTACTAGCAATTTTATTTAGTTTAAAATTTTCATTGGAGCCCACAACTGTACCTCTGTCATCAAATCGCAAAAAACTATTTACCGTATATACTCATTCATAAGCCGATTTTTTTTTAGTAAAAAAGGGAAGCACCCGAGAAGGGGGTCGGCTTATGAATGGGTATAGAAAGGCAGAGGTGGGACACAGCCCCTCCCCCAAACAGAGGGAGCAAGGAGAGGCAGCAGAGCCAGAAGGGAAGAGGTGGGGCCAGAGTCTCTCCACTTCTGGCCATGCTGCTCTCCCCCCAGCCTCCGAAGCAGCTGCAGCTCCAGGGCTGGCCTTGCCGCTCGGCCCCGCCCCCCAGAGCAGGCTGTGGCTGCGCTGCCTGGCCTGCAGGAGCACGCTGCGGCTGTGCCACCCAGCCCAGCCCACTGGAACATGCTGCGGCCGCACCGCCCGGTCTGGCCCGCCAGAGCAGGCTACAGCCGCGCAGCCGAGCCTGCCGGAGCAGCTCCAGCCGGGCCAGAGACATCCTCCCCTGGCCCTCCCCAGATAAGGTGGGAAGGGATGGGATGGGGAGAGTGTGGGGGTCCCGGGCTAGGGGTGGGGTCATGTGGGGGGTGGTCACAGGGGTTACTCCCCTGACCCCCAACTTCTCCCCCCCAAAAAATTTCCCCACCAGTTGCTGTCCCAGCCGGTCAGGGTAAGCAGCTGGCGCGCCGGGACACTTTGTTTACTTAAGTTTACCTCCGTGCCTGCGGACACTTGAGGTAAACAAATCATCTTGGTCCGCCAGCGGCTTATCCTCATGGCCCGGGAGCCAAAGTTTGCTGACCCCTGAATTATAGGGTCGGCTTATGAACGGGTCATAAAAATTTTCCATTTTTACTTATCCATCTTGGTGGGGTTGGCTTATAAACGAACCGGCTTATGATTGAGTATATACGGTAGCTACTTTGGTAGACATTTAATTTGATATTAATGATTCAAACAAAATTGTAATTACAAATTTCCTTTTATAAGTGAATACAAAGAGGAAAAAAATACCATCCTACAGTTCATTTCTGCATGCTTGAAAAAAGTTCTTAATGCTGTTTGAGTGTAGCTACTACAGTAGTGGCACTATTCGTTTATAAATGACTCCATAAAGATAATTGTAGAAACTGTATTTGCTTCAGTGCAGCATATTTATATTAATTCACAAACTTTTCCCTGCATTTCTCTATGATACCTGGTAGCACTAATTTAAGTGCTTTTAACAAACTTGATTTCCATCAGTTTTTAAAGAGGAATTCCCCCATTGACTTCAATAGGAAGAAACATTTTTAAGGGAAAGGGGGGGAAGAGGAGGAATCAAAGCCCCCAACACTTAAAAGTATTTTTTATTTAAAAAAATCATGGCCTATGTAAGAAGTCCAGGCAGTTCACTGCTGACTCAGACTCCTTAATGAAATGTTACAAATTTTGATTCTATAAGCCCAAATATAGGCTTAAATAGTTCAAAACTATCAGTTAAATATTTAATACTTTTAAACAATTTTATCCATAAAAACAATTTTACCTTTCTCATCATTTCATACACGAGTTAATTTTAAATCAACTTGAGCACCGTGGCTTTTTTGTAAAATGAATCTGAGTTTTGCATTTTGTGCTACAACAAACCCATGACTTTTCCTTCTTGTCATGTCAAGCGGCTGTAATCATCATAATTAATATTTAATCAATATATCTATTATATATCCTGCATTTTGGAGGATTAAAATTTGGACAGAAATATTCTCTCAAGACTGAAACTTGGCATGCAAGGTGAAGGTCTACATCCCCAATAAAGCAATTTCATCATTTTAAAATCTGTATGTTGTACAAAGAGTTAAAATGGTACTACAATACAATTGAATAACTGCCTTTCATAAGGATTTAAAATTTTATTAGAGAATGTTTAAAAATAAATGGTACAAAGTGTTCAAAATGTCAGTCAGTAATCATCGGGGGTAGCATACAGAGTATAGGGGGATGTTGGTATTTTGCTATGGGATGATATACAACAAATACAAACTGCAATCTCCCCAATGGGGGGGTACGGGGTGGGTGCATCAGAGTACAGTGAATAGGCAGTGAGGGTACATCGCTCATGCAAAAAACTACAGGCAATTGTGGGAATAAGTAAGTGGGCCGGGTAATGAGGATAAGAGCACCCTCGTATGGTGGGGTTCGGTGGGTTTAGGGTTCAGGAGATAGGGTCCAGCAAAAGAAGTCTACCAGTCTTTGTGGGTATCTGCTGTGGCACAATCCCATACTTCTCATGCAGGAAAACCTTCCTTTCACCAGAAGTGGAAAAATCTGCTTGTGTAAGGAGTTTGAGTCCATAGCCTAAAGTGTAAACAAGAACTCTGAAAAATGATCAAAGACAAAGGCACCCTATCACCCATGCCCTGAGCAAACATGCTTCACAAAACGATCATTCCATATCTGATCTCTTAAGTCCTCGTCCTCAAAGGAAACCTGCACAACACCTTCAGAGGATGAACTTGGAGCTTAGATTCGTAACTTTGCTATACACTAAAAATCACAGACTCAATAAGGACACTGGATTTATGGTTTACTTCAACAATGGGTAACCCACTAACACTCCTTTGTCCTAGGACTGCAGAAGTGTTAACTGCCCACTTCACCTTGAATGGTCTCTGGCAAGGCGTGTTAATTCATTATGCTAAGCAATCTGTTTCACCTTGTATTTAGCTGTGACACACTCTTGAGTACCTTTCCCAGATTTGAAGAAGAGCTCTATGTAAGCTCAAAAGCTTGCCTCTTTCATCAACAGAAGCTGGTCCAATAAAAGATATTACCTCACCCACCTTGTCTCTCTAATATCCTGGGACCAACATAAATACAACACTGCAAACAACAAGAAGTGTTAATCCGTTTAAACAGTCTACCCAGTGGGCCAGCAAAAGGTCTGAACAGCACGAAGGACTGTTTAATGGATATTTACTAGTACTATCACATAAGGAAAAAGAAAACGAAGCCTTCTCACTGGCCTTTTTGAAAAAGTTCCAAGTCACGAGAAAGAAGAGATTGCGTTAGGAAAAACATCACTGCCCCTCCTCTAGAATTACTTAGATACATAACTCAAGCACTGCAGAAAACATAATAGTTTGAATAAATCCAATACTGTTGTGAAAGTATTACACAATACACTGTTAACCACATGAATCATATCAAGTATCATATACTTCCATGAGACAATTTTGGTTTTATTCTTGCTGTTTAAACAACATTCGAGTGTCATGTGGTAAGTTATTATGCTTGCTTACTTTTCATTTTCACTTGTCTTGAACTACGAAAGCCAAGTCACTCTTACTTTTTGGTACTCAAGCAACAGCACGAAAGTAGTTTGTATCTTCTCCATTGGACAATTAATTTTAACTGCCCCCAGAAAGTGTTTCACTGGATTTTTTAAAATCTATTCCTATCAGGTTGCATACAACCTTTTGTCAAAAAAGGCCTCTAAATTCTCACCTTAAATAATTTGACAATATATCTTTTAAGAACCAATGTTAAGAGGTGTTAAACTCTACCGAATGACTGCATTAGCTATTATTTAAAAATAATACACTCCCTGGAGAACTGAATCAGAGAAGCAAACCTAAGGTTAATTACATTTTATTCTATCCAATTTAACCGTTTTCATTGACATGATTTTACAACTGTTACTGGAATGACTTATTGATGTGTTTCTGTCTTAAGTCATACCTACAGTATTACTGCAGATCAACTTTAGATTGCCTATATCTTTGAAACAGATTTAGAAATTAACACCAAGTGAAAGTAGAACATTTCATATTCTATACTCATCACCATAGCATTTAAATCACATAAATATTGTTAAAGCATCACTTGGAAGAAGTTGTACAAAATGGAAAGTTTGCCATTATGGTCTACTGTTTCTAAGAAATTTCTGCTGTTTCTGGTATCAGCAAGTTTGCTATATTGGCATTACATTAAAGCTTCCATTTCTGACCCCTTCAAACAAAAACAAGCTGTTCAACAATGTCCAATCTGTGTGTCATATAATCCTGTTTAACTCTATACAAACTCAGGGTAATATTTGGATAGTTTTTAAATTTAGCATGAATATCCTGGCCTACTTAAAGGACACCCTCTCCTTTGGAAAGCCTTCCACTAAAACTGAAGATATCCTCCATCTTCAAAACAAAAACAAACAAAAAACTTTAATGCATAAGAGAAGTTAATGACGGTCAAATTAACAGAAGATGGCCCCAATGACATGGTTGTAACAGATGGTGTTGCAACTCAAAAGACCCAGAGATTCTGCTGTATTCTGCAGCCACAAATACAACATTAAGGTATAATGAAATAGACATTCTTAGTTTTTAGTACACCTTTTCGTGGATCTGTATAACAGTGTCAGAGTGGACTGTGCATAACTATTTCTGCCTTCTTGCAGCCACAAGTTAGAGAATTCCACATGGAAAACCCATTCCTCTTGAAAAGAATTCCATACAGGTTACTAGAGAGACAAGGTGGGTGAGGTAATACAGGTTACTGACAGAAGCATTGCTAAAGCACATTTAGCTAAGTTATGAGAGTGTTCTGACTGCCTAGATAGAGCTATTAAATCCAACGTGGGCTATCACTCTATTGGATGAGAGAACAGAAAATCCTCTCCCTGATGACACAGTTCATGATCTTCAATCATAATTTGTCTTAAAGTGGCTCACTACACACTTCTTCTAAAAGAAGGATATTTTAGACTGTAGAACAATTCTTTAGAGTACCATCTCTATTGTCTTTCCTAAAATATTTCAGTCCCTTGTTGAAGGACAAATATGTTCCCTATTCTATTTAGGCTGTGAGCCCAACAGTGGGCTGACAACCCATTGTCAACAGTGAGGCTGGGGTAGGTTACTACAGCGTACTGCTTGTAATAGCAGGTGCATGGCCCTGGGGCTGCCATCTGCCAGGAAGGAAGTATTCTCTTCTAGGATGCTGAAGAGACTGACAAACAATGTAAACAAAACACTGACTCACTCCTAATCTGTGGAATCAAGCTATTACATTACTGGGTATTTTGCAGTGTAGCTGTTATATGGGTTTTTCTTCATCTGTTTAACTATTTCAATATGCTGTTTATTAGAATAAAATGCACGTATAGGTTACTTATATGGGACAGCTATTCTGTGTTTATTGTATAAGTGTATGAGCCTCCCGCATACACACCCGAGCTACTTTTTTAAAAACTGTAGAGCTTGTTAAATTATGAACTCCGGTAAAGACACTATAGCTCCAATGACTGAACTGTTAATTACCTATGCACAGGCAAATCTAAGTGTCAGCTATTTAATGAGTTTATCTACTACTGAGTTAATAGCTTATTTCTTAGGAATGTTATTGAAATTAGCCATGATGTGGGAAGAGTACTAATACTTCACCAAAACCTTTCCCCCACACTTTGTCTGTCTAGTTGGTTTGATTGCACATGCGGGTAGGAATTCTTTGGATATGTATGTACAGCATCTGATCTCAATTGGAGACTTTAGTCCAGACACTACTGTAATACAAATAATAAATAATAATCTAACACAGAAAATATCTTGAAGGACAGTGAAAGCTCTATCTGAATTCCAAGCAGAACATACTAGTGCAAGATCTGTAACTCAAAAAGAAAATAATTTATCAATAGTTTTTAAAAAAATTCAGAGGTATTTATATCCATTTGAAAAGTATTTCCCCACTCAAAAGCTTGAAATCACAATCTGCTTCCTTAAAAGAAAGACAAGGTGGGTGAGGCAATCTTTCTAATTGGACCAATTTCTGTTGGTGACAGAGATGAGTTTTCGAGCTTACACAGAGCTCTTCTTGGAAGTTTGTCTCTCTCACCAACAGAAGTTGGTCCAATAAAAGATATTACCTCACTCACCTTGTTTCTCTATAATCCTGGGACCAACAGGGCCACAACACTACACCACATACAACAATGGAAGCTATCGATCCTTAAAACGCATTTACCCTACATTGCATTCAAACACTGGCATTTTTTGTACATTTCCACATAGCGCAGGACGACTGCCATTTCGCTAGAAAAATTTTAAACATTTGTTTTGGAAAAAATTATATGGACCGTACAAACTGCTATGGGGGGAAAAAACAGGATAAACTTTGGGCCTGTTATCCTTGACTGTATTCCTTTAAAGGTATTTCCAACCAGATTGTTGCCCATTAGATTCAAGTTTAAAACAAACCTCTCCACTTTTGATTAAATCAAGCTATTTTTAGCAGTAGGTTTTCATCTACAATACCAACAGAAACACATTTGCATGTACATGAATAAATATGAAACTTAGCAGACTAGTCTCCACATAATCATGCATATTGATTATAAACTATCCACCAACATGCCAAACAGCGTCTAGCTGTCTACACATTAGGAGCAGGATGCACATCTACCTAGTAAAACTAAAAAGTAAGTTGCTATACATGCTATCAGTTTACTAATCAATTAAGTATTTTATCCTTATGCAGACACAATAAAGAACTGAGGGGGAGGGGGAATTTCTATTTATTTCAGTGAGCTTTAGATCAGGCCTTTAGAACCTAAACCTGCAACTCTTGCTCACACCAAAAAAAATGACACTAAATTCATTAAGAATTTTGCTTTAGTAAGGGCTACATGGTCAGCAAGACTACTACTCATGTGAATTTGGGTTTACCTAGTGCAAGTCTGCCCCTGGTGACCTCCTTACAAACACATACAGAGAAGCAGCTATAAAAAAAATAAAATAGCTAGATTTTTTTAATTCAGAGAAGCAATGTGACACTTAGAAAAATAAGCACTCAGATACCAGGGTTGTGGGTACCAAAATGAGAACCTAGAGCTTGATACTGCACTACTGAAATCAGTGAATGCTACTGACTTCAATGAGCACAGAATCAGACCCAGAGATAGCATTTGCTTGAAAATGAACTCTTGAATTCTATGAGGAATTAAAAGAATTACAGGTCTGTCTCATCTTACGCTGGGGTTACGTTCCGCGGTCAGCGCGTAAAGCGAAAACCGCGTATAGTCAAAATTACATTGAGAGTAATGGCAGGCAGAATCGCCCGCACTACAGAAACAGTATTTAAATTGTTATTTTTCGCTTTTTTTGTTGTTTTTTTCTTGTTTTTGCCGACTGCGTAAAGCTGAAATCGCACATGTTAAATGCGCCTAAGATGCGACAGACCTGTACTACTAAATATTAAATGAATCTACATAGAAAAGTCTATTAGATAAATTTTGTCTATTTGTTTTATATGGTTTATTTTATGCATTTTGCTAATATATTGAAAAATCTACCAACTCTCAGCAAAATGCTGTCTTCACAATTTCAAAAACACAAAATAGATGCACTCATGGACACAAATACAGTCCATAAGTGAAGTATGTATATGCACAAACATACATTACACCACATGATGGTCTTTAAAAAAATTAAAAGCAGTTAAACATTTCCTTAGGATTTGTTTCCTAGATGGAAAAGACGGACATTTTGTTAAGTGCTCTTGCTGCTTTTGAAAAGATGTGGTTTAAACTGAAAATACCTAGATTGTATATACAATACTTTAACTTCCTAATGGGGGAGGAGATCCAGTACTTAAATTGACTATGGTGTACACATGTCATGTTTCAACTTTTAAACCAGCTTCAGTATTTCAATATAATGATATTTTAAAAAATGGAAAAACCAGCACAAAGGATCCAATATTATTTCCTCCTTGTAGCGGGGTGGGGTATGGGAAATATGCATACAAAATATGTCCTAATACTCTTTCTGTTCATACATTCCTTTATGTATTTTACTTACAACACAAGTGAATGTTAGTCTCTGCAGCTATCTTGAAAGAAATCAAATTATCAGAAACAATCAACCTAAGCATTTCCTCTGCCTTGAGCAATGACTACACTGGTTCACTTTAGAACAAACCCACCATTCAACTTTGTCTATAACTATTTATCTTAAATGATTCAAAGTAACCATGACAATCTTCAAATGTTTAGTGCAACTAAATATAATTTAAACTATAATAAGAAATAAAAGCCAAATACATTTATGGGTTTTGGTGTTTTATCTCATTTTAAAAAATCTGACATCCATATAATTAAAACAATTGAAAATTATTTTTTTTTAAAGTAGAAGTTCTCATTTAATTTTACAAAATGTATAGTTTGCAGTTTGTATTTTATAGGTTATGCTGCCAGATTTGATACCTAATCATTTCATTTTACCTCTACTAGAAGAATGCAATCTGAAAGAGCAGTAGCACATTTTCCAACAAGCATCTAAGGTGAAACTGGAACTCTGAAATTTTAACTGCAAAGTAATTTATAATCACAGCCATATCAGATGTAAGAGGTAAGCCAGTTCTTGAATCTATTAATTCTGAGGTATATACCCACTGCATGGCACTAGATCAGTAAGAGCAAATATTACATTTAGTACTAATTTATACTAAAAAAAATTAGGCTTTTAAAAAAGATGTACAAAGCTGTATTTGAATGTTTTCATAAAATTAACAAGACATTTTGATTAAAAGATTATTTTTATACAGGCAATTAAAACATTTCCCTGCAGTTTCTGAACCAAACATTGTGGCAATCAGTATATAAGAACCAAAAAGTGAAACTGACTTCGCTAGTTTTATTGTCCAAACTGCACACAAAGGAAAAAGTAAATCAGAGTTTCAGTTTTAACAATGTGAGAATTTTCTCTAGATATGACGTTTGTACTGTTTAAGTATATTCATAAAATCCTTACAAGAATTATGAGCTAGTGAGACAGCATTTTACCTATTCTCAAAGACCACTATCTTACTTTATGATAATTTAAAACCGATGCATTATAGGTTATAATTGAAGACCCTTTTTTAATAAATCAAGAGGAAGTAAAATGGGGGGGGGGGGGCAGAGCCAACAGACCTCAATAGGTAGGTGCACTATCACATCTATTTGCTATCACAGTTTGGAAAACTTAAAACAGCACATGTTGCTTTTGGAAAAAAACAAAGATAATGGCCCCAATTGTAATATCCTTAACCAGGCAAAAAACTTCCAATTAAGTCAAAACTCAAGCACAATTAGTACTGAACTGAATGGGAATTTTGCTTAAGGATTTCAGGATTAAAAAAAAAAAAAAAAAAAAAATCACAGGGTGAAATCCTGACCCTATTAAAGCCAAAATTACTAGTGACTTCAATGGAGCCAGGGTTTCACCCAAAAGTCAGATCCTCAGTTGGTGTAATTTAGCACAGCTCCAATGTAATAAACAATTTACACCAAAGGAAGAACTGGGTGAAAATGTTTACATTAGCAAGAAAATACATAATTTTGTATGAACTAATGTTCTTTTGCAAAAGGGTTGTTGTTTCATACTTAGAAAGCTGAATGCTAACTGATAATCAGTGTGCAACAAAAGTTTCCAGCTATCTAGTAAAAGCACTTTTTTATTTATATTTCAGAAGAAGACAAGTACTTGTTAGACTCTCACAGGCCTGCACACTTTCAGAGTGAAGCAGAGCTAAGTTAACTGATAGATTCTGAATGACCTTTTTATTTTTCTGTTTGAAGCTATTTTGGTTTTGTTAGCTTGCTCTCATCATAACAGGATGATTGATACTGGCTCAAAATTCCAAAAACGCACTATTCTTTAAAGCAGACAGGCAAGTTACTGATGAAAACCAATGCATCTTTATTTTTAAAGTCACATGATTAATTTTCTTTGTTAAAGGGACAAAAACTCAAACACAATATTTACCTACATAATAAAATATATCTATAGATATGGGAAAGTATTTGAACTATGTTTTTACATTGAAATATTAATTTCCTGATAAACCAAATAGAATGAACTTTGTTCTTTTTTTGTTTTGTTTTTTACAATATACATGTTTTTTACAGATTTTTTACGAGAGCTCTTCACATTACTTCTTTCTAAAGAAGCATACATTTCAGTTTTAAAATTCCTCCAAACAAAACTGTTAATTTCTCCTTAGCTTTGAAAGGATAAAGCTAGTTCCCACTCAATGGCTTTAGTGATTCAGTAAACAATTAGTACAAACAGCAAAGTAAACAATTCTCATCACATCTAATATAGGCTACCTCCATGGTAAACTGTATATAGTAACATCAATTAAAAATCATCAATAAAATTTAGCCAAATCATTCTGAACTGCCACTGTCTTAAAATAAGAAATGAGAGTTAAACCAGTACCTAGTATGCTTAATACATATACATATATTTCTGTAATTCTGTATGTGTATTTCATCATAAAATATGAAAATCCTGTTAATCTTACAAATTAAAGTTCTTAGAACCTCTAATTCTACTGTGAACAGTACTGGTGATCTTTAAGGAGTAGCAGTAGCAGTGCGGTAGTAGTACTGTAAACAAACTTCAATGGTGGTTATGTAAACAAAACCAAAATAGAGCTCAGGAGTTGTAAATGTTAATAGCTCCGCTCAATAGCCCACTACTGTACTTATGCATTCCGTTACTAAGGTAATATTATTGCACTTTCCTAATCACACTGCTCTTTTTGTTCAAATTAATTCACTAAAAATACCTGTAACATACAGCCTCCACTTTAAAATATGACCTGGAACACTGATCAACAGTTATGCAAAGTGTTTCCTATCTCTTTGTCCTGAAATTGGCTACAGTTCTTCCTGAATAGAGTGAGTGTAATTATATACAACAGGCACACACGTGTGGGAAACACAGAAACCTCAGGGAAACAGAATGGCAGAAATAGTCATCAGCTATGCCTCCTACATTCAGCTCAACACCCAATGATGCTGATCTTCACTGCACATTTACATGCATATAAGAAACAGGAAAAGGAAGCTCACACACAAAAGAATATATCTTAATAATCTTCAGATATTTTATAACTACTAGAATTATACTGTTCCCACCATAATTCATTTTGCTATATTTATGTTTTTATTAACTTTATCAGAGATGTAGTGCCAGTTTCCCCTTATTAGCTAAGTGAATGGAATTTCCACAGTTTAATCCAATCTGGATGCTGGGAGTATTTTAATCCAGTCCAGGTTTTCCCCTAGGCAGAGTTCCCTCCCCCTTAGGGTCAGCAGTTTGGAAGATACTGTGGAAGTGGTGCTTCCCCAACATGGGTTTGTTATGCAGTTGGGGGCTGTAGGTGGGTCAAGCAAAACTCAAATCTTGTTAAACTCAATTTACAATTAAATACAAGAGAGCTCATGATTTTACTGGAACATAATTCCAATGTACAGGCCACAGCCAAACATTCTTTATATAAGGCAATGGAACCAATAATTGTAGCATTCACACTTATTTATGCCAAACCATGTAAATCCTGATGCCAGCTTAAGCAAAACTACAGATAACTGATAAGTCTGTCTCTGTCCTTAACTCTCCCATTCAGTGTGTTCATCTTGTAAAAATTCTGATATTTCAGTCAACAATCCTCTCAATTAGGTTCAAAGCTTTCTCCACTTTCATCTCTTCCATCTTTCTGCACTTCCTATAAAAAAAGAACATTTTCTCCTTCAAAATCAACAAGCCAATAATAAATGGAACAAAAATCTTTACAAGTGGCTGTCAGAAATGGCTACTTTTTACTTCAAACTGATTATCTGTATGAAAACTATAAATATGGAAGTAAAACCCTAGACCAATAAACACATATTACAGTTGATAGGTGCACACAGGTTAAAAATGCCCTGGTGCAATAGCAAAGAGGATCCCTGCAGTGTCTCAATCATTAACTTTTAATCCTTCACATATTGTCTGTTCCTGGCCTCCCCAATTAACACAGACTTTCCCTCTTGGCTAGGAAGAGTTTTCCATAGCACAACTAGCACCTCTGGAAAGGAACAGCTACATGATTAAAACAGAAATTCTCTCTCAAATTAAGCTTTACATTATTTAGGGTTGTTTTTGGTCTTCAAGCAGCCTGCCTTTGCAATCCATTTAAAAAGCAAACCAACCAACTGGCCACTGATACTGTGATTCAACTGGCAGCTGCAGTGTAGTTACACATCGCTCTTGGGTAGGCCTTTAAACAAAATTTGCAAAACAATATGTAACCCTCAAACACGCAGTGACTCCTGAAAAGATCAATGTTTTCACATGCTCACTGCAGATTTATGCCCAAACTTTCACAACAGGTCAAAATAATTCAGAATAAATATATTAATCCTTCGAGGTTGTTCTGTTTTGACTCTTTCAGATAGAGGACCAAGGATCTGTTGGTAATCTGGTGTGCTCCCTCGCTGTCTTTTAACTCAAGCTTTATAAACTCTTAAGCAAACACTTTGAAAAATCTTCTGTAACTGCAGTTCTGTAACATGTCCAAAATATAGAACTGTGTACTCACTGGTTTGGGTTCCTGTGAAGAGGAAGCACTCAACATATAAGTGTTTCCTTGTATATAGATATTTTATTTGGAAAGTTTACAAAGCTGAGAAAGAGAGATAAACCATCCCCCACCCAATACTGCAACATCCCCTAGAAATACAAATAATAGCACATTGGGAGAGCGACCTACTACTCACCTTTCACAGCAGTTGCTTCTTTCAGGTTGTGGGATAGGAAATCTATGCTGGCATAGGCGCTGGTCTCCACTCCATTGATGTCCCCATTCATGGCGTGCCTGCCTTTGGGTCTGACTTTGTCACAGTTCGCCAGGTTCCCATCCACCACGTCTATAGCGATGTAGTTGAGGCCGTTCTGGAAGCCGGCGGAGGTCTCCCGGCACATGGGGCTGCTGCCCTGCTCCTCCTCCAGGCCTTCGCTTTTCCTGAGGGACACGTTCTCCACCGAGGCCGAGTTGTGCCGTTTGGGGTTATGTGCAAAGGAAGGAGACACGGGGGTCACAGTGGTGGTGGAGGAGAAAGTCTCCGAGCTGTGCCGCCGGCGCCCCTGGGGATCCGCCCGGATGACCTTGGCCCCGCGGTTGGGGTCCGGGGGCGGGCTGGAGAGGATGAAAGCCTCCACCCCGGCCAGGGTGAGTCTCTTCACCCCGGCCGTGGGGCTGGTGACCCGGGCACTTTCTGGCTTCTGGGCGATGGGCTGGGGCGGGGTGGCGGCCATGCCGAAGGTCATCTCGGTGTAATCCCCCCCGTCGGGCGGGCAGGCCAGGCAGGCCACCCCCACCGCCGCCTGCAGGTAGAGCCCGTCGGGCCGGCCGCGGCTGGCGCAGGACTCCGGGGAGAGCGCCTCCAGGGAGCCCACCGACACCGGGCCCGCCTGCGAGCCGAAGTCGATGTTCATGTAGTCGGAGAGGGGGGAGCGCCTCCGCCCGGCGCCCGAGCCCAGCGAGGAGGCCGGGCTGTCGGCCGGCAGGGAGGGCGGCGAGTCGGCGGCCGCCGCCTCTCCGAAGTCGATGTTGATGTACTCGCCGGGGCTCTGGGGCTCGGGCGGCAGGGGATGCTCCTGCATGCTGGGCATCAGCGTCCGCAGGGTGTCCAGGGCCAGGCGGCTGGGCCGGACCGCCCGCGGGCCCCGCTGGCTCAGGAAGCTCTCGGTCCGGCTGTGCCGCAGCGGGGAAGGCACCGTGTGGCTGGAGGGGGCGGCGGGGCGCACGCCGCAGGCCGGCTCCTCCGGGATCAGCCTGCCCGGGGAGCTCATGAACACGTACTGGTCACTGTCCTTGGCCGGCTCCTGGCTGGGGCAGGAGCGGGGCAGGGAGCTGCTGGCATAGGCGGCCTTCGGCGGGTCTCCACCGCCCTGAGCCGGGGCGAAGAAGAAGTCGGGCGGGGTGAGCGAGGCGGCGGGCGGCCCGTGCGGGGACATGTTGATGTAGTCGCCGCCGCTCAGCCTCCCGTCCGAGCTCTCTACCGACAGCCGGGAGCCGCCCCACATCCGCATGTAGCCGTTGTCGTCCGGGGAGCTCTCCCCGGGGGAGCTGGTCTTGTAGCCGCCGCTGCCGTTCCCCGGCGAGCCGCCGCCCGCCCCGGCCCGGGGCTGCAGGATCTGCTTGGGGGCGGACACGCTGGTGGGGCTCATGGGCATGTAGTCATCGCCGCCCCGGCTGCCCGGCCCCAAAGCCGCGGCCACTCCGGGGGTCATGGGCATGTAGCCGTCGTCCCCTCCTCCGCCGCCCCCTGCCGGCGGCCCCAGGTTGGTGCTGCTGCTGCCGGAGCTGCGGTGGGAGCCGATCTCGATGTCCCCGTAGTCCTCGGGGTAGGGGGTGTAGGTCACTTTGGGGGAGGCCGCGGGGAAGAGGCGGCCGGAGCTGCCGGCGAAGGTGGCCCGCATAAGGGTGTACTCGTCCAGGGAGGCGGAGGAGACCTGCGGGGGGGCGGGCCGCTGCCGGCACGGCGTGGTCAGCGAGTAAGTCCGCTTCCTGGGGCCCTTGTCCCCCGCCGAGTCCGGGCAGAGCCGGTAGCAGAGCCGGCCGCTCTGGGGCCGCTCCATGGCCATGTAGCCGTACAGGTCCGCGCTGCCCCCGGGGTCCCGCACCGGGGGGGTCTCGGCGATGGACTCGGGCGTGTTGCTGCGGTTGCTGGCGGTAGAGAACGGCCGCAGGTCGCCGCCCGGGCTGGAGCCGTATTCGTCGAAGGACATGAAGCCCGGGTCGCTGGGGGAGCCCGACACGGAGGCGCTGCCGCTGGACGGGCGCTGCGGGTGGGGGGGCTCGGAGCCGAGCCCGCTGCTGGAGGA
Organism: Platysternon megacephalum; assembly: GCA_003942145.1. NCBI lineage: Eukaryota > Metazoa > Chordata > Testudines > Platysternidae > Platysternon > Platysternon megacephalum. The sequence goes on from QXTE01000054.1 coordinate 4,302,273, forward strand.
GAGGCTGATCGGGCTGGTGGCGGAAGGGGGCGAGTGAGACACGGGCATAGACATGGAGCGACTATTCTGCAGGCTGCCCCCGGGGGGCACTGGCCCCAGCTTCCCCCCGGACTTGCCGCCGCTACTAAGAGTGTGCGAGCGGCTCAAGGGAGTCCGCACCGGGCCGGGGCTCATGGGGCTGCCGGCGACCGAGCCCGTTCTGCAGCCATCCCCTTCGCTGGCGGTCCGCACCCGGCCCGGAGTGCCCTTGGTGCCGGCGCTGGCCCCGGCCGCCAGGCTGTCTGTGCGGGAGCGGCGCACCAGGCCGGTCTGGCTGGGCGGCAGGTTGACCATGTGGTGGTGCCGGCGGCCGGGCACGGTGATGGGGTGGGTGGAGGAGGCTCCGGGGCCGCCGGCGCCCCCGGAGGAGGAGGACGAGGAGGACTGGCTCTTGCTGCGGGGCCGGAACTCGGACAGCTCCTTCAGCGCCTTCATGGCCCCCAGGATGGTCTCGTGGATGTTCTGCGCCACCACCGAGTCGTCCGCCTGCATCCAGAGCTCGCCGGGCCCGGTGGCCGCCGACCGCCCCACCTCCATGAAGAAGAAGCTGTCGGAGTGGCCGCAGCGGCGGATGTTCATCAGCTGCAGCGTGACCGAGGGCAGCTCGCAGTTGAGGCGCACGAAGCCGATGGTGCGAGCGGAGAGGCAGAGCCGGTGCACCCCGGTCAGGTTCTTACTCTGCCCCAGGCCCTTGGGCTTCAGCGTCACCTGCCAGACCTCCCGGTAGGCAGCGCTGGCCGGAGCGATCAGCCCGTAGTTGAGGTCCTCGCAGCCGCCGGCCAGTGAGGAGGCGGCGGCACTGCAGGAGGAGAAGGGCGAGGAGAGGTGGCGGAGCGGGGAACTCTGGCAGGCGGCTTTGCCCTCGTTGAGCAGGTCGGTGAGGGCCCGGTACCAGCCCTCCTGCTCCTGCTCGTTCTCGGCCGCCACGGCGAAGTACTCGTCCTTGGTGTAGAGGGCGATCAGGTACTTGTGCTTGGCGTCCGCTCGCTTGTTGATGTTGAGGCAGGAATCCAGCGTGATCACCCGCTTGGGAGCCCCCGACTTGTTCTTCCATTTCTTCTCGTTCTCGTAGTACTCCAGCCGGGCGCCCCCCGCCCCCGGCTGCTCCTCCCCGCTGCCGCCGGGTCCCCTGAGCACGAAGAAGCGCTTGTGCCCGTGCTTCTGCTTGCGCAGGTAGCCGCATTTCCTCACGCTCTGGTGGTTGTTGTTGTTGTTGAGGTTAGGACCAGGAGGGGAGTTCAGGGGGGGCAGCAGCCCCAGCAGTGTGGGGCTCGCCATCCCCAGCCCAGAGCGTGGGACAGGGAGCTGAGTTCTTAGCGCCCTGGGGTGGGGGCTTATTCCCCTGGTCCTCGGAGCTGCTGTGACCCTGGCTCCTCTATAAAGCGCGGTGGTGATGGTGCTGTTGCCGACCTGGCTCCTCCGTGCAGTCTGGGCTTGCTGCTGCCCGAGGTCCTTCTAGATCCTGGGCGCTGCTGCTCTCCGGATCCTCGGAGCTGGTCGCCGCTGCTGCTGCTGCCTGTCTCGGTAACAGTTTCACAGTAAGTAACACATTGCGCACCAAGGGCTGAACTAAAGAGCAAAACAACACGTGACCCGCTGAGTTACCGAAACGCTCACACACCGAGACAAGAGGGGAGGGGGGGGGGGCAGGGGAAAGCCAGAGCAAAGGGGGGCGAGGCCATCAATCCGCCGCCAGCTTCCTACGGCATTGGGTGCCGCGCCGGGGAAAGGATAGCACCATGCACCAATGGGGATGGGGGGAGGACGCCGAGTCAAGGGAGGCGAGTTGTTATTGGGTTGTTCGCGCGTCTCCACCCTCTTCTCTCTCGGTCTCTCCCTCTGTTTCTTTTCCCGCCCACACCCTCCCTCCTTCTACGCACGCTAGCTCTCGCCTGCCCCGTTCCCCTGACCCCCCGCCCCGCACAGACACACACGGGAGCTTGCCTAAAACGCCAATCTACCGTGAAGCCCAGATAGACACGCGAGGTGGTCGGGGGGCTGCAGAGCCCGCTGTCACTGAATTAGCATATTAGCAGGCCACCTCGCCGGGCGGGAAAGGGGGCAGGCTCCAGCAGCTTCGCACCCGATGCAGAATCAGTGACCGTACAGTAGAGGAGAGGGGGACACAGGGACCCGAGCGAGTGACGGAGGAAGCTGAGCCGGGCTGGTGTTTACTACTCCAGGGCTGACAGATGAGGAAGCTTTCCGCCAGCGATCGAGAACGATGGACAGTTTTCCTCAAAAGCAAGAAGCTGCAGCATGGGCCAAAGGAGAGAGGTGCCAGAGCTGGCCATCTCCCCATCTAACCAGCCATCTTTTATGTGCCTCCCCCACCTCCATCGCCAAACCTGCCGCCCCACATCAAGCCTGAATGCGGCTAATGCTAGTGGACATGGGATCAAAGCCCAGGCAGTAAGAAGTCCTGCCCTGGACAGACTGACAGATACCAGAGGAATCCAGCTTTCGTGCTTTGGTAACGCTTGTGTAGCTTGTCATGGCAATAAAGCTCTGTTGCCTTGCCTGGTCCTCCCCTGTATCCCCCAGGCAACAGAGCTTCCCTGTGTTTGTCTCCCTTCCCACTACACACACCAAAGTTTGCCGTCCTAGCGTGCTTCTCCAGCGCCACGCACCCCTGCGAGCGTGCTTGGTCCCTCTGTGTCCTCAGCCACACATCTCCCTTCCCCCCCATCCCTTTCCCTGCCTTCTATGCGTGCCGCATACACCCCTCTGTGAGAGCCACATCAGAACTTGCCTGGTCTCCCCGATCCCTTCTTGCCTCCACACTGGAGAGTGCCTGGTCCCCTGGGCAGTGCCCCCCTACACATACACTGGAGCACTGCCTCACTCACATTGCACTGGCTGGGTCTCCCACCCCCGCCTTCTCCCCTCCCAGGATCCAGAGCCTTCTTAGCCGCCTCCCCTAAATCACTAGGCATTCCCTGCCCAGTCCTCCCCCTCTAGCTTCCCCTGAACCCGTATAACAGCGCCCAGACCTCCTGGGGCCCCCTCCCACTTTCGGGCATTTGCTCCTGGCTCGCCCCCCAGGTCCTACACAAAGTAACGGAGAATCGAGGGGGTAGCGGGGTGGGCAGCTGTTTCTGCTAGTTTGTCATTGATCAGGGGCTTGTTTGCCTTCTCTCCACAGTTGCTGTGTCTGTGTAGCGAAGAAATGCCACCTGGAGAGTGAAGAACTGGGGGGCGGGGGGGACGTTGTTCATGTTTTAATTAAGTAAATTAATTGATCGCCGTGTTTTGCGTTGCTGTGTATAAGGGCAGCGTTCGTGTTTCCTTGCGAAACAAAGCCAGCCGCACTGGGGGATTAGAGCACATCGAGGCAATTAAGTAATGAGAGTTGTGAAGGGGGAGTGTAGCAGCCTCACATTGCCCCCCCCCCCCCCCAGTGTTTACACTCTGGAAATCTGCCGCGGCTGCAGTGTGTGTTTGCTTTGCAGGCTGCTTTCCTTGTGGCGAAGGTGCGCGCACGAGTCCATGTTTTTCCAACCATTACAAATCCGTATTCCTAGTTGTGTGGCTCTGTTTTCCACGGCTACGTTTTACGGTTCATCTGTGTGCGTTGGGATCCCGGCCCTTCTCACCCTTGTTTGTGCAAAGCCCCAGTTGATGAACGGCTTTCAACGAGAGGAGGTCCCTGCTTGTTTACGAGAACCAAAATTAGTCATCTCACTGGACTTACACGCACAACTAACAACAAACGCCGGGATCAATATGCCCCTTGCTTGTACAACAGACACGGGAGGGAAGGGGAGGGGGCGGAATTGTAGAAGCCGGAGGTGATTTACCATCCCATGTCCCCTTCCCATTGCACCCCTTTTGTGTGTGTGTGTGTGTGTGGGGGGGGGGGTGGCAGCACGGAGACCAGCAAAGATCTCGGTTCTCTGTGTGAGGAACGGGGGTCGGGCGGGACCAGACAAGGTCTATGATGCGTGTATGTAGGGAGGGGGCGGTCGGGAACAGGGGGACCTGGCTAGCTGTACGGTGTGGGGGTAGGGGGTGGAGAAAGAGTGGGAACCAGAAACGATCTGTGATGTGTGTATGGGGAGGGGGCGGCCGCGGTGGAGAACAGAGTGGGAACCAGAGACGACCTGTGATGTGTGTGTATAGGAAGGGGGCGGTGGGGAACAGATAATATCTGTGATGTGTGTATGGGGAGGGGGCGGTGGGGAACAGAGAATATCGGTGATGTCTGTATAGGGAGGGGGCGGTGGGGAACAGAATGGGAACCAGAAACGATTTGTGTGATGTGTGTATGGGGAGGGGGCGGCCGCGGAGGGGAACAGAGTGGGAACCAGACCAGAGATGATCTGAGGGGCCGGTGGGGAAGAGGGGGCCTGGCGAGCTGTACGGTCTCTGGGTGTGTGGTGCGGGGTGGGGAACAGAGGGGGACCAGGCAAGCTCCGTGGAGGGTGGGTGTATGTATAGCCCCCGTGATAGAGAAAAACAAAATAATTGCTCGTTCTGAAGCATGCAACATAAAACACACCGTGGTGGAAAGGGGGGAAGTTATAATAAGGGATAAAGAAAAAAGTATTTATTGAAAACCTCTAGCCCAGGCTGTTTTTAATCACAGCCGCATCTTCTCCTTTCCTAGACCCACTCTCAAAGCTTGTCTCCCTTTTGCATATGTTTGGGAGGAGAAGGGGCCAGGAGGTCAGACAAACATTCTTGTTTTTAAATTTCTGTTCTGAATGCCATCGGGACATTCATGTGTCTGTATATTATGCAGCTGAAGTCATCTGTTTTGAATGTAAAGTTGAAAAAATATAGTTTCCATAGTGCAGGGCAGAGGGCGGGCGCAAGCAGCGAAAACAATCCAGTGTTCCCCTAGCAGCTTGTGATCCCCTCCACCAGTCTAGACCCCATCCTACACGTACACACACAAGAGTAAATACAGCGTATAGCGCTAGCTGCTCCATGCACACGCCATGCAAGAGAAAGTTAAGGAAGAATCTCTGTCCTTTAAGTTCTCCTTGGTTTCGGTCATAATAACTCATTTAGAAATCAATTCCTGTACCTGAAATAGGGGAGACTCAGCTATAAATATCAGCAGGCTCAGGTTGCAGTAGAGAGTTTTTTTAAAAGAACCCCCTTTTCCTCGGAGACTGGGTCTTCACTTTTTAAGTATTAAGGTACTTACCTGTTTGTTTGTTTTTTACTGAAATTAATACATGTTTAACACAGAAAAAGGGAAAGGCAACTGCTGGAGACCTGCGGTATTACCTTCCAGGAGGGAGAGAGAGATGGCGGCTGAAGTCTCTGCTACTGACTTACCATATGACCATTGCCAAGAACCAGTAACCTCTGTGCTTCATTTGGAAAATGGAGATAATAATACTTACCCACTCTGGCAAAATAATTTGAGATCTGTGGTTTAAAATGCTGTAGAAATGCAAGATATTTTTTATTTTCTATGTATTACAGTCCTTAACGAGGAAAGTTTCTTATGCAAGTCAGGAATGGTTGGTTTTCTAATCTTAATCTTTATGAGTATGAACCCTTTACTCAAATTGGTACTTATTTGAGTAACTCCTCACCAATATGAGTAAGAGGTTCACAATTTAAATCTATAAAAATACAGAAGACTATTTCTCTGAAACTTTAGAAAGTTTTTTTTCCAGAAAGTTATGAAATATTAATTATTTGGGGTCTCAGGCAAATCTTTAGAGTTGGCATTTGTAAAAGAGTAATAATTATGAACATATTTTCATAATGAAAAATTTAATTGTAATTATAGCAGCAGAATCAATGTTTAATAAACAATTTAGGTTGACAAAAACAATAAAAAGAAGGAAATTTCCTTTTAGCTCACACTTCCGCATAACAAATTGCTACTTTTTTGTATTTTTTTATAATTATGTAAGTGGTAGTCAGTAATAACTTTTAATGTCATGGTGCTGACTGATTTGTGACACATGCAATAAATATTGATCTTTTTTCTATTTAATTATTTTTGCTTTGTGGATTTTAACTTAGTAGGTGACCAAAAAACAGCAATGTGTGTCTTTAGTGCAGGCTACGGGAAGCACTGGTCCAAGGGTCCATGAGCTTTAAGGAAAAAATATGATATAATTGGTACTGGCTTCAAGGAACAAACTCTAGCAACAAACATCTCTGCTTTAAAATTACATGGACGGTCTTTCCTCTTCATCTCTTTCTCTGCAGGATTCTGAGACTTGTCTTCATGCCACACTTTACCTCTTAAGAACACAAGAATGGCTATACTTGATCAGGCATTCAATGGTCCATCTAGTCCAGTATCCTGTCTTCTGACAATGGCCAGTGCCAGATTCATCAGAGGGAATGAACAAAACAGGGTAATTTCGAGTGATCCATCCGGTGTTGTCTAGGCCCAGCTTCTGGCAGTTGGAGGTTAAGGAGCATGAGGAGACGTCCCTGACCATCTTGGCTAATAGCCATTGATGCACCTATCCTCCATCAACTTATCTATTTCTTTTTTGAACCCAGTTATACTTCTGGCCTTCACAACATCCCATGGCAATGAGTTCCACAAATTGACCATGCACTGTGCAAAGAAGCACTTCCTTTTGTCTGTTTCAAACCTGTGGCCTATTCATTTATTTGGGTGACCCCTATTTTTTGCATTATGTGAAGGGGTAAATATAACACTTCCTTGTTCACTTTATCCACACCATTCATGATTTTATAGACCCTGACCATATCCTCCATTAGTCAATTTTTTCTAAGATGAACCGTCCCAGTCTTTATAATTTCTCCTTATATGGAAGCTGTTCCATACCCTTAATCATTTTTGTTGCCTTTCTCTGTACCTTTTCCAGTTCTAATATATCTCTTTTAAGACATGACAACCAGAACCACACTCAGTATTGAAGGTGTGGTCTTATGATGGATTTATATAATGGCATTATGATAGTTTCTGTTTTATCTATCCATCCCTTTCCTAATGGTTTCCTAATGTTCTTTTCTGACTCCTGCTGCACATTGAGCGGTTTTCAGAGAACTATCCACAATGACACCAAGATCTCTTCTGAGTAGTAACAGTTAATTTAGAACCCATGATTTTTTATGCATAATTGGGATTATTTTTTCCAACGTCCATTACTTTGCAATTCAACATTGAATTTCATCTGCCATTTTGTTGCCCAGAGTTACCCAGTTTAGTGAGATCCCTTTGTAATTTTTCACAGTCAGCTTTGGATTTAACTATCTTGAGTAATTTTGTATCATCTGCAAATTTTGCCACCTTACTGTTTACCCCCCTTTCTGAGATCATTTATGAATATGTTGAACAGCATTGGCCCCAGTATAGATCCTTGTGGGACCCCACTATTTGCCTCTCTCCATTGTGAAAACTGACCATTTATTACTACTCTTTGTTTCCTATCTTTTAACCAGTTACTGATCCATGAGAGGATCTTCCCTCTAATCCCATGACAGTTTGCTTTGCTTAAGAGCCTTTGTTGTTGGATCTTGGCAAAGGCTTTCTAAAAATCCAAGTACACTATATCCGCTGGATCACCCTCGGCCACATGTTTGTTGACATCCTCAAACAATTCTAATAGATTGATGAGGCATGATTTTCCTTTACAAAAGCTGCATTGACTCTTCCACAACATATCATATTTATGTATGTGTCTGATAATTCTGTTCTTTACTATCATTTCAATTTGCCTGGTATTGAAGTCAGGCTTACTGGCTTGTAATTGCCCCCCCTTTTTTTTTTAATTGTGTTACATTAGCTACTCTCTGGTCATCTGGTAGAGAAGCTGATTTAAGCCATAGGTTACATACCACAGTTAGTAGTTCTGCAATTTCATATTTGAGTTCCTTCAGAACTCTTTGGTGACTTTTTACTGTTTAATTTATCAGCTTGTTCCAAAACCTCCTCTTTTGACACTTCAATCTGGAAAAGTTCCTCAGATTTGTCACCTAAAAAGAATGGCTCAAGTGTGGGGATCTCCCCCACATCATCTGCAGTGAAGACTGATGCAAAGAATTAATTTAGCTTCTCTGCAATGGTCTTACCTTCCTATAGCTTTTTTGTGCCTGTGAGCTTGTCTATATGGGACAGTTTCAGTTATACCAGTATAATTATACAGGTAGTTAAAACGCTATAGTATAGCTCCCTGTGAGGACAGTCTGAGGACTTGTCTACACTACAGAGCCTTGGCTGGTGTAACTATGTTGGCAGAGCCCCTTGATGGAGATGCAGTGTAAGGCAGAAGGAGGAGCTCTGCTGGCATAGTTACCCCACCTCTCCAAATGACATTAGCTTTGCCAGCAGAAGCACTCTTCTGTCGGTGTAGTTGCATCTATGCTGGGGGTTTTGCCAGCATAATTATGTCGTCCAGAAGGGGGGAATTTTTTCACACTGCTAGCTGATACAGCTATGCTGGCAAAACTTGGTAGTATAGACCATCCCTAAGAGTGGTTTTTTTGGCTTAGTTTCAACCACTGCCAAATCACTATAAACTAAACCAGAAAAAGTGCTCATGTCAGAATAACAGTATTCACTTGAGGAGTTATACCACTATAACTATTGCACTTTAAATTCACACCATACATGATACCATATACTTTCCATGGGAGACAGATGGTAAATATGATGTGCCCTTTCTACATGCCCTCAAAACAGGAGCTTGATAAAATGTAAAAAATATTCCCTGCATTTGTTTTCTATTTTCAATTGAAATTTCAAAAATGTCCAACCATTTTTTCCTCAAAACTCACTTATTTCATCTAGCTTTCAACCAGTAATTAAATATTAACTATTATTTGTACTCTGGTAGTGCCTAAGAGCCCCAGTCATTGACCAGGACCCGATTGTGCTAGACACTGTATAAACACAGATCAAAAAGACTGCCCCACCCCAAAGAGCTTACAATGTAAGTATAAGACAGGAGACAACAGATAGACAGACAGGGGAGGACAAGGAAACAATGAGTCAATATTGATCAGCATGATAGGCAGTGCCACTCCATGCATGTTAATTACGTTACTTACATTTAAATAAGAAAAGAAAATCTGTGAGCAAGGCAACTCAGTGGCAGTAATTCATTGATAAAGAAAGAAAAATTGCACTCCTCATTTCACCTCTCCCTTTCTCCTTCTTTTGTCACACCACTCCTGCCCCATTCCTTTACCCCACCATGACTTCATCTGCCAGGTCTAGTGTAGGAATGCTTTGCTGGTGTGGCTATCCCTGTATACTACACCAGCAAAGCACTCCTACTGTGGACACAGTTTATACCAGCAAAACTGCACATTTGCTGGCACAGCTTATTCCAACCATCTCCAAATGAAATACGTTATACCAGCAAAAGTGCAGTTTTGCTGGTATAAGTGCATCGACACTAGGGGGGTTTGCTGGCAAAAAATGTTATCGGTCACAAATCACACCTCTAATCTCACCCTAACTGACATAGCTATGCCAGCGAAAGTTTGTAGTGTAGACCTGGCCTAAAAATAGTGGTCCTGTTTAGTTCAGACTTAGCTAACATAATCCATGCGCTAGACCCTTGTGCCTGCCCAGAGCCCCATTGACTTCAGTGGTTGTGGAGCAGGGATTTTTGGTTCTCAGTACAGGATTGGAACCTTATATATTGTGAGCTCTTCAAAGCAGAGATCTTGGGTGAAATCCTGACTCATTAAAGTCAGTGGAAGTTTCACTATTGACTTCAATGGGGCAAGGATTTTACCTTGTTATATATTTGTAGAATACCAGGCAGTGGTATTCCATTCATAATGAACAAATCTAATCAATTAGTACTGAATTTTTTTTTAATTTGTAGTTTTCTTCCTTGATTCTGACACCCATATTAGAATTTAGCAACATTTCCTTAGTCCATCTCTGGCTGTTGTACCAACCTGATACTCCAGAAGTAGGAATGTGACAATTGCATTTAAAAAAAATCTGTTTCCAAATACAACTATTGCACCTGTTTAGTCATAGCTATGGATAATAAGTGATGACAAAAGGGCCAGCAACATCTCATTTTGCAGGCAAAACTTCTTCTGATGTGAGTGGTGAATTTTGCCTGTGCAGATTGTTTATCTGTATAGCAATTAAATATTGATACATGTATTTAATCAGGTAAATTACATTAGTTTTTTTTTTTTTTTTTTTTAAAGTATATATAGCTACATTGACCTATCTGCCAAAGAGCTTGATTCTGCCAGGCCACTGCAGCAGAACTCAACTTTGATTAGAGTTCCACCAAAGGGTGGCTTGTAGGTTCTCAGGCCCTAAGTAAATGTAACCACATTTAAATATTACCCAAGGGTCACAGCCAGGCTATTGCAAACACTTTCTGAAAGACTGGATGCACATATATGTTGAATTTCAATCCAAATAGGTCTTATTTTTAAATACCTGTGTATTCAAGGATAAGGAACAATTGTTGTAAGGGATGTTGGCTTGGCTGTTGCCCTCCCACCTGTTGCCAGCATCTTAAAGCAGATGGTAGCCAAGCTATGAGAAAAAGGGTGGAGAATTATTATGTGCATTAGTAACATTCGCTTATACTACCAGGACCACAGTTATCTGTTCCAACAAAAGAACAAACTGATTTCTATTTTGATGTCCTTGAACTTTTATATAAATGTGTGAAGTCAACTTCAACTCCCCATTAAGAAGTTTATCTCTACGTTTTCTGACGTAAGGCCATTCTTGTAATAAGTTTCAAATTTGTAATCTTCCTCACACAGAGGAGATTGTTTGTGTGTGGCAATTCTTTCCTCCTGCTCCAGTGATTATAATTATAGTAGCTTTGTACTTTAAGCAACCCACTACACATTTTAATTAATTATTTGTTAAATTATAAAAAATAATCAACAAATTAGGTAAAAATACATTTGTATGAACTTCTCATACAGAAAATCCATATTGGAAAAAGGAAACAAAATTGAGAAAATCATGATCATGCATTATTTCTCTCTCTTACTACTTTTCCTGAGTAAGAATTTTGATACTGTTTTGTATTTGCATAGTTTCAACCATAGTTTTATTTTTTTAAATAGTTCATAACTCAGTAATCCATACATGGATGCATTTGACTATCCAGAAGAAAATAAAGAAAGAATATAGTTCCGTGTTTTACAGCAATACAATTTGGTGCAATAGGTGGTGAATTTGTACAGGAGAAGATTGTTTTGAGAATATATTTTTATCAATACATGACCATTCTCAAAATTAGTGAGACATACATAAATACATACATAAATACATATTCTCACAGGTTTTGACCCAAAATCCATTAAGTCAATGGAAAGACTCATTGACTTAAATAGGGTTTGGATCAGGCCCCTAGTGCAACGAACTGTTGTTTTGGGGGCATCATTTGCTATGGGGGGGCAGTTGTCTCCCCCAGCCTTGGTTTGTCCTCGTCTCCCTGTCCTTTTCATAGGTCTGTATGCTCCATTACGTCTTCCACTTTTTGCCCCCCACTTCTCCTGACATAGTATAATCACATATGTTCTATGTGCTCACACAACTTTGCCCCCTTCTCAGAATTTGTCTTGAAATAACGTGCGTGCTTGTATTCTATCAGGTTAATAAATATGGTGTGTTACAACATAGGCATTGGAAAGGACAAATAGTATAATCTAAAAATAAGTGTTTATTTTCTCAATTCAGTGCAGTTTCAGTCTCTTGTGTAAATAATTCATTTTATAATCTTCCATGGAGGATTTTTGTTTGTTTTCACAAATATAAAAGTAAAATGTAAGTGACCTAAGCAAATTCACAGACTCCAAGAACAAAACAAACAAGTAAACAAACCAGAGGACAATAGATGGACTCTCGTCGACCTTAGCTACGAGTGTGAGCAAATAGAGAGACGGAAGAGCTTTTTTGTATGCTGTGCTAGAAAGGACCTGTTCCACTCCAGATCCTCCAGGGCTGATGTGAAAATTACACACTGGAGCCAGATCTACGTCAGTTAATCGTAACACCAGGATTTTCTTCCTGGAACATCTTTCTTTTCTTTTCTAACACACGTCCTCTTGTAATTTAATATGCTCACGTCTTGCATGACCGCATTGATGCCGTATGTGCTGCTGAGTTGGAAACTGGCTCTGTGTGCCGGCTCAGCCCAAAATAGCTTTCGCCTGCCCCTCAAACTGCGGATTGTCATCACACGAAACTAAATACGCCTCAGACGTAACATGCAGCTAGATCTGCCTGCGGCTAAGGGGGTGTAATAGAAGCAGCCACGATTGTTAGTGGAAGGTGGGAACCGGAGAACTGCTGTTGGTTCACCGCCTCCTCTTTTGTGTCTGATCACGATCATCCCTCTCCCCCTCCCCGGTTTGCCCACACTCAGCGTGGATGAGGTAAAGAGCAGGACATGCGTCCTCTTGGCTCTTGACAGCTGCCTCGCTGTGTGTAATTGAACTGGGCTGCAAGTAGCAGGAAACCTTTAGTTGCTCAGTAGGTGTTCACGTGGAGTTCCCAGACGTGTTTTACGAGGTAGCTGTTTTCCAGAGTTGTTTTGCTAATTTGACCTAAAGATAACAGAGAAAATGTGAACCACTCTTGTGAATGCTGCCACCACCTGGCAATGAGTCTTCCAAACGCCCAGCTTCAGCACTCTTTATTTACAGGAGTCCTTCCAACTAGTACAAGTGTGATTTGGTGTAATCGAGTCTCTTTCTCAATGTACATTTGTGTAAACTAGACATGAATATAGAGGGGAGGGATGGAAGCAAGGAAATAGATTAGGCTCTATTTAACCCTTATGCTATTTATGAAGAAATATATATCCATACATTGAAAAGTGTTAACAAATTACTCTTCTGAAAGACAATTCTTGCTAGTTGAAATTCCTCATATATAGGTCAGATATGATCATGCTTCCATTCAAGTCAGCAGGAATATTTCCATATCAACAAATAATTTTAAACATTACTTACTTTTATACAAAAATAAATACAATATTCACAGACCTTGGAAGTTAATATTGTTATCCCGTTGGACCTGAGCAGTTGTGCAATATTCAAAGTCTTGAGGGCTGTTTTGATTAGGAGGAGAACTCCATGATGGAGTCAGGCATTTCTTTGATGCAAGTCTGTTTATTTACAAAGAAATGTACAAAGTCCTGTTTCTGTGAATGCAGTAGGAAGCAAATGGGAGGCAGTTTCTTTCCTCACAGTTCCAAGCTTCCTTCCAGCCAGCACTCTGCCCCCAAATCTCCCTCACTTCCTTTCTCTCAGGGCATCTGTCCTGGCGCCTGACTGCCATGTGCTTCCCTCTGCTGGCCAAGCATGGCACTGCTGGCACTGCCTGCCTTAGTTTCCTTCTCCTCAGCTTCACACACCAGTGAGGTGTGGCGTAGTCCTCTGGCCAAGTCATAAACAAACTTAACCCTTGCCGGGGTAGCAAGAGACAAAACTAAAAAGTCCCAACAAACAAAAAGGTTCCTCTGTTCATTGGGGACTTCTCTTCAGCCTGTCCTCTGGGTCTATTCCCAGATCCTTTCTGGGGACCTGCATGGGTCTCTCTGACTCTGGTATAGAGGAATGGGCCCCCCACTCTGATTCCCTTGGGGTACCATTCTCAGCCCCTACTGGACTCTGTTCCTTGTGTCCTTCCCTGCTCTGGTATAGAGCACTGAGCCCCCAGGCTGGTTCTTGTGGAGTACCCAGCCTCCTGCAGACCCTGCTCAGGGCCTTCCCTGTGGTATCACTGGCAAACTGATCTCTCTCAGCCCTTTCAAAAGGCCCAGGTGTCCATTAAACTATCACCCGACTCTGTTAGCCCCACCCCTTCAGGCTTGGAAGCAGCTAATTAATGATGGCACAGGTATGGCTGACCCAATCTCCCCTTAAAAGGGCCAGTCACCTGTGACAGCTGCCTTACCAATGCTCCTCTTGCTGCCTGCTCTGGTGGTTGCTGCTTACAGACACACACAATACCCAGCCCTCTGCATTTGCATTCAGATTCCACTGAAACCCCTCGGTCTACATAGCTCCACTTCTGATCAGCCTTGCATGTGGCCTGTGTTTTGCATGGTGACTCTTATTGTTTCAGCCATCTTATGTCCAAAAGGAGCTAACTGCTTCATTTGTCCTGAATGAAGGGTGACTGTCGTGCCCACCAGCTTCAATGTTTCACCTAACCGCCATCATTACAATAGCATTTTTGATCTCAGCATTTTTGATATAAATGCTGTGTTTTGATATTTAAATAATCCTTCAATTGCATCTAAAACTTGAGTTGTCCCATCTAAAACTTGAGTCTGGAAAGCCTGTTCCAAACATCCACTTAAAAGTTATTCCATTTCTTCCCTCAACCGCTATGTGCTTTTTCTCATGCTGCCCCCTATGCATGGGAAAAATTCCTTGGCAAAATTTGTAAGGCTGCCACCTTCTTTTTTAAGTTTCTTCCTAAAACCTCACATTGCCAAGATGCCTACAGAGTGATATCTGTGGCATTTGTTAAGCAAGTGGTGAGCTGTGACCTTGGCTTTCCTGCTACACTCTAATTGTTTTATTGTGTAGCCTCATCCTCCCACCATTCCTCCACCCAGGGGTGAAAGTAAGTCCAGCTCTGGCCCCCGGAAGGGGCGGGTCCTAGGGCGGAAAGGGCGTAGCTGAGGGAGTCAGAGCCAGCCCCAGCCCACCCTGTAAGGTAAGTGCCCCCCGCCCACCGGGGTAGCAGCAGCAGCCCGGGGCTCTGGGGGCTATTTAAAGGGCCCGGGGCTCCCCTGCCTCTACCGCGCCGGCCCTGTAAATAGCCGCCGGAGCCCTGGAGTAGTGGCGGTGGGGCTCCAGTGGCTATTTAAAGGGCCCGGGGCTCCCCTGCTTCTACCACGCCGGCCCTGTAAATAGCCGCGGGAGCCCTGGGGAAGGAGATATTTAAAGGACCAGGGCGGCAGAGGCAGCTGGAGCCCCGGGCCCTTTAAATAGCCGCCGGAGCCCTGGAGTAGTGGCGGTGGGGCTCCAGTGGCTATTTAAAGGGCCAGGGCGGTAGAAGCAGCGGGAGCCCTGGAGTAGTGGCAGTGGGGCTCTGGTGGCAATTTAAAGAGCCTGGGGCTCCAGCCCCTCCTGGGAGCCCCAGGCCCTTTAAATTGCCCCCTGGGGAAGCTGGGCCCCCCCGGAACGGCAAACCGGCTCTTGCCGGTACGCCGTACCAGGGCGTACCGGTTTACTTTCACCTCTGCCTCCACCCCATTTGTCAAGTTTGTCAACCTCTTGTATTCTGTTCAACATGCAGATACAAACTATCTGGAGCACAGGCCAGCCCTTTGTTACTTGTCTGTACAATGTCTAGCACAATGGGACCCTGAGGCTTGATTGGGGTTCCTAGACGCTACATAACAAATAATATAATATTGGAATCAGTTGGCCCAGTCCTGAGCCAAACTTTGCTCATCTTATTCACACTAAATTTCTATGGTGAGTTTTGCATTGAATAAGGCAAACAGGATTTGGCCCCTACATTCTTTATGCCCCCATAGCTTCCATTTATCTCACTGGAAATCTTGGGTGTACAAGTAATACTAGATTTGACCAATGAGAGTTTTCCATGTTTATGGAATGCACAATAGAACTCAAAGAACTGATATTACAGCTAGTAAAGGACAATAAATAAATAAATAAATGCTAATGCATGCTTTATTTTGTGGCCAAAAAGCAGCAGAGGTACAACTGACACAAACAACTGCACCAAAAAAACAAACTGAAAAAAAAAGAGAAAACTGTTTTCTCTAATCTCTTTCGGGTATCTTAGGTGTTACTTGTAAAATGTGTACATGTACAATTTCCAGGCAGAAATGTGAATTTTACATTGACAGTGTTGCTTGAAACATAAATAAAAATATTGATAAAATATACTTGATATTTCCACGAGCAACCCCCAAAGTATTATGTTCATACTGTCGATTATTACAATTTTCTTTCTATGAGTAATATTTTGTATAGAGTAATAAGTAATGATAATGTTTGTGTAAACTGCAATACAAATTATATTTATTTATTAGATTTACATAAAGTATATCATTTTGAATCTTGAGAACAAATGCCTTATGGGTGGGATTCACAAGGGGACTTGGGCACCTAACTGCCCCTTTAGGCACATAAGTCCAACATTTAGGTACCACTGTCATTCACAAAACCCTGGCTCAGCAGCTGCCAAACAATGTAGGCACCTAAAGTCCCTAGGTGCCTCCATTTCTGCTGATGGGCATGAGCACAACCAGCTCAGTCTTGACAGCACCAAGCAGCTCAGAGCCTAATATCTGCCTATCTCATTCGTGGGGCCCATTCTAGTAGATGTGCTCAGAGGCTGCCATATAGTATGTCTAACAGATCAAACACTGCACAATAGGGTGGCCACTCACACATCCCCAGAATACTGGACATTCCAGTACTTCTGAGCATTGAGTGGGCCCACCCCCACCTGCGTGCTCCCCCCCCCCCCCGCTGGCATGACCTTGTACACCACATGTGAGACACTATTTTGAAGAGTGCACTGTGGCAAGGTCACACTCTTAAAAATGGCGTCCCCCTACAATACCAAGTCTGGTTTTGTCTCAGTATTGGACAGGGACAAGCCTTAGAAAAGCAGGATTGTCCAGCTTAAAACTGGACAAATGGCCTGAGTACAACACAAAATGGATACAGAGGATGAGGTCCCCCTTACACTCCACAGCCCAATGGTTAGAGCACTTACCCAAGTTCAAATTCTCACTGTGCCTGAAACAAACAAGAATTTGAATCCAGGTCTCACACCTCCCACAAGCATGCCCTGATCTGAGGTATTCTAATGTGAACCTCTCTCAATTTCTCCTGTTAAAAGCATTCCACTTTGGATAAAATTATTAAATATTCAGTGGGCTACAGCAAGATTGACTTTATAGCCTGGAGGTGTGGGTGGTACCCTGGCATGTGGGATACCCAGGTTCCAGACCCTGCTGTAATGAATATCTACATATTTTAAGAAAAATGGAACAGATTCAACAGGAGAGACTGAAAGAGCCCCACGCCAGAATGCCCCATAACCCACAGTTTAGAGCACACACATAGGGAGAACTGGATTTAAAGTTCCTACTGCAGCCAAGCCAAGTGGGGGCTGTGAACCTGGGTCTCCCACATTCTTAGGGAATGCTCTATCCACTGGGCTATTGGGTATAAACATGGTACTGCCTCCTTAGTTTTTCTTGAGGAAGGAGTAACCTGGCTTAGGCACCTAACTCCAAGACAAGATTCATGGCTATGAATCCCAAGTGCAGGGAAGTGCCTCCCTCTGGCCTGGACTTAGACATCTAAGTAGGGTGACCATATTTCCCAAAGTAAAAACGGGACACCACCTAAGTTCCCTGTAAGCTGCGTGGCCATGCAGAAGCCTATTTAGCACTGCGCAGGTGCTCAGGGAACCTGCCCAGGTACCAACGGCAGCTAGGGACTGGGCAAGGGAGGGGCGCTCCTCCCACAGCTCCTTCCTAGCCTGGCCCCCAAACTGTCGTGGCCAGGGTGCCCCTTCCCCAGCCTAGCCTGGCCCCCAACCTGCTGGGGCCGGGGCACCTGGCCCTGCTATGGCCGGGGCGGCCCGGACCCAGGCACGGCAGGAGTGGTGCGGCCCGGCCCAGACCCAGATGTGGCGCGGCATGGACCCAGGCGTGGTCAGGGCAGCCCAGCCCAGCCAGGACCCAGGTGCGGCCAGGGCACCCTTCCCCCGGCCCAAACCCATCCCGGACCTGGTGGGGCCGGGACTGGGGCACCTAAATATATGGAGATATACCTATCTCAGAGAGCTGGAAGGGACCCCGAAGGGTCATTGAGTCCAGCCCCCTGCCTTTACTAGCAGGACCAATTTTGCCCCAGATTCTTAAGTGGCCCCCTCAAGGATTGAACTCACAACCCTGGGTTTAGCAGGCCAATGCTCAAGCCACTGAGCTATCCCACCCCCTATCCTTGCGCCCTAGCCCCGGAGCTGCTGCAGCAGGGAGAGGCACCTCTCCCCCCCAGCCCAGGTGCTGCTGCGGGGAGAGAGAGCTGCGGGGAGTCCTCTATCCCTGCCAGAGCCCCCTCCCACACTCCAAACCCCTCATTCCCGGCCCCACCCCAGAGCCCGCATCCCCAGCCAGAGCCCTCACACCCCCAACCCTCTGACCTATCCCTGAGCCCCTCATCCCCAGCCCCACCCCCACAGCTACAGCCCTCACACCCCTGCACCACAACCCTCTGACCTATCCCTGAGCCCCTCATCCCCAGCCCCACCCCCACAGCTGGAGCCCTCACACTTCTGCATCCCAACCCTCTGGACCACCCCTGAGCCCTCTCCCACACTGCGAACCCCTCGGCCCCACCCCCATCACATGAATTTTGTTATGTGCACCAATATGGAGGTGATGTGTGACACATCACCTCCATATTGGTGCACAAAACAAAATTCATTCTGCACATGGGTGGGAAAAATTATAGGGAACACTGGACACCACTCTGGGGTGGCCTGAGTTCCCTCCCCCTCCCAAGGCAGGACTGGCCCGAGTCACCTGGCATCACTGCTTGCCTGAGTCCTGTGCTGCCCAGGGTTGGGGATGACTGCCTGAGTTCCATACCACCGGTGGCTGACTGCCCAAGCCCTGTGCCACCTTGGGCTGGGGCTGACCACCCAAGTCCCACACCACCCAGGTCTGACTGCTTGAGTCCTGCCACCTGGTATTTCATGTCACCACTCGCTCCCCCTTGAAATTTCCTTCGTACCCCAGATGATCAGTTGACAAGAGCAAAAAGGACAAAAGCTTATTTTTGCCACACACACAAAAAAAAAAAGTCAGGATGTCCAGGACAGGGCTTAAAAAGGGGACTGTCCCAGCCAAAATGGGATGTGTGATCACCCTATTCCTAATCCTAAATCTCTTTGGTTTATGGGGTTTAAACCACATCCCTCTCCTCAGAATTTCCTACTAGTTAGCTTATGTGGCTCCCTGCTCAGTTTGCTGGATTCTCTGAATCACTTTTTAATTACCTGTCTCTCCCCAGGCATTGTATAGGGAGCCTGAACCCCTAACTCAGGACTGAGGATTCCACTTAGTGGCAGGGGTGCCTAGAGGTTAGGTGCTACAGCACTCAGCCTAAGTCCCCCTTGTGAATCCAACTCTATATTGCTAAATATAAACCACAACATTTGTCAGTTATATTAATATTATGAATAAGTTTTAATAAAGAATATTTTAACTTTATTTAGATCGAAGCCAAATATACACTGTATTAGGGTTCAACTATTTTATTGATAAGATGTCAGATAACCTATGCTCAATCAAGGTATTAATCAAAGATAGATCAGCACAATAAAGAAAGGCCAATACATTACCAACCAGTCTGGAAGATAGTCATGCAGTGTTTAGTCTTTGTCTGTCCCAAAGTGTGAGCTAAAACTGTATTCAATATCCTACTTGTTAATAATTGATAGAACACTTCATGCATTACCAGTTCTTACCAGTATCCTATCTTGTTTTGAACATAGCATACCAGAAGACAGCAAAGCTTAGAGATGTACACTAGCCATACTTGGTACAGAGTATACGTCTTCTAGCATCAACTAGATCATATATCTTATCCTGTCTTTTTGGTATGTTTCTGCACCTAGCACTGAAATTATAACATTTCACATTTCCCCTTGGCTAAACAACTTAGCAAAAATAAAAAAACTTTCTGGGAAAAGCTTAACATGAATACAATCCATGGTTATACAACTTAGGATGAATACAAAACACTCTGAAAAGATATGAGATATCCTACTTGTTCACTACTAGCTACTTTCTTATCTGTACAACACACCTTATTCAGTCACACTTGTAGTTACAGCAAGAAAGTAATTTAGCTAGTTTTGGTGGATACATCTGTTTGTGAGAGCCGGTTTCCCAGTCTTTAGTACAATTCCATTTCTTATATGGTAAAACTACCACTGCAGCATCAGCATTACATATAGAGCTTCTCAAGCAGCAGTTTTCCACTTCACCTTTGGTCTAGCCACAAAGCATTATGGGTCTCTGGTTCAGTTTGGTCAACAACTGTTTGAGGAAAGGATGTGAACTCAGCATTAGTACTGGGGACAAATAAAGTCTATGGCCCATCTTTTCATACTCTTGCTGCCAGATCAACCTTGGAAAATAGCATATTATTATTTTAACTGATTTTTTGTGATGTGATGTTCGTCCATCGTTATCGATGACGACCTCAACAACTCATTTTTTCGATGACCGGGCTCTATGCGTTCGAAGATGACTGATCAGTCCAATTCGGGCGTGGAACGTCCTGTCACACGTCGGGCAGACATGTAATGGCACTGTCGATGATGTATGAGCAGCTCTGGACTTGCGCAGCTCACGCTTTTTTTCAGCCTCAGCAATACGCCTCGCCTCAGAGGTATCACTGCCTGTGTGAATGAGGCTGTGCCATGCTGGACGGTTCAGTGCGAAGGTTTCCCATGTGGCGGTGTTGATCTCAAAGGACTTCAAAGAGGTCTTCAACGTGTCCTTGAACCGCTTCTTTTGTCCTCCATGGGAGCGCTTTCCCTGAGTGAGTTCTCCGTAGAAGAGCTGTTTAGGAATGCGTTTGTCTGACATTCTCACGACATGTCCGGCCCACCTGGTCTGGGCTCTCATCAGCAATGTGTGAACTGACGGCAGACTGGCTCTAGTAAGGACATCAGTATCGGGCACTTTGTCCTGCCATCTGATTTTTAGAAGCTTTCGCAGACAGGAAATGTGGAAGTGATTGAGCCTTCGTGCATGACTCCGATAAACAGTCCACGTCTCGCAGGCGTACAGCAGAGTTGGAAGCACCACTGCTCGGTAGACTTTCAGCTTCGTTGGTAGGCTGATCCCTCGACGTTCCCAAGCGTTGGAGCGCAATCGGCCAAATGCAGAGCTGGCTTTAGCAATTCTGCAGTTTACTTCATCATCGATTGACACTGTTCGGGAAAGGGTACTGCCCAGGTATGTGAAGTGGTCCACTGTCTGAAGTCTCTGTCCATTTACAATGATGGATGGTTCTGAGTACGGAGTATGGGGATCTGGCTGGTGCATGACCTCAGTCTTCTTGATGTTAATGGTGAGACCGAAGTTATTGCATGCAGTTGAAAACTTGTCCATACTGGCTTGCATTTCTGGCTCTGTACTAGCATTCAGAGCACAGTCATCGGCAAAGAGAAAGTCTCGAAGTACAGTTTCCTTCACCTTGGTGATGGCACGCAGTCGCCTCAGATTGAATAGTTTCCCATCAGTTCTATATTTCAGGCCTACTCCTTCAGTGCAGTGTTGAAAGGCATCAGTCAGAGTGGCAGAGAATATCATGCTGAACAAAGTGGGTGCTAACACACACCCTTGCTTGATGCCGTTGGTGACTAGGAAGGCCTCAGATGTTTCACCGCCATCCAGGACACGAGCCATCATACCATGATGAAATTGACGTACCATTCGTATAAATCTGTCTGGACAGCCAAATTTCGACATGATCCTCCACAGACCCTGGCGACTGACAGAGTCAAATGCTTTTGTGAGGTCCACAAAAGTTGTGTAGAGTTCACGATTCTGCTCTTGACATTTCTCCTGTAGCTGACGCACGGCGAAGATCATGTCAATAGTCCCACGTCCCTTGCGGAAGCCACACTGTGATTCTGGCAGTAGGCCCTTCTCCAGGTGTGTGATCAATCGGTTCAACAGAACCCGTGCAAGAACTTTCCCCGCTGTAGAAAGCAGCGAGATTCCACGGTGATTGTCGCATACCTGGCGATTGCCCTTCCTCTTATAGAGGTGCAAGATAGACGCGTCTCTAAATTCTTGTGGAATGGTTCCCTGCTTCCAGAAGGACTGAAACAGCTCAGTGAGTTTCCGTAGCAGCATGGGTCCACCGACTTTGTACACCTCTGCTGGTATGGCATCTAACCCTGGGGCTTTGCCACTTGACAGCTGATTGATAGCTTTCTTCACTTCGTCCTCTTCTGGTAACGCATCCATGGAGTCATTGACTGCAACCTGGGGCATCCTGTCAATGGCCTCATCATTGATGACTGAGGGGCGATTGAGAATTGCTTCAAAGTGTTCAGCCCATCTCTGGAGAATCTGTGTCTTCTCTGTAAGGAGCACAGTACCATCAGAGTTCAGGAGGGGAAAGCTCCCAGAAGACTGTGGACCATAGAGTGTGTTAAGGGCTTCATAAAACTGCTTATAGTCGTTCCTGTCTGCATATGCCTGTATTTCATCTGCTTTGGCGCTCAGCCACAGGTCCCGCATTTTGCGCAGTCGGTTCTGTACTGTTCTGCGAGCGTTGATATAGGCGGTCTTCTTTGCCGCTGAGGATGGATCGTTTTGATATGCATGATGCAGGCGGTGCTTCTCAGCAAGTAAGGCCTGGATTTCTGCATCATTTTCGTCAAACCAGTCTTGCCGCCTGCATGTGGAGGGCCCCAATACCTTCGATGCAGCTGTATGGACAGTGTTGCGGAATCGCTCCCAGTCTCTCTCAGCGTCATCCTCAATACTAAGATCAGCAAGCTCATTCTCTAGGTCTTCCGCTAGATTTTCAGTGATGCGGCTGTTCTTCAGCTTCAACACGTTGATCCTTTTAAGAGCCTTACAGCCTTGTGGTCGTCTCTTCGGCATGATACGGAGCTTCATTTTGGATACTATGAGCCTATGATCCGTCCAACAGTCAGCGCCACACATAGCTTTTGTAACCCTGACATCTTGCCTGTCCCTTCTCCTGATGATGATATAATCGATCAAATGCCAGTGCTTGGAACGGGGATGCATCCACGAAGTCCTGTTACGGGTAGGAAGGCGGAAGACCGTATTGCTAATCAGAAGGTCATGTGCTGCACAAGTTTTCAGCAGTAACAGGCCATTACTGTTGCACTTTCCCACTCCATTTTTCCCGATGACTCCTTCCCAGGCTGCGGCATCGCATCCGACTCTTGCGTTAAAATCGCCAAGCAGAATCAGCTTGTCTGTGCGGTGCACTGACGATAGCAGAGTATCTAGTTCTTCGTAGAATTTATCCTTCACGTCCTCTGGGTTGGTCATTGTGGGAGCATATGCGCTGATCAAAGTAGCTTGTTTTCCTTTTTGAAGCGGAAGCTGCAATGTCATGAGCCGGTCATTCATACCCTTGGGGGAACTGGCAAGTTTCCGAACAAGATGATTCTTGATGGCGAAGCCAACTCCAGATTCGCGACGCTCATCACTGCTGCGGCCACTCCAGAAGAATGTATAGCCACCGCCTGACTCAGACAGCTGTCCTTCATTAGCAAGGCGAGTTTCGCTAAGGGCTGCAATGTCAATATTGTAGCGTGCGAGCTCTCTAGCGACAAGTGCTGTTCTTCTCTCCGGTCTGTCTGCCGTGATGTTGTCCAGTAACGTGCGCACATTCCATGTGCCAATAGTGATCGGTGTCACTCGGTGTGCAGGTCCGCGGCTACAGCTCCCAGTGTATCCACACCTGCTGCTTCGTCGCTCGCCCATAGCACAGGACTTGATATAATGTAATATGATATGATGTCGAGACTTGCGCGTGAATTGGATTAAAGTGAGGGAGAGTTGCGCGACGTCAGCCTCACTCTCTCTTCCCAATTCCTATCTGTATCCAGTGGCAGGACAGAAGTCAAGACGGCTGGAGATAGGGCAGGGCGCAGTGGATGACCAGGACGCCTACGTGTCTTGTCGTGCTCTTTAGCGTTCCACAACGCTTGCTGTCACCGCCTTCCTGACCATTAAACCAGGTTAAACCAGGTTGCCTCAGCCAGCCGGATCCAGCCTTCGCATGCAATGGGTAGACAAACCCTAACTCACCGATTTTTTGTACAGACTACAATGCAATTAGTTTAGTCATAGAGCACTTAGAGTAATGATGTGCATTCATAGAGTCTCGATTCACAGCATCCAACCTCGTAGGTCACTTTAGAACACATTTAGGACTAGAGCTGGTCAAAAAATGAGGTTGGAGTGGGACTTCAAAGGCGGGAGGGTGGATTGCAAAATTTTCATACATCTTTAAAAAGTATTTTAGTTAAAAAATTTTTTTTTTTTAAATGTTGACCAATTCTATCTACAAGTACTTTGGATATGCCATTGAGGCCATCGAAGGATGAGAACAGAAGTTATGATCACCTTATAGGTGATGTCAATGCAGGGGAAGATAATGAATTACATCAGGCCTGAAACATAATTGCAGCACACACCTCAGGTTCAAACAGAGCAATTGTCCCATAATTAGGCTTGGCAGGATTCGATTTATATCAATATTTGTCAGTAAATGTCAATTTCAGCTGACATGCTGAAATCAATTAAAAAAATATCAGGGAGCCCTCTGCAGCCCTGCTGTCATGGCCCTGCTCCCTCACTCCCATGATAGCGGGGCTGCAAAGAGCTTACTATGCTTCCACGGGGCTGATGATACCCGATCCCTGTAGGTGAAAATGTGGGGAAGGTTCTGGGCCTGGCGGGGCGGGGCAGAGCAGAGACCCTGGCTAGGACAGCAAGGAGCAGAAGGAGGACGAGCCCCTGGCATCAGGGGAGGTCACCCCACTGCTGAACAGTTTCATCCCAGGGCAGGAACCATTCATTAGTGGGGTGGCTTCCTCCACAGCCAGGACTTGTCCTTCTCCAAGCAGCCTTGGCTGGAGGCCTCTGCTGTGCCCCACCAGGACGCAGTCTTCCCCATACACTGCGCTTGAAGGGATTGTGTGTCACTGGCAGCGCAGGGAGCCCTCTGCAGCTCCACTGTCCCTTACTCACCAGCCAGGAGTGTGGGAGGGGAGCTGTCCCTGGACAGGAACTGTTCAGCAGCACCCCATGGCTGGGGGCTCCTCCTCCTCCTTGCAGTCCTGGTCAGGGGTCTCTGCTTTGCAGGGCCAGGACCACAGCCTCCCCCACACTTGCGCCCCAGTATCTTGAGCCCCTTGGCCATGCAGGGAGCTCCCTGCAGCCCTGCTGTGAGTGCTGCCCTAACCTCAGCCTCAACCCTATCCTCCTTAATTTCCAGCAGCTGTAAAAATAAAATAAAAAATCCTTAAAATAAAATCCATAAAAATTAAAAAAACCAATATCAATAATTGAAATTAGACAAAAAATAAAAATGGAATTCTGCCAAGCCTGCCCATAATATAGACTACTTGTGTGACAAGGCAAAAACACAACTTTGCTTTGCAGGACAGTCAGTTGTTCAGGGAAGCCACGTGAGCGATGACTTTACTATAGAGCCTACTCAGTGACAAACACTATTACAAACACTGGCACAGAAGGGTGAACTATGATGACACTAGAGGAAAAAACTGTTATTTCCAAGCACCTTATTGTACCAACCATTGCAATGGTTAAGTGGCAATTTAAATGCCCTGATAATAATAATAATAAATAATATAGTACAAAACCAAAACAAAACCAACTCCCTCCCCCTGCAAAAAAAATCCTACCAAAATAAGATACTCCACTGCACATGCTTCTGGAGAGGATGAGAGAAGAAACATGTGACAGACATGTAGTCACGTTGCTTACCGTTCTATTTGAAGGCACTCATATACAACAGTGATGAGTGTGGTATAAGAACCCATATAAAATAGCATAATATGACATACTATAATATAATTAATAGCACAAAGTGATTTCCACAAAAATTAATGGTTTCATGCATGATCCACTGTATGCTCATAGACATAAAACAAAATGGTGACTAAAACTTAATGCAATGTTAATGTGAACATTACATTTTCATTATTAAAGAGGAAGACCAGAAAATCGAATGCAGGAGAGGAGTGCATCTTCATTTAAACTGCTGATTATGCAAGATACATTTGACAGAACTATTAGTAGAAGAGAAAGAACCAGTCATGGAAAATGAACATGTTGTTAATAGAATCTATTGTACTGAATGATGTAACTGAAACATGTTTGTAGGTGATTCAGCTCACCTGTAAGTGTTTTTATCTTTCAGTATTGCCCTCCTGTACACGTCTCTGATTCTTCAGAATTTACTTCTAAAACGCACTATTGATACGTTCAGAGTAGAACATTTTGGAATCCTGTCCCCAGATACCTCCAGGGAGGAGGAAATGTCCCTCCTTAATTAGTTTAGGCTGTGTAATAAAAGAGGGTGTACTATAACCTGGAACAGTTTAGAAACTCAGATAACATCATAGAAAAGTGGGATTGGTATTGCTTCTTGTAATGGAGCAGTGTCCTGTAAACTGTTATAGGAACATAGTGCAGTTAAGTCCAGGGGTCGCTGGGAGTTGTAGTCTTCAGACAGGGCATGTGACAGAGATGGATTAGATGACTAAGAGTCATGTGACTGACTGCTGGAGACTACATATAAAAGAATGCTGCTGGCTCAGTCTGAATTAAGAATTGAGCATAGACCCTATGAGAAGCCCCTCTATGTGGACCTGTCTAGAGCCTAGGGGTACGTCTACACTACGCTATTAGTCCGAATTTACGGAATTCGATTTTATGAAACCGATTGTATAAATTCGATTGTACGCGGCCACAGTAAGCGGATTAATTCGGCGGTGCGCGTCCATGCACAAAGACTAGCGTCGAATTCCAGAGCGTTGCACTGTGGGTAGCTATCCCATAGCTATCCCAGAGTTCCCGCAGTCCCCCCCGCCCATTGGAATTCTGGGTCGAGATCCCAATGCCTGATGGGACAAAAGATATTGTCGCGGGCGGTTCTGGGAACATCCTCCCCCTCCCTACGTGAAAACAACGGAAGACAACCATTTCGCGCCTTTTTTCCTTGTTGAACTGAGCGGACGCCGTACCTCGGCAAGGATGGATCCCGCTCAGCTCAAGTTTGCAGTCATGAACATTGTAAACACCACGCGCATTATAGTGCAGTTTATGCTCAACCAGGACCAGAAAAGCCAGGCGAGGAGGAGGCGGCTACGGCAGCGCGGCGACGAGAGTGATGCGGACATGGACATGGACACAGAATTGTCTCGCGCCACGGGCCCCGGCGCTTTGGAGATCATGTTGGCAATGGGGCAGCTTCTTGCTGTGGAACGCCGATTCTGGGCCCGGGAAACAAGCACTGACTGGTGGGACCGCATAGTGCTGCAGGTGTGGGACGATTCCCAGTGGCTGCGAAACTTTCGCATGCGTAAGGGCACTTTCCTGGAACTTTGTGACTTGCTTTCCCCTGCCCTGACGCGCCAGAACACCAAGATGAGAGCAGCCCTCACAGTTGAGAAGCGAGTGGCGATAGCCCTGTGGAAGCTTGCAACACCGGACAGCTACCGGTCAGTCGGTAATCAGTTCGGAGTGGGAAAATCTACCGTGGGGGCTGCTGTCATGCAAGTAGCCAAAGCAATCGTTGAGCTGCTGCTAAAAAAGGTAGTGACGCTGGGAGATGTGCAGCTCATTGTGGATGGCTTTGCTGCAATGGGATTCCCTAACTGTGGTGGGGCGATAGATGGAACCCATATCCCGATCTTGGCACCGGAGCACCAGGGCAGCCAGTACATAAACCGCAAGGGGTACTTTTCTATGGTGCTGCAAGCAATGGTGGATCACAAGGGACGTTTCACCAACATCAACGTGGGATGGCCGGGAAGGGTTCATGACGCCCGCGTCTTCAGGAACACTAGTCTGTTTAAACGGCTGCAACAAGGGATTTACTTTCCAGACCGGAAAATTACCATTGGGGATGTTGAGATGCCCATCGTTATCCTTGGGGACCCAGCCTACCCCTTAATGCCGTGGCTCATGAAGCCATACACAGGCAGCCTGGACAGTAGTCAGGAGCGGTTCAACTACAGGCTGAGCAAGTGCAGGATGGTGGTAGAGTGTGCCTTTGGACGTTTAAAAGGTCGCTGGCGCTCGTTACTGACTCGCTCGGACCTCAGCCAAACCAACATCCCCATTGCTATTGCAGCTTGCTGTGTGCTCCACAATCTCTGTGAGAGCAAGGGGGAGACCTTTATGGCGGGGTGGGAGGCTGAGGCAAACCGCCTGGCCGCTGATTACGCGCAGCCAGACACCAGGGCGATTAGAAGAGCACACCGGGAAGCGGTGCGCATCAGAGAAGCTCTGAAAACAAGTTTCATTGCTGGCCAGGCTCCTGTGTGAAAGTTATGTTTGTTTGTCCCTGTTGAAAACCCGCCCCCTTGATTCACTCATTCCCTGTAAGCAACCCACCCTTCCCCCTTCCCCCTTCGATCCCAGTTTGATTTGAAAAAAATAAAGTCAGTTTCGTTTACAACTCAAGAACTTTTTATTAACGGGTGGTAATGAACATAGGGAGAGAAATAACCAGGTAGTCCGGGTGGGGTTTGGGAGGAGGGTAGGAGTGAAGGAACAGGGCAGGAAAAACATTCAAAATAATGAGAGCCTTTTGCTTGGGCTCTCTAATGGGGTGGAGTGGCAGGGTGCACGGAGCCTCCCCCCCCGCGTTCTTACACGTCGGGGTGAGGAGGCTACGGGACTTGGGGAGGGGGGAGGGCGGTTATAGAGGGGCTGCAGCGGCACTCGGTAATCCTGCAGCTGCCGTTCCTGGAGCTCCACCAGACGCCGGAGCATGTCTGTCTGCTCACGCAGCAGCCCCAGCGTTGCATCCCGCCACTTCTCGTCTCGGGCGTCCCTCCTCTCCTCACGTTCGTCCCTTCTCTCCTCACGTTGGTCCCTTTTCTCCTCCCGTTGGTCCCTCATGTCCTCCCGTTGGTCCCTCTTCTCCTCACGGTCACTGGCCTCTTTCCGGAATTTTAATACAGTGTCCTTCCAGTCATTGAAATTAGCTCTCTCATCCCGGGTCGATTGCATAATTTCCGAGAACATGTCGTCTCGCGTGCGTCTCTTTCGCCGCCTTATCTGGGAGAGCCTTCGGGCCGGGGGCGGGAGGATTGAAAAATTTGCAGCTGCAGGAGGAGGGAAAAAAAGGGAGAGAAGTATGTAAAAAGATACATTTTATAGAACAATGCTTATACTCTTTCACGGTGAACACTTTTCACATTACATAGCAATGTACAAGGTCGCATTTTGCATCTTATATTGAGTGCCCGCGGCTTTGGTGTTAGAGATCACAGCAGACGCAGGGCCGGGCAACAGAATTCGGCTTGTATGCAGCCATGGTAAGCCATTGTCCTGCGGCTTCTGCATTAAATCAGCGCCCTCCTTTCCCATAGCAAGCAAAGCCCTTTACGTGCTGCGGTTTTCCTGTTACCGTGCAGCATCAGATAACATAATAACCCCCACCCACCACCCATTCAATTCTGTGGGATGATCGGTTGACCCCCTCCCCCCACCACGTGGCTGGTATCATGGAAGATCCATGCAGATAACAAACTAGCCCCCCCATCCACTTCTGTGGGATGATCGCGTTACCCCTCCCCCCACCGCGTGGCTGGTATCAGGGAAGACCCCTGCTAGCCAAACGCGAAAACCTCAGCGCCATTGTCCACCCACTCCCCCCCGCCCGCTTGGCTAACTGCAGGGAAAGATTTCTTTTCAGCTACAGGCAAACAGCCCAGTAGGAACGGGGCCACCTCTGTCCCCTTAATTACATTCCCGTATTTCAAACAGGTTACCCTGAACGATATCACTCTCCTGAGGATAACACAGCAAGATAAAGAACGGATGTTGCTTGAATGCCAGCAAACACCGGGACCATACGCTGCCAAGCTTTGTCAAGCAATGATACCGGATTACTTGCTGCTAGCATGGCGCGGTCAAGTGTCCTACCATGGAGGACGGAATAAGGCTGCCCTGCCCAGAAACCTTCTGGAAAAGCTTTTGGAGTACCTCCAGGAGAGTTTCATGGAGATGTCCCTGGAGGATTTCAACTCCATCCCCAGACACGTTAACAGACTTTTCCAGTAGCTGTACTGGCCGCGAATGCATCCCAAGTCCCCAGGGCAAATTAATCATTAAACAAATACTTGTTTTAAACCATGTTTGATATATTTGAAAAGGTACACTCACCAGAGGTCCCTTCCAGGGGGTCTGCGATGCCGCCTTGGGAGGGTTCGGAGGGCACTTCGGTCAGGGTCAGAAACAGCTCCTGGCTGTCGGGGAGAATGGAGTGCTGTGTGCTCTCCACAAGTTCGTCCTCCTCCTCCTCCTCCTCTTCCCCGTCCGCAGATTCGTCATTCAAGGATGAGATTAACCCCTCCTCGGAGTCCACGGTCAGGGGTGGGGTAGTGGTGGCGGCCCCCCCGAGAATTGCATGCAGCTCCTCGTAGAAGCGGCATGTCTGCGGCTCTGCCCCGGACCGTCCGTTTGCCTCCTTGGTTTTCTGATAGGCCTGTCGGAGCTCCTTCACCTTAATACGGCACTGATAGGAGTCCCGATTGTGGCCTCTCTCCATCATGCCCTTGGAGATCTTGTCGAAAATTTTTGCATTCCGTCTCTTGGAACGCAGTTCTGCGAGCACGGAATCCTCTCCCCATATAGCGATCAGATCCAGTATCTCGCGTGTGGTCCATGCTGGTGCTCGTTTGCGGTTCTCGGACTGCATGGCTACCTGTGCTGTTCAGCTCTGTGTGGTCACCTGTGCTCACCAGGCTGGGCAGACAGGAAATGAAATTCAAAAGTTCGCGGGGCTTTTCCTGTCCAACTGCCCAGAGCATCCGAGTTTAGATTGCTGTCCAGAGCGGTCACAACGGTGCACTGTGGGATACCTCCCGGAGGCCAATACCTTCGAATTCCGTCCACACTAACCCTAATTCGAACCGGCAATGTCGAATTCAGCGCTACTCCCCTCGTCGGAGAGGAGTACAGAAACCGATTTTAAGAGCACTTTAAATCGAATTAAATGGCCTCGTTGTGTGGACGGGTACAAGGTTAATTCGGTATAACGCTGCTAAATTCGAACTAAAATCGTAGTGTAGACCAGGCCTAGGAGATAGTCAGAAATGGCTACCCAGAAGGAAGAGTGTGTCTTGAAGAAGGTCTGTGGGCTTTGGGACCAAGTGTTTTGAGTTTCTTTGCTTTTTAAAAATATCCCTTAGTGACAGTAAAGCCAGCCTGGAGGAAAGGTCCTTGGACTGAACTGTAGTTTGGGCTTTATTTTGCCTTCTCCATCTGGTGTATCTGCCCACCAGTTTCCATCCTCCAGAACAGTTTCAACTAAACAAATAACTAAATCCCAGGAGTGTAAATTACACAACAACAATATATTGATTGTAGAAAGATCAGAGAGTTTAAAAGTCAGTGGATGCTTGTCAAATTGTCAATTGAACACTTACAAAAAAACAGGTGTGGGTAAAGGCTCTGGATTTTCTTGCAGGGTAATCTTGTTGAAAAAAAACACTTAGCCTTTGTCTACACTGATCCTCAGCTCTGACTATGGGGATGTGAATAGCAATGCGCACCAAATGCTATGCTGTAACTCCCCTGAGTGGATGCTGCAGGCACGAACTAAAAGGTTCCTAGTTGACTTTAATGTAATCCCCTTCAAATAGGACAACATTAATGCAAAGTAGGAACCTTTTAGTTTGCATCATCCACACGGGGGAATTCCGGTGCAACATTTTAGTTTGCACTGATATTCACACCCCTGTAGTCCGAACTGCAGGACAGTCTATACGTGCCCTAGCCACTTTCACATATTATATTTAAAGGAATACTACCAGGTTAAAAATCACACACACACATGCTCACACACACATTAAAAACACATTTCCTTACATAAACTATGTTACTAACTTCTTAAATTATTAAAACTGAAATAATTTTATAAATCAAGTCTAATTATTACTCTTAATAATAATGGCTCTGGCTTTTTTGCTGCCCTAAGCAAAAAAAAAAAACCAAACCAAAATCGGGGCGGCCAGAACAACAAAGCAGAAAACCCCCCAAAACCTGCAGCACAGCCGGAGTGGCAAAGCAGGAAAAAAAACCAAAAAACCTGCGGCTCGGCCGGAGTCAGGGTGCAGGGGGACTCCCTGCGCTGCAGATGTGCCCCAGCTAGCGGGGTGGGGGGGAAGGGGAGTGAGCGGGGGGGGGGGAAGAGAGAGAAGGGGGGCGGCCAGGGCTTCAGCGGGGCGCTTGCCACGTGGCCCCGACCACCGCGCCGCCTGCTGGGAGGGCTCCGCGCCACTCCGGTCGGCGGGAGGGAAGGACGCGGGCTGCCC
Organism: Platysternon megacephalum; assembly: GCA_003942145.1. Lineage (NCBI taxonomy): Eukaryota > Metazoa > Chordata > Testudines > Platysternidae > Platysternon > Platysternon megacephalum. The sequence goes on from QXTE01000054.1 coordinate 4,334,374, forward strand.
TGCCAGGCTTGCTACAGACCTGGCACCGGCTGGGGCAGACGGAGTGCGCAGCCCGCTCCCAGCAGGGCGCTCCCCTCCTCCGCGCCGCCGCCCCCTACAGGGCGGCCGGATCGGCAAACCAAAAAAAAAAAAAAAAAAAAAGGAGGCCGTGCCGCCCTAGGATTGGGCAGAATACCACCCCAAGCACGAGCTTGCTTGGCTGGTGCCTGTAGCTGACCCTGTTAATGATGTCTGTTTCCTTTTTACATTCCTCTCAACTTGAAAAATGAAAGTAGATTATTCTGTTTCATTTTTGTTTATGTTTAATAGTCAATTCCACTTTCTGTCTCCCATGTACTAATACAATGTTGTAATAATGCTCTTAAGAATGTACTAAAAACAAACAAAAAACCCTGCTTCCATTTGAATTCTGAATTAATTAAAAAAACCCACACATTTAGGAACATAAGGATGGCCAGACCAAAGGTCCCTCTAGCTCAGTATCCTGTCTTCTGACAGTGGCCAATGCCAGGTGCTTCAGAGGGAATGAACAGAACAGATAATCATCAAGTGATCTACCCCTTGGCTCCCATTCCCAGCATCTGGCAAACAGAGGCTAGGGACACCATCCCTGCCCATCCTGGCTAATACCGATTTATGGGCCTATCATCCAGGAACCATCTAGTTCCTTTTTTAACTCTGTTATAGTCTTGGCCTTCACAACATCCTGTGACAAGGAGTTCCACAGGTTGACTGTGTGAAGAAATACTTACTTTTGTTTGTTCTATTGGTCTTAAAGAGTCCTTTTTTGTGATGAGTTTCAGTGAGAATTGAAGGCATACAGCATGTCAGAGGAAGTGCTCTACCCCTTGGAAAAGCAGGCCCAGGTTCTGTAAAATAAAAACCTTGCTTTTACATTGTATAAATTTACAATCAAATTTGCCCTGAGAGTTAATTAACTAACTCTAGTAAGTTTATTTCTATCCTATATTTTAAATAACTGCAGAAGAAATCACCTCCTATAGCTACATAGAAATTAGGGTAGACTTCACTGGTTCAAGTCACCTTTTACGCTAGTGCAACATCTACACTAGGGATTTACATCAGTGCAAAAATCCCCAGTGTACACTGTCATAGGTAGGCTCTCACTGCTCCTGCTGTTCTCACCTCCCATCCCCTGACAGAAATAAGCAATTAGAAGAGCCTCTGCTCCTGAGCCCCAGAAGTGGCATGGAGCCCCACTCCATCACTGTTTTATGGTGGGACCTCCCCATGGTCATTGTCCAACTTCACGAGAGATGATGGAATATTTCCTAGTGGATAATTTATTTGACAAATGTAGTCTACCTTTCTGTCTGCAGAACTGTGATTTACTCAAATTTATTCATTATTCATTTATTATTCAATTTTTTCACTTTTTTTTAACCTTATTGGGTCGACTGGAATATTGTATCCAGTTCTGTGCTCCACGTTTCAGGAAAAATGTGGATAAATTGGAAAAATTCCAGAGAAGAGCAACAATAATTATTAAAGGTCTAGAAAACATGACTGGGAGGAAAGATTGAAAAAAAATGGGTTTTGCTTAGTCTGGAGAAGAGAAGACTGAGGGGGGACATGATAACAGTTTTCAAGTACATAAATGTTTGTTACAAGCAGAAGAGTGAAAAATTGTTCTCCTCAGCCTCTGAGGATAGGACAAGAAGCAATGAGCTTAAATTGCAGCAAGGGAGGTGTAGGTTGGACATTAGGAAAACTTCTTAATTGTCAAGGTGGTTAAGCATTGGAACAAATTGCCTAGGGAGGTTGTGGAATCTCCATCACTGGAGGTTTTCAAGAACAGGTTGGACAAACAGCTGTCAGGAACAGTCTAGTTATTACTTAGTGCAGGTCTACACTACGGGGTTAAGTTGACTTAAGTTACACAACTCCAGCCACATGAATAATGTAGCTGGAGTCAACGTAGCTTAGGTTGACTTATTGCGGTGTCTACACCGTACTGAGTCGATGGGAGAATTCATTCCGCGCATGCGTGGGAAAAATTGGAATACTGGCCAACACTTAACTTGATGGCGTTTCTCTGTTTGACTGTCTGTCCAGATATAATGTAATAAATTTTGAACAGCGCAGCCACACAATGCAAAATTTGAGGGAATGTTCTATGCATTAGTGGACAGATCTCTATTGATTTTCTTGAAAATCGGAAAACTGGAAAAGACATTTGCACTTGCAGTTGGTCCAAGTTCTCTGTACTGAGAGCCACCTAACAGCTGTGGTCGGCTGCTTAGTCAATGGGATGGCAGAGGGAGGAGGCTTCATTCTTTACTTCTTCCATCCTAGTGCACTGCCTCCACAAAGCACACTTCATAATGGGGGAAAGAGCGAGAAAGAGAGAAAGCACTGGCCATCAATCTGTCCATTCCAGGGTGAGGGAGAGAAGCATACTCTGGAGAGACGAGAAAAAGGAGCCATACTGAGGCCCTGGCAAGGGGGAGGAGTCAGACACAGAGCCCCTAGCATGAGGGAGGAGTAAGAAACACACAGAGCTCCTAATATGGGGGAAGAGTCAGAGATATGCAGACACACAGGCAGGGCCGGTGCAAGGATATTTTGCGCCCTAGGCGAAACTTCCACCTGGCGCCCTCCCCCCCCGCACATCAGTTCATTGAGGAGCAAATCCCACCAAGCCTTTATAGACCCCAGGGGCCAGCCTGCCCAGGGGCCAGCCGTGCCCAGGGGCTGCTCCCCAGACCAGGTTCTCCCCTCCCCGCCCCCTGAACTCCCCTGGAGGGTGCACAACCCTCCCGTGAGTCCTCCCCACCCCACCCCGGCAGCCCCTGCCCTGAGTCCAGTCATTGGCTTTGCTGGGCTTGGGCCGCTGCAGCAGCTCGGCAGGGAGAAGCCACCTTCCGGAGGGCCAGAGCGTCGGCTTGCAGCAGCGGCGAACCCCAGCCATGGAGGAGTCCGTGCAGCGCAGGGGGGCAGCAGCCCTGCAAAGGCGGCAGCGCTGCTAGCGGGCAGCAGCCGCACCCCTTGCCCCTCTGCCCAGGCTGCGGCCAGGCACCCCCCTGGGGGCTCCTGCAGTGGATGCATGCGGGCAGAGGACCCTGTGCGTCCCCCGGCTCCTCCCTCGCCACGCTCAGGCTCTGCGGCTCCCGGGAGTGTGAGCTGCCGCCGTTGCTGCCCCTCCCAGAGCAGGCTCAGGGCCCCGCGCCCCGGCAGTGGCTCACATGCCCGGGAGCCGCAGACCCCGAGCACAGTGAGGAGAGAGCTGGGGGGCGCCCGGGGGCATCTGCCTGCATGCATCTGCTGCAGCCTGCAGGAGCCCCCGGGGAGGGCGCCAGGCTGCAGCCTGGGCAGGAGGGGCAAGGGGAGCGGCTGCTCCCCACTAGCAGTGCCGCCGCCGCCTTTGCAGGGCTCCTGCCCCCCTGTCGCGCCGGCTCCTCCATGGCTGGGGCTCGCTGCCCCCGCAAGCCGATGCTCTGGCTCTCCGGTGTCTCCGGAAGGCAGCTCCTCCCTGCCGAGCCAGGGCACCACTTTTTGGCGCCCCTAGGGCCGTCCTTAGGATTTATGGGGCCCTATGCAGTATTATTAAACTGGTGCTCCTATGACCGATGGCAGCCTGAGCTTGCAGCCCGGCGGGGGCGGAGGGACAAAGCAGAAAGAATAACAAGACGCCCGGCCCGCCTCACGGTGGCGTAGAGTCACAGTTCCCCGCAGAGATCCCTGTACCCTCTCCCTCACGCAGAATGGACATGCAGAAGGTACCTAATTAAAAGCACTAAACTTGGGAATAAAAAATGTCAGTCTCAGGTTTTTTTATATGCCCTGAAGTTTGTCAGACATTTATTTGCAAAAACTTTGTAGTAAGGGTGAGTAAGCTGTCTTGCTGAATACAACATTAAATATTATGGAATACATGATGCAGCTCTTCTCTGTTTTACATTTTCTTAATCAGTATTTCTAAGCTGATTTTATATTTTAAATGTACTCTTAAACCTTCATAAAGTAATCATTCCAGATTACTACATATTTAACTCACTGAAACAGACATTATTTTAAATTAATCAGTTACAGAGGTTTAGTGTGTTCATAACAATGTTCATTGCTTTTAGAAAAAGGGAACACTAATTTACTGTGTGTGATCTCCATAACAATACACATGTTTATGAAATGTCACCAACTTTAAAATATATGTTTCCAAAGATTTTAGGCATAACAAAGGATTTTATATCTTACTAAGGTACTGATTTTGCTTAAAACTAGTTCATCAGATAGTCAGAAGTAAAGAAAGGGAAACTCTTTGTCCAGCTATCTGGAAGCAAAGGGCTGTTGTCCGTTTAAGGGCTCTCTTCAATGGGGGTGGGGGGAGAGGGGGTGAAGGGAGAAATGGATGAACAGAAAGGACTGGAAGACTTTGGAAGTAAGTTTTTTTACTATAGTAATTAAAATGTGTATTTTAGATAAGGGAGGTCTTTTGAAGGATTTATTTAAAAAAACATATGTCTGAAGATCCAAACATTTAAGGCTAAAGATGATTGTGCATCTAAAAATCTATGCAAGGATTTTGTTAGAGATGTGATTTTATAATCTTCACCAACTCACTAATGAAATATTTTTAAAGCAAATTTTAAACTAAGATCCTGTAGACTGACATGTCCTGAGTAAATATGAGGCAAATGCCTGTTAAGTGGCTTCATTACCCCTTGAATGGCTCTTTAACAGTTTCAGTGTTGTGCTAATAGGTCTGGCAGGCTGGAGGCTTTTTCTCTTTTAACTACTAGATCCCCTTCCCAGGAAGACTCGGAGCCTGCAGGAAGGGTCAGAACAGGGATAGGAAACCCAGAAGGGTGGACACTAAGACCCAGTGGGCGCCCCCAACCACTTGGAGCCCTAGGCGACTGCCTAGTTCGCCTAATGGTTGCACCGGCCCTGCACACAGGGCCCCTGGCATGGGGGAAGTACAAAGTACATGCCTTACAAAAGTCCAAAAGATATTATGTCACAGTTATCTTTATCATTCAAGATGTAATCTCATTTTTAAAAAATCAAGTTTCTTTGACATTACCTATTTTCAAAAAAAATCCTGTTGATGGGCATTAATTATGTTACCCTTCTTTAATTTTTTATTGACTGCGACCCATATCAGCAGTTCCATTATTTCACATGAGATCAAAGTCAGGCTAACCAGTCTACAGGTTCATAGGTCATCATGTTCAGCCTTTTAAAATATCAAAACATTAGTTTTTTCCAGACATCTCAAAATTCACCAGTATTCCAAGTTTATAGAAAATCAACATGAGTGGTTCAGAGCATTCCTAGGTCAATTCTTTTAAAACTCTTAGGTACAAGTTATCTGGTCCTGCTGATTTAAAAATGTTTAATAGATGTTGTTTAACATCCACTTTAGTTACTGTTGGGCTAGTATTTCATTATCACTGTAAAATATGAATACACCATTTTGATTCCAAATCTAGAACATAAATATTTATTAAGATTTTACTTTTCTGTTATTATTGACAATTTTACCATCTTTATCTATAAATCAACCTATACTATTACTAGGATTCCTTTAGTTCTGTATATATTTACAAAATATAGTATTTCTTATTGCTCTTAACTCTACTGGTCATAGATTTTTTTATTGATACCTTTAGCTTCCCCTATCAATTTTTAACTTATAAATTATATTAATTGATATCAACTTTTCCTTTTTTCATTTGTTATAAAAAATCAGGATGGTTTTTTAACCAAAGTTGCCTTTTATAATACTAATTGGGAATATATTCTGAGCACATATAATTAATGTAATCAGCTCATGATCACACGTATCTAAGCAATCACTAATTTTAGTTACGCAATCAATTAATCTTTATGCATCAGAAGAAACAGTTGCTTACTGTAACTGCGGTTCTTCGAGATGTGATGCAGACATGTATTCCACTTAGGTGTGTGTGTGCCCACTCCACCAGAGCCAGAGAATTTTGCCAAACAATAACCGTAGAGGGGCAGCTCTCATATATCGTGGCCATAGCCCCTCCCCATGCCATATGAGGCGGGGTTATACCGACCCCCTCAGTTCCTTCACCCCAAATGCCCAGAGACTAGATTCCGATGCTGAGGGGACAGAGGGTGGGTCGTGGAATACAGGGCTGCATCACATCTCGAAGAACAACAGTGACAGTAAGTAACTGTTTTTTCTTCTTTGAGTAGATGTAGCCGTGTATTCCACTTAGGTGACTTACAAGCTGTACCCATAGGAGGTGAGGCTCGGGGGTCTATTTAAAATAAGGACTCCAGGACCACCTTCCCACAGTGTGCATCTGCTCTGGATACTGTAGTAATGGCATAATGGTTTGTACACGTATGTATGGATGATCACGTGGCAGCCTGGGAAATGTCCAATACTGAGACATCACTAAGGCCTGCTGTACACTACAGAGTTAGGTTGATGTAAGAATGGTGCTCCCACCAATGTAAGTCGCCCACTACATCAACCTAATAACTCCACCTCCGCGAGAGGCGTAATGCTTGGGTCGATGTAGTTAGGGCGATGCAGTGTCTGTGTAGACACTGCATTACTTACATTGCCTGTTGGCTGTCAGCCCTGCATAGGGCTCACAGCTTGAGCCCTGCCACCGGGACTGGCAGCTGAAGCCTGGCCAGGCTGACTGTCCGGAGCCCCGCTGCTGGGGCAAACACCCCAGAGCCCTGCCAGGCTAGCCAGAGCCAGTCACAAAATGTGAAATAATAGCAGCCGTGAAACTGACAAGAATGTCAATTTCACTGTTGGTAGGCTCCCTGGTGTGAAACTGAACCCTGCCTGACTCTCAGCAGGGGATGTCAGCCCAGGGCTAGGGTGGGACTCCAGCTGTGAGCTCTGCATGGCTGTCAGTGCCCCACAATGCCCCACTTCAGTCGGCGCAAGCACTCCTGATGAGGACATGCATCACCAGCAGAAGGAGGGTGCTGTGGACACCAACAGCTGATTTAATTACTGAGGTGGCTATAGGTTGACCTAACTTAAGTCAACCTAGTTTTGTAGCGTAGACAAGCCCTGAGACACAATATTGACATAGCTTGTGCTCTCATAGCATGAGCTTACACCCACTGAGGAGGCGCAGTCAAAGCTATTCCATATGCAGACTTGATAAAGGATGTTATCCATTTTGAGATCTTCTCTGAAGAGACCACTTGCCCCTTCATATGATCCCCATATGACACAAACAGATGAGGTGAAGCACAAAACAGTTTAGTCCTGTCCAGCTAGAAGGCTAGAGATCATCTGACATCTAATGGATGGAGATGCTGCTTCTCCGGACATTAATGTGGCTTAGGAAACAACATGGGTAAATATTCTGCCTGGTTCAAATGAAACCATGAGACCACTTTAGACAAAAATTTTGGCTGCAGCTGTAAAGTCACTTTCTCCTTGGAGACTTGTGTATAAGGAGGATATGCCATCAGAGTCTGCAACTCACAGACTCTCCCTGCAGATGTTAGCGCAACCAGGAATGCCATTTTCTCAGTGATGGCTTATCCAATGGGCCTATGGGGCCCATGCTCAGGGGCCCTGGCCAATTGGGGGCCCCCGTAAAAATAAGTGCCCCAGCAGAAATCAGCCACGGGGCAGCAGAAGCCCAGAGCCCTCGCAGAAGCCACGGGGAGGGCAGGGGAAGCCCCAGTGCTCTGACCCAGGGCCCCAGCAGAAGCGCCAGGCAGGTGGGAAGGGGTGGGGCCCCAGGGGCTAGCCACCGATGTGTATGTGTAGAGGAGCGCGGACTCACCCCTGCAGCGCCTCCTGCTGGTCATCCAGGGAATTAGCTCTCCCAGCATCTTGAGCGCCCCCTGCAAGCTGGTGATCCGGCTTGCCCCTGGCCTGTGTCCCTCCCAGGACCCCGGTGCCCCTTTCTCTGGGTCTCCCCCCTCCCAGGGGAACCCTCCACCCACTATCCCCACCTTGCCTCAGTCATAGGCTACTGCCAGTCACCAACTAGCCCCCGCGCCCTAGGGCAGACTGCAGTGTCAGCCACTCATCACAGGCAAAGGGTGGGTTTGGACCTGCTGCCTTGGCCTACTCCCGGGCTGCCCTCTGCAACCCCCGTACCTTTTAGCCCAATGCTAGGCCGCAGCCTGGGTCTTTCCAGGCTGGAGCTCCCCAGCTCCTCTGCCTTTCCCCAGCCCTGCTCCACTCAGGTACCCTGTCCTTAGCTCCCTGCAGCCAGGCCCTTCTCTCTCTGAAGGCAGAGAGAGACTCCTTAGCTCCTGGCTTCCAGCCTTTTATACAGGCCAGCTGCAGTCTGTTTGGGGCGTGGCTCCCAGCTGGGCCTACTTCCCCAAAGAGCCTGGGAGCTGCTTGCCCCAGCTACAGCCCTCTGCTGGGCTGTTCTAAGCCCCTCAGGGCAGGAGCGGGGGACCACCCCGCTACAGTATGACTGTGAGTCTGTGTGAGTAGGTTGGGATGGAGAGAAAGGGGATATGCCAAGGCAATGAGGATGAGCTTGGCCCGTTCTGCTTTCAGCTTGAGGATGATATGTGTAATGATTGGGATGATGTGTAATGATCGCTGCAAAGATGACCCAGAGCATGCTTGTCTTCAGGGACCACTTGTGACTCAGGGAAAAATTCCTCCTGAGATGGTCCGCAAGATGATTCTGAGCCCCAGGTAAGTGATCAGCTATCAGAGTTTCAGAGTAGCAGCCATGTTCGTCTGTATCAGCAAAAAGAACAGGAGTACTTGTGGCACCTTAAAGACTAACAAATTTATTTGAGCATAAGCTTTCGTGGACTACAGTCCACTTCTTCGGATGCATAGAATGGAACATACAGTAAGAAGATATTTATACATACAGAGAACATGAGAAGGTGGAGGTAGCCATACCAACTGTAAGTGGCTAATTAATTAAGAGAAGCTATTAACAGCAGGAGAGAAAAACTTTTGAAGTGATAATCCAAATGGCCCATTTCGGACAGTTGACACGAAAGTGTGAGGCTACTTCAACATGGGGAAATAGATTCAATTAGTGTAATGACCGAGCCATTCCCAGTCTCTGTTCAAACCTAAGTTAATGGTATCTAATTTGCATATTAATTCAAGTTCAGCAGCCTCTCGTTGGAGTCTGTCTTTGAAGCTTTTCTGTTGCAAAATTGCCACCTTAACGTCTGTCACTGAGTGATTAGAGAGGTTGAAGTGTTCTCCCACTGGTTTTTGAATGTTATGATTCCTGATGTCAGATTTGTGTCCGTTTATTCTTTTGC